>OW240917.1:52831431-52848567 GCA_933207985.1 Pelobates cultripes | reverse complement strand
ATACATACACACACATACACTGCTGTGTGTGTGTGTACTGTGTGAGGGTGCTGGTAGTGTGCTATGTGGGTGTTTGTGTGTGTGTGTGTGCGCTTGTGATGGTCCTGTTAATGTACTGTGTGTGAGGGTGCTGTTTGTGTGTGAGGATACTGGTAGTGTGCTGTGTGTGTGTTTGTTAGGGTCCTGTTAGTGTGCTGTGTGAGGGTGCTGTTTGTGTTTGTGAGGGTACTGTTAGTGTGCTGTGTGTGTGAGAGGGTGTGTGTGGGTGCTGTATGTGTGTGTGGGTGCTGTGTGTGTGGGTGCTGTGTGTTCTGTTTGTGTGCTGTATGTGTGAGGATGCTGTGTGTGTGGGGGTAATGTTTGCTGTATGTGTGTGGGTGCTGTGTGTGCTGTGTGTGTGCTGTATGTGCGTGGGTGCTGTGTGTGTGTGCTGTATGTGTGTGGGTGCTGTGTGTGTGTGCTGTATGTGTGTGTGCTGTTTGTGTGCTGTATGTGTGTGTGTGCTGTATGTGTGCTGTATGTGTGTGTGTGCTGTATGTGTGTGTGTGCTGTATGTGTGTGTGCACTGTTTATGTGCTGTATGTGTGTTTGTGTGCTGTGTGTGTGCTGTATGTTTGGGTGATTTTTGGGGTGGAGGTGGGGGCAGATTAGTTAATAAATATCCCCCCTCCCTTCTTACCTTATGTAGGGAGGGAGGACCGTGCTGCTGCCTTCCCTGGTGGTCCAGTGGAGGTGGGGGCAGATTACTTAATATCCCCCCCTTCCTTGTTGCCTTATGCCAGGGAGGGGGGATCCTTTCTGCCTTCCCTGGTGGTCCTAATGGTGAGAGTGAACTCTAGCCTGCGGGGCTAGAGTTCACTCGTGAGATCTGAGCGCGGCAACGCTCAGATCTCGCAAGAGGAACCCGGCGGAGCTGCTGGCAAGAGCTCCCCGGGTCCTCTCCTGCCTCCCTCCCTGCCTGTGGGTCGGTGGGGAGGGAGGCTGAGAGCATGAGCCGACAGGGGAGATCCTGTTATCTCCCCTGCCGGTCTCACTCCATAGGCGTGTGCACGCCTATGGAAAGAGCATCATGGAAGCTGTAGTTTTAAAACATCTGGGGATCTATCTTTTTAGCACCCCTGCTTTAACATCAACCGAAAAATACCTCGAGTGAGACATTCGGAGCTCCATCGGATCCATTCCAATGACCTGGCAGAGAGTGTTATGGATGCCATGTTTGGTTTACAAGCAACTAACTAACTTATTTTCTATTTCACCTGAAACAGAGAGCTAAACAGCATAATACAGAGCCAGGGGTGCGAGTCCAGAAAACAGCGTATAAACAAACATGCTGAATAAAATACACAAGATACAGCGCACTCACTCAGTCACTAGTGAATTAGTGAAAGAGTGAGTTCGCTGGATCTTGTATGTTGTATGAATTGTCCCCAGCATCACCCTTATAAGGATGCATGTTCAGGTGAGAGCAGCCCTCTTGGTTTCATTCTGTTTATGACTGCTATTTACTAACTATCTATGAAACAAGTTGTGCACAGTGTATGTCAGCAAACTGTCTCAAATCTGGCTGAATAGTCGTAATTTTGAGTGCTAGTTCCTCTATCCAGAATCAGAGAGAGCTCCCTACAGAGTGCATGTCACTGCCGTGTTTATATATGGTTGTAGCTATACAAGGCTTTCCCTGGGCATTTCTGCCTATAGGACATTACTTAATCAGTGTTCTGAGCATGGACTGTTGGCTTCCTTACAGTGATGCCTTTTCACACACATGATCCTGATGCATTTTTACATATTTAAAGGGAAACTCCAGGCACATAGACCAATTCTGCCCATTGGAGTGGTCTGGGTGCCATCTCCCACTACTCTTAACCCTGCAACTGTAATTATTGCAGTTTTTTTATAAACTGCAATAATTACCTTGCAGGGTTAACTCCACCTCTAGTGGCTTTCTACTAGACAGCCACTAGAGGGCACTTCCTGGATCATAGCACAGGAAACCTGTGCTAGAGCGTCGCTGGACGTCCGCACGCTGTTTGAGGACCTCCAGCGTCGCTCATTTCCCCATAGGAAAGCATTGAAATGCATTTTCAATACTTTCCTATGGGGAGCGCTAATGCGCATGCGCGGCATTGCCACGCATGCGCATCGGGTCTCCCCGGCCGGTGGGCGGGATCAGTCTCGCCCACTGGCCGACGCAATCACTAGGAGGAGTGGCGGCGGAGGATGAAGCAGCGACGTGGGACATCGTCGCTGCCTCTGGTAAGTTACTGAAGGGGTTTTCACCCCTTCAGCAACCAGGGGTTGGGGGGTGTGAGGGAGAGGGGACCTGCAGTGCCAGGAAAACGGATTGTTTTCCTGGCACTGGAGTTTCCCTTTAAGGATCAACTGAAATGCATAAAGTTATGTGTACTGGGGCAAACAAAGTTGCAGTAAATTGCAGATTATGTGATCCCTAATAAATTCTACCATATTTAGTTTCTGAAGGCCCATGAGTGTGTGTGTATCAATAAATCTTCATCAGTAAAACTGTGAATAATATACGTAGCTTGTGTCATTTAAATAACATTAAAGTGACACTATAGTCAAAAAAATAACTTTGGCTGAATTAAGAAGTTTTGGTGGATAGATCATGTCTGAAGTGTCACCCCTCAACTCACTGCCATTTAGGAGTTAAATCACTTTTGTTTCTGTTTATGCCGCCATAGCCACACTGCCCCTGGCTGTGACTGACACAGCCTGCATGAGAAAAATGGTTTCACTTTCAATCAAATGTAACTTACTTTAAAAGTTTTTATCTCCTGCTCTGTAAGTTTAACTTTCATATGCTTCAAACTGTTTTTTTTTGCCCTTTTTGGATCAACAGCAAAAAAACAAATGTGAGGAAGGCTGAACTTGATGGACGCAAGTCTCTTTTCGGCTATGTAACTATGGAACTATTACATAGAAGAGGCTCCTGCAGGGTCTGGCAAGCTATTAATAAAGCAGGATATAAGAATTTCTAAATCAAACGGAATTTGCAATACAGGAAGTGTAAACATTAGATGACTCTTTGAATGAAGTGTTGGAAGGCTGTGTGAGTCACATGCAGGGAGGTGTGACTAGGGATGCATAAATAAAGTGATTGTACTCCTAAATGGCAGAGAATTAAGCAGTGATACTGCAGCATGCAGTGACTGGGCATCATACCCTTGACCCCACCAAGTCTCTGTCAGACCAGGCAGAAGATAATGAATATGAAATTCTCCACCACACTTGATGGACTACCCCTCTCTGCTATGCCACTGCTTGGAAAGCTTTCATTCTTAATTGCATAGTCATATAAAGAGTGGAATATATTGTCCCCCAAATGTGAAAAAATAGCATGTGATTTTGTGTTCAACAATGTTTATAGCCAATTTATTCAAAATAAATGGGTACATTTTTCTTTAAATAGATTAATCGCTGGTTTGGCTTAGCTGAAGTTTAAGAAATGTTTCCTACCTTGTTACATGGTATTGCTTCTTGTGTGAGTTTTATTAAGTTGTTGTAGTTGTCTTCTGTAATTGAGCACGGGTCTTTCTTGTACACCGCATTCGTCAGCTCTTGCCAGATTTTATTACAATCCCTTTCGCTAAAGATTAAACAACAAAATGAAGTTAAACGTGAATTAACAAGTATTTTTTTTTTTTTTTTAATGTATTCAATACAAACATGCTAGTTATATACTAGTTTATTTGTGAAACAAGCCAGCAATCTTTAGACTAACATTGTGGTATTAAAACATGAATTGAGTTGACCGTTTTACCAATTGAGCTTTTTCAACCAGTTCACAACTCACTGTTTAGTGAACAAACTTCTTGGTTGTATTAATTAATGGTTGATGGTATAACCGGACACCGTGCAATTCAGTATATTTCATCTAATTTATAAAGTGAAACCTGCACCCACCCTGATACAACTGAATTTATATTTTCACGTGCACTTTAATGACTGTATATACAATATTCTTTGTTCTTTGTATCAATGTTCACTAGTATTTAAGTAAATCATTACAATCTAGGAAGAATATTACCCTAATTTCCATGAAACCTTGCCCTGATAAGAAACAATGGGAGAAAGTGCTGCATTCAGTTTTATGTGGGTTTTTTATGTTTTTTTTTCCTATATGAACAGATATAGACCCTTATTTGTGCCAAAGGACTCCTAACTACGCTTCTTGTGTCAACTCTTTTTCCTGTTTGTTTTTTTTGTGTGTAGGTATGTGCAAAAGTGCATCTTTTATTTCCGACAATTTGTCTTGCTAAATTTTTCTGTTTAGTTTAATGTATATTTGCACTTTAGTTTTCTAGGAATATTTCTTATCTGTTTTATTTTGGGAATGTAATCAATGGTAAAATCATCAGTAAAAAACAAACAAAAAGGGAGCAATATTAATAATAATTAAAAAAAAAAAAGCAGAAAGAAAAACTGAAGGAAGATAATATATTTTCACACAATGCAGAAATGGTTTTGTAAAAAGCACCAGTGATTAAAAGGTCTTGAATTTGTCTGTGTATATTGTACGTCCTCCACTAATTGTACAGCGCTGCAGAATCTGTTGGTGCTTTATAAATACTAGTAATAAATAAATAAATAAACAAATCAAATACCTCCTTAGCAGCTCCTTTTAGTTTTCCAAATGGTGAATGCAATTCAACAAGGAATGAGAGAGAGAAATTTTAATTTGATATGCACACATCAACGGCCCACAAAGACTAAATGTATGAACTATGGTTACAGCATGCCGGAACCAGCCTGGAACGGGAGGCCTAGTGAGGAAAATAATAGAAGGAGGAGACTGTATAGGAAGAAAGTATAGAGTATGTAGAATGTTGGATAGCAATGAAAAAAATGTGCTTACCCACAATGCTTTATTGTTGTTTTCAGCGTAAGAGATGGCATCTTATAAAATGCTCCAAACATCACAACATTGAAACCTCTATAATATTTCAGGTTTTGTTAATGCTGGAAGGATGTGCTTAACGTTTATCCCGAAGGGTTAAAGGCTTTGTTTTGGGAACAGATTTCACTTGACCTAATGGTCTGAATACCTGCTGTTTTTATGGGGAGTAACAAGAGTAGTAATTTTCTTCTTATCGGATGGCTCTCTTTAATCTAGAAGCTAGAGGAATTTGTTAATCGTGGTTTGTCTATTCACTGTTTTGCAACTCAGCTGGTCGCAATTAAGCAAATGATTATCTGTGAATGAAGATTGTCGAGGTTATTATGTTTTCCACGAACTGGAAAGTCTAAATATAAAACTGCAAGCTCTCCTGCTTTTGCAAAACTACAACGCCCAGGATGCTATGCTATCATTTGTAGGACTCAGTTGATATTGGATATACCCAAATAAATCTGTTAAAATGCAAGTGAGCATTTATAAGCAATTAACATGGAGGGCACACTGCGTGAATCAAGAAAAATTGGTACCTACGAACTAAGTGCTCTTTCATCATCCCGTTCCCCCGGTGTTAATACATCAATGTTATATACCAGGGTTCTCCAAACTCTCTTTCTCCAGATGTTGCTTAAAGGACCACTATAGTGCCAGGAAAACATACTCGTTTTCCTGGCACTATAGTGCCCTGAGGGTGCCCCCACCCTCAGGGACCCCCTCCCGCCCGGCTCTGGAAGGGGGAAAGGGGTTAAAACTTACCTTTTTCCAGCGCTGGGCGGGGAGCTCTCCTCCTCCGATCCTCCCGGGCCAGCGCTCTTTGATTAGGCCGGCACAGCAAAGCAGAATGCATATGCTGTTGGCGCACGCAAGCTGTCTAGCAGCAGGCTGTCAGCCACTAGAGGATTAGGGGGAAGGCTTAACCCATTGATAAACATAGCAGTTTCTCTGAAACTGCTATGTTTATGAAAAAATGGGTTGACCCTAGCTGGACCTGGCACCCAGACCACTTCATTAAGCTGAAATGGTCTGGGTGCCTAGAGTGGTCCTTTAACTACAACTTCCATGATTCTCTGGCTATGTCATTCAAAGAATCATGGGAGTTGTAGCTCAGCAACATGTGGAGGGCCAGAACTTGGAGAACCTTGGTATATACAAACTAAGAGCTTTAAGGCTTGAGAAAGGCTCACAGCTGAAATGTGGGGGGTATTTTTTGGTGTCCTCTCGCTCTTCTCTATTCATGGTTTCACCAGTATTTTTTGGGATGTTTTCAGATTTTTTTTACTTCTACTTCATGTCTTTATATATCACTTTTTGCTGGTTGTTTAACCTTACATAAGAGGTGGGTCAAGATCCTGCTTAAATCTCTGATATTCCTTCTGTCTCACAGATAGATTGTTACGGATTACAAAACCAATGGAGTTATGGTGAGGAAAAAAAGTGATTGAAAACTCTGTCCATCTGAAGTCAGTGGATAGTTAATACATTGGTAAACACAGATCTGCACACCAGTTAAACCATAAGACTTGTTTTTGTCACAGAAACCTCCCATTTGCAGTTATATTACTACTGCAAGTGATTTATGCAAATTTGTTCAACCAAAAAAAAAAAAACTTTTTTCCTCATTATTCCACTTTAAGTATGGATTAACTGGAGTGAATGTCTGCTGTATACAGCAGCTTTGTAACACAACTCAATGAGAGGTGCAAAACCAGTGAACCCCTTGTGGACAGTTGTTTCGTTGTTAAGGCATGAGGTTGGTTACTGACTTGATATTGAGGCTCGGAGTTAGTTGCGGAGCAAACACCAATAGAATTCTTTCCCCACACTAACTCTATTGGTTTGTGCTTTGCAAGTAACGCCAAGCCTCAATAGCAAGCCAGTAACCAACCTCATACTGTGAGTTGCATTAACAATGAAACAGCTGTCCATACGTTGTTCACTGGCCTGTGCCTCTTACGGAGTTGTGTTTCAAAGCTGTTGTATACGTACTGTATACTTCTAGGAATCTATGTTTAAAGTGTTATAATGAGGCAGAAACTTGGTTCTTTGTTGAACTCTTTTACAAATGCCCACCCAGAATCCCTTGCAGTAGTAACAGCACTGCAAATGTGAGGTTAATGTGGGAAAAGCAAGGCTTATGGCTTGACTGTTGTGCAGATCTGTGTTTAACATATACATTGTTTGTGGTGTAGTTTTTGTATGTCTTTTATATGTAGCCCGTGAAGTTACACAGGCTGCATTATCTGAAATGCCCAGTAGATGGCACATGGACTCAGTATGCTGTTAATAAAACATTGAGCTTTGATCACATGACTGGCTGAAATCAAGAGAGGAGTGTGGCATCATCGCAGGGCCTGTCAGGACTTCCTGCACAGCTCTGAGGGAGGAGGATTCTAAGAGTGACCACATGCTGAGCCAGAGAGAGGACATGTGAGAGACTGTAGCACAGAGATAGGGCCTGGCTGAGAGAACTTGTTTCACCCAAGATCACACCAGCTGAGAGAGGGACCTGCAGGAAAGGAAAGAAGACAAGCACTGAGTCCAGACGTCTGGCGAATCCAGTGAGAGGAGACTGCTGCTGACTGACTGGTTAATCGTGTTGTGAGGGTAAGCCAAGCCTCTCCCTGTATCACCACAGGGCACCTGTCTCCTCACTCACAGTAAAGACTCTGAGGTCCCGTGACGGACATTACACATCTGAGGCTGCTTCAGTGACCCTGTGAAGCAGGACTTATAAGGGCCCCAACTCTCCTATGTGCACCAACGGCCGCTAGGGCGAAGATAAGGGGGTGGGGCGCAGGTGTGCTGGTGGGTGAGTGAGGGAAATCCACATTTGCATTGTTATCTGTGTTACTCTATTGTATTTTCCTATGTATGTTGGTTCAATTGCTACTTACCATATAAAGTTAGTCCCAGTTAGACTGTGTCAGTCTCATTGCACCAAGTATGTTCCCAGTGGGACCCCACATCCCTACCCCGGATGCTCCACTGGGTGGAGGCACTGCCGCAGACATGTACCCCAGCTCCCAGATAGCGGAGGCTCAGGATCCGCCTGTCAGGCATAGTGAGTTAACTAGGTTTGGGGACCCCAAAGACACTAGGGGGCACCCCCAAAACCCCGTTACATATATTTTGTGTGTATTTCCATATGATATATTGCAGTATGTATTGATTAAAATTGATTTTTAATTTAGTGTGCTCCTCTTTGTAAAATACAAGGGAGCACTATATAAAGTTGACTAAATCTGACACATCTTCAACACATCTTTGGGTGAGAGGCCGCTATTTCATGGATATAAATACAGGCACCAATATTTGCCATAGTTAAGTTCCTTAGATTTCCAAATATAGACACACCTTTCCAGAGTTATGCAAGTATTCTCATCTAGAATGATAAAGTGGGGGGAAAAAAATCTTTTCCAACATAAATATTTTACTAAACAGCCCAAACTCCTAAGAAGCTTCAGCTTATATTGAGACTTCTCTCGTTTTCAAGTTTTTGCCCTGTTGGTTGCAACAAAGAAGGAGGGAAGGGTACATCTACATCTTTCTTTTCTACCTCCTAAGGGCCTCCAGATGGACACGCTGAATGACGGAGCCTTGTGTGCTGCAGGGAATTAATTTAGCCCTTCTCCTTATTAGACACAATACTGATGCATCGTTCAAAAGAAGCTTTAAATGAATGTAGTTTGAATATCTTTTCTCCAGAAACACATGGAATGGTTTAGCTATTCAGTGATCTAACTCTTGTGGAGCAGAATTCGTGCAGTGGTAACCTCTGACCTCACTGATCAGACTTCTTTCAAAACCTTATGGGGGTTATGGACCATAATAATCAGCATGAACGTTCCATTGGTGTCTGTAGGGATTGCTGCCCTTCTAAAACTGTATTGTTTGATATTTCACGGAACGTACTGAAAATTTTGCAGTGTTTGTTTTATTTGTGCTTTAAGAGGTTTATAGGTGTAATTTCACCTTTACGGGGAACGGTCACTCCGCAGGATTTTTAATGTGTTTTTCTCAATTTAGCAAAATAAAAATCAAATGCAGAAATCCACAGTAATGTATGGATTGTATCAACTAAAAAATCTCTATCATGGCTCCCTTTCAATCAGTTATAAGTAACCTCTGCACTTGTAAGTTAACATAGGGAGAGCTAGAGATAGGAGGAGAAGCAAAAAAGTCATGTTTTTGTTTAGTCTATCCGTATGCGATGTGTGCCTTGGTTATGCCAGAAATGACCTAGATTGTGATGCAATTTGCTAAATCGTTACAATATATTTATATGAAAATACACAGTTAAACCTCTTCATCTTAATGGCGCAAGAAGGTGTTTTGCCGCGCATGCGCACTAGCCTCCCTGTGTTTCTCTATGGAGAAACATTGGATTGACTGAGATCATCAACATTAATACTCTCAGCCAAAGAGACAGAACAGCAGTGAAGAGTGCATGTACATGTTTGTATTCCTAACGCTACAGTGTTTATTGAATGGTGTTTTTTCCAGAAAATTTATGCTGTCCCAGGCCTCTGAGCTTTCTCCATTGTGTCATGAGCCCTCTACCTTGGGAAAGATAATGTTTTACAATCCCTTATATATTCCTAGAGGTCAGTGATCCTCAAACTGGTCACAGATGTGGAAGGAAAGTGACCTCCACATCTGGCAAGCATTGTATCTGCATGTGTGGAGTAATACTCATTTACAGGGTTATTCAATAAAGTGAAATTCAAATTTAAAGGCAAATTAGTTGAATTGGGAAAATTCTATTGTGACAGACCCATCTGTCTGGATTATAACTGCGTTGTTCGTCTGTTTTGCCGTTTTCATGAATTTCCCCGTTCGTATGCTTTGTTTAAGGGAATGTCGGTTTTGTCGAACGGAACTACCGAACGGACGGCCACCCAGAAGAGAAGTGTGCTGCTGGTTAACCTATTGATCCCAATTAGAACGTTGCGGTTAACCACAGACACTTCTCAATTAAAACCGAATGCCGGGTGGTCGTCGTTCGTATGTCGACCACGAGGCGGCGGCCATTTTGTCCATGCGAACGACCAGCGGTGTTCAACGATTATTTCATGGATCGGAAAACGGACACTTTTTCAGCCGAACACCGCTGAAGCCGTCGACCTCCCCTTCTCAATCGACAAAAGTATGCGAATGCCAGCCGTTCGGGAGATTCAACCACACGAATGGACTTAACCCAGATAGCCGTCCCATGGAGTCAATTGCATACCGAAGAACTGAAAGAGACTTTGACTCCATGGCGATTGAACTGTGCGAATGGGATCTGAGCGCTATTCTCCAATAATGTGCCCTCAGATCCAGGCTATCTGGGGATATGCAAGACTGATGTAAAATGTTCAGCAGTTATTAAGTTATGGATTTTTGTGTGTTTTTATAACTTGTATCTAAAATGGCGATTGCCTCTGCTCGGGGAGATAATTGAATTACTTCCCAATTATTCCCCGAGCAGAGGGGAGGGAACTGTACTGCATGCTGGGAATATTGTGGGGATGTATGTCCAGAATGTCCCCATGTCCCTCTGTGATTTCAGTCTCCCATTTGGTCCCCTAGGGGAGTGTCCACCAAGTGGGAGACCTGCATAAATACCGGGCAGGTAGCCCACAGTAAACCAGTTCGTGTTTTACCCTCAAAGCGGAGCTTGGTCTCGTTATTGGGGGGATTTGGTTACCGACGCTTAGAGACTGCTGATTGGAAATATTTGCCGCTTGGAAGGTATTAGCGTTCGGCTAATATTGGCAGTTCGTGGATTTGGAGCTCGTGGAGGGAAATAGCCGTACAGGTACCGTTCGGGAGTTTGGAGTGTTCCCCAGCTGGCGGTTCGCATGGTTTTACTATACCCGCTACCAGCCTACATTATTGCGAACGGGGAATACTCACTAAACGGCGGTTTATACATTTCATTACTGGAGGTACCGTAACATCTATAATCTATGCTTTCCGTTCAGCTACTCTGTCCTTTAATTCTCTTTAGTGAATAACCCAGATAGTATATACAAACCACCAATATATTCAACAAAGTTGTGCAAAACAGTAAAATGCATTCCGTAAAAAAGTAGCAGAGTATATAATTCCTTTGGAAGAATACTTCTTTTATGTATGGTTCTACAAACCAAAATGTTGACATTGTCACTTCATAAATACATCTTTGATGACACCTACATAACTATTGACTGAATCTATATCTTGAAAGAGTAAATATATAGTTATTCCCCAGCTTGACATCCAAACGAGCTCGCACACTTACAACAATAAGCTAAAGATACACAGTTTTCAGTCTAGTGTGACATAACAACCAAATTAATATATCATTAAAATATCAGATAATGTAAACTATAGTACATCTTACCCTAAATCTGGATTTTTTGCCAAATAGTCGTAACATCTCCCAAGGACAATTTCTTGCATATTTTTAGAAGTTCCATTTCCTTTCCAGGATTTTGTTTCTTCTTGAGATTTTAAATATATACCAAGGACACATGATGCCACAATGATTAATATTAAAATGAAGATACCCACAGTCAATAAAATATATCTCTTCTTTGGTGTCAGAAAATTGGACTGGCAAGGCATGATGACTTCTAGTCGGTAAACAGAGCTGAGATTGTTTTCTCTCCAGTACTTTCAGAAGTGGGATTTTGCTTGAGTCAGTAGCTCACACCCACTCCTGAATTTTAAAGACTTCTTAAGAATCAAATCTGCATTTCTTCTAGATCTGTTGATCGTTCCCCAATTGCCACACTTTGTCACTTCTCCTTGACATGCTTGTAAATATTTGTGAAACTTTAAAAGGGAAGTTCAGAAAATTAATAGCTTATTTCTTTGCCTCTGAAAAAAAATAATAATATATATGTGAAGATTTGAAAGCGTTTATATATAAAATGACATTTATACAAATATAAATGTGTTTAATTGTAGGCTTATTTTAATGATAGAGAAAAGGTTCAGGCACTCCAATAGTTACAGGCACATTTATTAGAACAATATAAACGCAGGAACGTTTCGATCCAGAAAGACAAAGATCCAATTTTGGGTCGAAAAGATGCTGTGTTTGTTTTGTTCTAATAATTGTGCTTGAAACTATTTGAGTGCTTGGACATTTTCTCCATTATTGAAATTTTCCATTTGTGGGGATTGTGCTGACCCATGGTCTGGTTTAGCACCTATACCCTATGTGGATTGAGTGCGGTTCCTATTTGGTATTTTGTAATGACAGGTTTATGGTATAAGGTTGCATTCATGAAAAAAGTGACTGGTAATTAATTTTTTATTTTTTAATATAATTCTTTACTTTTGTTGTGCAGAAGATAAACAATAGTTAGTCATTCAAGACATTAATTGGTAACTGAGTAGATGGGTAATCTATATATCAACATAACAATGATGAGCTGTCTGCACATTTTATGTAGTATAATTTGATGTAGTAATGGCCTGAGTAGGAGAAAACGGCTATCTCACAGTCAATGAGGTTATTGTATCCATTGGGACGTGATGTTTGATGAAAGGCCTGTACATTATAAGAACAAGGCTGTTTAACCTGGGTGGTATCCAGTGGGTGTTTGTGTAAGGAACTGAGCTTGATCAGGTGTCCGGGCTCGGCAAGTACTCAGGCTCGGGAGTTAAATTGAGCGCATACGCGAGGGAGGGTGGTGTAAACTGTAAAATATAATATAAAATGTGTTTAATTTAAGATTAAGGAGAAAAAAAAAAAAAATTTAAACTGTTAGAAAGGGAACACCTGTGTGAGGAGGACCGTAATATGCGCTCAACTTGAGCCTGCGACCTATCTGAGCCGCCCTCCAGCTTGCCCTGTAGTACCTGGGGAGTCGAAAGTTATGGCTGGTTAGGGCGAGAGTGTGCCTTTGGTACCTGGGCATGTGTTAAAGGGACAGCTCTCTGGGTATTTACTTTCGCCGAACGGCGAGTGAGGGGGGTGTTGGGTGTGCGTATCCTCCAATTGGATGTCAGGAGTGGCCCTGTGGAGTGGTTCAGATGGGCCTTAACCAAGGGGATAGCGGGGGGGGGGAGGTGAAGTGTGGTCGTGGTGTCATAGTGTTTAATGAACTAAGGACCTGTGTGGAAGCTATACAAGGGCAATGAAAAACAATACATTCAAACTTTTCATAACAGGTAATATAATGAAATGAGAGAACACTTTCACTGGCTCCTGTCAGTGCCGACTGGTTGTTTAGGACTGCTGGGGTTGTAGACTCTCCGGTCCCGGTCAGGTCGTTGGGCTCGTAGATGCCGTCAGTCGTGGGATGAATGGTGCGGTATTGGCTGGGTCCCATATCTAGGCTGCGTCTGATGGGGTATGTTGGCAGGTATGTCTGGCAGTCCCATCTTTACTAGAAGTGCGGGTACCTCCATCTCAGAGGATATCTTGTGGGTGATTCCATTGTGGGTAATTAACAGGAATCTCTGTGCTCCCCAGCGGTAAGGCTCTCCTATTGTGCGTAGGTGACTTGTGAGGTGGCTCAGCGACTTGCGCCATTGCAATGTGGCTTGGGTTAAGTCCTGGAAGAATGATAATTGGGCCGTTTCAAATGTAAGAGGAGTTTTACCTCGGGTTGCGGACATAATGGGGTTCAAATCATGAGAGGTGGCACAGCACAGTATGACATGCCTGTTAGCTGCAGCGGGTACCTTGGGAGTAGCTGGTAGTCGGTATAGGCCATCCAACACAATTTTCCAGCTATCTGCCAGTGGCAGGATGGTGGCTAGGAGTCTCCTTACATAATGTGGTAGTTCGTCAGCTTGTATGTCAGCGGGTATTCCTCAGATTTTTGGTTGCGTCAAGCGCAGTCTTTATGAGTGGACATTTGCAGTGTTAGACTTTGCTGTGAGGTTTGCAGTTGATGTATTGTGTGTTTCACGTTTGTCAAGCCAATTTGTATGTCCATGATGTCTTCCTATGTCACTCACACAAGGCTGGACACTTTTAAGAGTCCGACATCTATAGCCAGCATTGCTGTATGTCCTGCACCCAGTTTTGTAGGTCTTCTTGGTAGCAAGTGAGGTGCCATCCGGCGCTGCAGTGGTTGCTGGCATCGTGATTTCTGTGTCTGTTTGAGTAGATGAGTGGGCCGGTGAGTGGGATGGCATCTGGTCAGAGGGGGCCATTTTAGGTTGCGCCTGCTGCTGTAATAAGGCGCCAATGTCGTGCTGTTCTGTAGAAGGTCCAGGGTGAGACTTTTGTGTGCGCCTCCGCGTGGTCTTAGGTGTTTTGATTTGGTATGGGTAGAAGTCGTTGTCCGGGTTGGAGTCACCATGTATGTAGGCTCCGCCGATTCGGTTCTCCAAGTCGTGGATGGTCGGTGTTTGGTAGGCCTTGGGTCTGCGTTTTAATTTGCCAGACCTCGGTGTATGCAGGAAAGGCATCTACTGACTCGGTGTTCAATCCCGGTATCGATCCTGTTGTGCAAAGGGCTGAGTGGTGGGCGCTTCTCAAGATAATAGCAATTAGATTTCTAGGTAAAAAAAGTAAATCATTTATTCTTATAATTCCAAGTATAAATAACCAAGATCATTTAAATTATGCTTTTTGTGTTTGAAGTGAATTGTTACTGTTGCCTAAGTATTAAGTCTACCAAGGATTATAAAAGTTAAACAAAAGTTGTTGGCGCTTCTATATTCACAAAACAATTCCCTGTGCCACGAGCAGAAAAACAAGAAATCACTCTAATGTGAGATACTCACTGTGAAGGAATATCCCCATCACTTTCGGCTCCTTTCAATTATTTTGTTTGTTTCTATATTCATTTTGTTTATTTATTTTGGAGACCACCCCGGAAACCAATTAGAACATAGAACATTATGTATCTGTATGAATACCGCAAAGGAAATCATTAATAGAATGCTCCACTGGGTGGCCGCCATTTCGTACATATGAACGCACGTGGCTGAAACAATGGATGGCGGCCATCTTGTCTCCCGAACGCTGGCAGCGGGACTTGGTCATCGAGTGCCTGGAACTAATTTTGGCTAGGCACTCCCACGAACACCGGTCACCATGGATTTACGGCTCGTCCCAGTTCCAGTTACCCTATATGAATGGCGTTCGGGAGTTACAGACTTACGAACATGGGGAGCATTCTACATGAACCAGTTTTCCTTTATCTTATGTGGTGTTCGTACAAAATCCCATGAACGGAGACCGGCTCTTGCCACCATTTCCATTTAACTATTTTGGGCTTACTCCTCGTGGCAGACCAGTCAGAACTTCCTTGCGATGGCGATTCAAAACTAGCAAACGGATCTGGGTGATTTTTGGATATATTGCTCACTGAGATCCAAGTTATCCAGGGATGTGGGGTTTCCCTTTATTTTGGGGGTACTTTTGGGCAGGGCCGGACTGGCCTACCAGGATACCGGGAAATTTCCCGGTAGGCAGCCAGCCCTGGGGCCGCTTTGACATGTGGCTGCACTCAGCTACAAGACATGAAAAAAAAAAAATTCTGTTCGCCTATGCGGCCGGCGCAGCCACATCCGCCGGATGTGAGCGGCAAATGACAACATGACGTCACATCCTGCGGCTGCGCGGCGGCCGTACCTACTCCGATTAGATCGCGGCCTCTCTTCCCTCCTGCAACATTGAGCTGTTGGAAAGGTAAGAATAAAGGGGCTTGGGGGGATCTATTGTATTGGGGGAGGGTCAGTGTATTGGGGAGGAGGGGGCTCAGTAATATATTGGGGAGAGGAGGGGATATTAGGGAGGGAGGGGGGTCAGTAATGTATTGGGGAGAGGAGAGAGGAGGGGTCAGTAATGTATTGGGGAGAGGGAGGAGTGTAATGCAGTAATGCATTGGGGAGAGGAGAGAGGGGGTCAGTAATGTATTGGGGAGGTCAGTAATGGGGTCAGTAATGTATGGGGAGGGAGGGTAGTATTGGGAGGGGAGAGGAAGTGTCAGTAATGTATTGGGGGGAGAGGGGTCAGTAATGTATTGGGGAGGAATGTATTGGGGAGGGGAAGGGAGGTCAGCAGTATATTAGGGGAGGAGGGTGACAGCAGTATATTAGGGGGAGGGGGGTCAGCAGTGTATTAGGGGGAGGGGAGGCCAGTGTGTCTGTGTGTGACTGTCTGTGACTGTGTGACTGTGCATGTGACTTCCTGTGACTGTGTGTGTGTGTGACTGTCTGTGTGTGTGTGACTGTCTGTGTGTGACTGTGTGTCTGTGTGTGTGTGACTGCCTGTGTGACTGTGTGCGTGTGACTGTGTGTGTCTGTCTGTGACTGTGTGACTGTGCATGTGACTTCCTGTGACTGTGTGTGTGTGTGACTGCCTGCGTGTGAGTGACTGTCTGCGTCTGACTGCCTGTGTGTGTGTGTCTGACTGCCTGTGTGTGTGTGACTGTCTGCCTGTGTATGTGGCTGTCTGCCTGTGTGTTTGACAGTCTGCCTGTGTGTGTGTGTGTGGCTGTCTGCCTGTCTTTGTATGTGTGGATGTTTTCCTCGTTGTCAGTGACTGTCTGCCTCTGTGTGTGTGTGTGTGTGTGTGTGCATGCGCATTTGGTAGTGAGGGAGCCTCTGTGTGTGTGTGCCTGCTAGTGAGTGTGTGTGTGTGTGCCTGCTAGTGAGTGAGCTTGTCTGTAGGAATAATATGTGTGTGTGTGTGTGTGTGTGTTAATGAGCTTGTCTGTAAGGAGCATGGGTGTGTCGGAGCATGTCTGTGGTGAGCATGTGTGTATCGTGAGCTTGTCTGTAGTGACCATATGTGTGTCAGTGAGCTTGTCTGTAGTGAGCATGTCTGTAGTGAATCTGTGTGTTAATGAGCTCTTCTGTAGGGAGCATGTGTGTGTCAATGGGCTTGTCTGTAGGGAGAGTGTGTGCGCATCAGTGAGCGTGTCTGTAGTGAGCGTGTGTGTGACAGCTTGTCTGTAGTAAGCTTGTGCGTGTATCAGAGTTTGTCTGTACTAAATTTGTGTGTGCCAGTAACCTTGTCTGTGTGTGTCATTGAGCTTGTCTGTCAATGAGCCTATTTGTGTGCATCAGTAAGATTGTCTGTGTCTGTGTGTGAGTATGCGTTACTATATAATTTAATTACCCTAGAAGAACTAATATTTTGAAGAAGAAGAAATGTATCAATAAAAAAATAAATAAATAATATATATAAATGTAACTTTTATTGAAATATTTAAGAGAAGATCAACGTTTCAGTCCTTCTTGTGGACTAGCATCAGGATCATGACTTAAGTCCACAAGAG
>OW240917.1:52803271-52829388 GCA_933207985.1 Pelobates cultripes | reverse complement strand
AGGATAATGTTAGCTGGATTCCAAAAGGAGAGAGTGTGTTGAGGTTGTTGACTGAGGCCCAAGGCGAACGTCTCCATCTCTGAGGCATCAGTTACTTTGTGCTTGGTGTTGTTGTGGTGGATAATGAGCAAACTTGGGCAGCCCCATCTATATTTCAGGTAGTGGGAAGACAATGATGCCATTAAAGTTCTGAGTGATTTCCTCCACAGCAGGGTGAAGCGAGAGAGATCTTCAGAAAAGGTGAGTTCCAACTCCTCAAAGCAATATAGCGTCTTTCCCCTAGTTGCATGCAAGAAGGCCACCTTATCCTGCTCATTCTGGAATTGACAAGGAGATCTCCAGCGACCGATGCCTTACATGACTGATGTGTGGGAAGGTGGAACATGCCATGCAACTGAATCCTCTTTGTTTGCCTAGGAGACAGCAGGGTCATAAACAGCCTGTGGAGATGCTGAATGGGGGGAAAGTTTTTCAACTTGTTCAATACAGAGTATTTGTCAGGCCCCACTCTACCTTTGGCTTACCTTGCACTCCCTCTTTGTGTCTTCCTTTCTCTTCTTGGAGGCGCGTGCCTTCATTGTCTCCTGGTTCAGCCTGTTAGCCGCTGCTGCTGCAAACTGGTGGCTGGTCTTTTTCTCTCCATTCGAAGTGGTGCCGCTTCCCATTAGCATCCCGCGAATTGGAGGAAAAGGCCATCTCCACAGATGCATGGCTGATGGGCGAAGACTTGGGGAGACCCACCTCCATAGGTGCAAATGCGCTGGAATAGTGCCCACTTAAAGGGAGAGGGGGTGGTCCCAAACAGGGAGTGTGTAGAGAAGGTGGAAGTAATGTGGGGGGGCATACCTCTTCTCCCCAAGCAGTATCCTCCTGTTCCTCTTCGCTCAGTTACACTTTGCTGTCACTCTTCCTTTCCTGCTGTGCTTCTGATTTCTGGTCTGCGACCCTCGCTTGTTTCACCATTTAAGAACCTGTGCCACCTGACCACACTATTGTCTTGCCCTTATCTGTATTGTGATCTTGGTATCATTTTATCCAGCTTCCTGTTGCATAGTGGGCGTCATCTACTAAGCCTAACAATATTTTGGGAAATATTTATTTAAAATTGAATGTATTGCAGTCCAAAATATATCTACAAATGTTCTAAAATAAAATTAAAATGCATTCTTACAACTGAGATTAAGGAGAAGCAGGATGCACAACAAGTACAGCAGAGCAATTCTATGAGGAATTATGTGATAGAATTTATCTTGATTCCAAGGCTCAAGCTTATAGGTGTCATATAATGATATCCTATATTAAAATTGGCTAACTTGGACTCAGGAAATGCTTGATGCTTAAAACGACACTTAAGACCATATATGTCTAGTTCCGGGAGCAGAGAACCCCCATCTGAGATTTCTCTTCTCAAATCATTCTGTTCTTTCTCTTTCTCGGAACTTATTTGTTATATGTACATGCCATTCATCCCTATGTCTTATCTGTACTCCTTTCACTCTTTTACTCCCTTCCTACTACTGTCCTGTAAGTATTTGCACTCAACTACTTACTTTTTAATGTATAAAAACCCAGCTGACGAATAAAACGACAGAGGCTTATTTTGATAACCAACACGCATCTGGTGTCTAATTCACGCTTCTCCAAGTGCACTTGTAATAATAATTTGGGCTTCCTCTGAATATAACAAAGATCAATATTTTGTTTTAAATCATTTTTATTTTAAGCACAAAACAAGTCAGGTACAGTTCTACAATGATGAGAAGCTTACAGTTGCCTACGCAGAGGCCTATTATTTCGTGGCAGTATAGCGAATTATTGTCATCAGGCATTAAATCTTCTGTAATTACATTTATGACTGTACCAGGCTAAGTCTTAGAACTCTATAAATTCACCAGCATCAAATGAAGCCTGTAAGTAATCTGGTGTCGGCTTGTGCCAGCAAGTAACTTGGTAATAGGCGGGCCTTGCAGCTCGTAGCTGTGTATGTTAGCGGGGCTTAATGATCATGTGATTCCAATTGCCAACATATGCGACCATGTAAACGTGTGGCAGGCATTTAATTTAATGCAGCATAAGATATAATATAGTTTGGGTCTAACAGATTTCAGGGATGTGCTGTAGGTAATGGGTATTAAGGCGTGATGTTCTGAAGTTAATGTGCGTGAAGGGTAAACATTCAAGTAAGTCTGCCGCCTTCACGGTGTATAGATGAGCCATGTTATTACAACTTTTTTAAACTCTTGCGCGTTGCAACATCAGGCAACCCAGCGCATTATGTTGCAGTATCTCAGTTGTGCAGTGATTTTAAATTAATCTGCGGCCAGTGCACAGGACACAGATAAGCGTGATGAGATATAGCCTGAGTATATAGGTTTAAGATTTACACTGGGGCATTGATGTGCGTTACGTTATGGTTCCAGTCTGCAAAGGGGTAATGTGTGCGTCAAACTTTAGCAGGCGTATGCTTAAAAAAAAAAAATACTAAGTGCTATAATAATTATCAGAGCGTCTGAAGCAATAGCTCTGTATATAAGATACAAAATGGAGGTAATAACATCCTATAATGCGTCAATCTGAAGTAAACTGTAGCTGATCATGCAATACATGTAATGAAGTATATAGGCAAACTAATGCATTTTTAAAAGAAATTACCATCCTATGATACAAGGGCTGATGTATGCCTTAGCTATTGATGCGATACTGGTAAAGGAATGCATAAACAAACAAATTATATTAAGTGTACATGGGTTCCCATAATATCGAGAAGTGGCATGTTTAGCCTATTTAAAACATCCTTAACAGAAAAAGAAAAGAAGGGAAAAAAAAAATTGTGAGTCACTTCACTGGAGGGGGCGTAATGACGCCCGGTGTGAGGAGACTGTCTAGCGTGGAGTTCCCAGCCTCCCAGGTGGTATGTCCACGAGCTTTCCTCCGGTATAGCTGTACCGTAAGTTGTCACAGGGTTAATATGCGTTCAGTGAGCCAGCTGTTCCCATCTGAGTCCCCCTGGCGTCCCCGATCACGGCTGGCCCCCCTCGACAACCCCCCCAAGGTTTGCGTCCGTGCCCACAGTAAGTTCCACCGCGCTGTGGGCACTCAGAGACCGCAGCTGTCTGGCACCCTCCCCCCCGTAGGGTCTGCCAGGGCTCCAGCCTCCTGCACCTCCCCAGCTACAGCAGGGTCTCCCTGGAGCTCCGGTCCCGTCCTGCCTCACCCGCTTCCAGTCTCATACATGGCGCCGGTGCGCGGCCCACCGGCCACCGGTCCGCCGACGGGTCTGCGCACTGAAGCGCCACAGGGCTCACAGATTTGGGGGCATATTCTCCGGAACAAAACCAAATCCGAAGATCAGGGCCGGCTCCATGCCGACCGGTCCGCCGCCTGAGAGGGTTCAGTCGTGGGGTCCCCCATTCCGGGGGCCGGGTCAACCCAGCTTGGGCTTCTGCCTCATGTGCGCGGGGCGCCCCTCATTGCTGTGCAGATGTGAGATGTTTGTCGGCCATTTTGGCTCCATCAGGGAAGACATCATGTGTCGAGTGTGCCCCCACCTCCAGCCTTCAAAGCTTGGACTCTTATGCCGGGATCACCACCCCCAGCCGAGAGGGGGGGGGAGGAGCAGAGCCGGACCGGAATCTCTTGCATTTCCCTTTCATGTTGCGGTCCCGGCTCATGCAGCGTGTCACAGGCCTCTGGGGCTTGTTGTGCTCCATTTGTGTTCCTTGCCAGGTTAGTGTCGCAGCACTGTGTTCCCGGGTTCATCACCTCCTGACTGTCTGTCTTTTTGTCAGTATTTTGTGGGTTTTTTACAGGTTTGTGTGTATTTTATGCCGCTTAATGTGGGAGCCGGTGAGGATGGCTGCCGCTCGGCTGGGCAGTCCAGCCCCGTCCCCAAGATCAATATTTTGGATCTATATCAATTTGGTGCAGTGAAACCCAGGATCAGACGAGTCCAGTCCATCCGGACCCAGAAGGGTTGGCTCGGAGCCCAGATGGTTAATCAGCTGCATCGGGTAAGAAAAAGCTTTAAAACTCTGTCCAGGTGGGTAAGGATTTTAAAAACGTCTGATCTAAAGCACTTGTTTTCTGTGGTATTATGGTTATATTCAGGTGGATGTTGTGTTATGTCTTGGGAAAGGAATCTTGAGATAGTGGAATATATCTGTGGGTTTTAAGTTATTTTTATTGTTTGCCTTCTCATTTGTTTTATAATTTGAGTTAGAATCCTCCATGGGCAGATCTTCTGATCTGTGTTTAGAATAACGGAGACAAGACTGTGAAAATTCCACTGCAGCGGTCCTAAGTGTCTTATACACTGTTTTTGTACAGTTTGTCTCGTGTAAGGAATTAACCCTTACAAGTTTCAAGTTGGGTAGCTCTGAAAGCACTCAAGGGGGATTTACAGCTTTGACTATTGTCAAGCATCACAAAGGACAAGGAGCAATTAAGAATGTTAAGAGGTTACTTAAGAAAGCTGGAATGCCCTCAGAGGGCACTCTAGACCCACATATATGGAGAGAATTTATGGCATATTACAGAGGTTGGTCAGAAGATAATGAAGTCGCCCACAAATGGCATGATACTGCTGTTGAATTAACTAAATGTGGTTGTAGAGAAACAACCAGAAAAGGTGTACAATATTATCAATGTTTTGGATCTCTAGGGTCCCAGAGTAGGCAAGATCCTGGGACAAATCTTGTAAACCCACCCTTTTACCAGGATAATGCAGGGACTCCTTTGGTCCCTAAAGACCAGGCAATTTCCCTTTTACGGAGATCAAAACCTCTCTTTCCAGTAATATTATGCAGTGGGACTTCATATGGTTCCCCAGCAGCCCCTGTAAGTTCATTAGAAGAGGAGGGTAGTCCACCACTTACGGGAACCCCTAGTTGCCCCCATAGACACCCTAGTGGGGCCATTAGCTCCACAATTTACTACTCCCATGATACTCAAAGTTGAGAGTGTATACCAGGAGAAGAGACAGCCGAGCTCAGGTATCCAATACTGTGAAGAATATAAGCCCTTGAAACCCAGTGAACAACTGGCAATAATACAGCAGCTGCCAGATGTTGAAAATGAACCCTAGTTCTAATCCAGCCTCTATCCACCATTCAAGCTACTTTCCAGTGTACTTGGAAGGATTTAAAGCAGATTTTCGCCCACAAAAAACTGACCCCATTTGGGCTATAATAATTGCTAAATATACTGATGCACATGAGGATAGCCTCAGTAGAAGCAATATGCCAACATATGAATGGTTTAGAACCAAGTCTGCATCTGGAGCATGTTTTGTCACTGCAATGAGAGAATGGGTTAAAGTAAAGACAGAGGAACTAGCCCATAAATTAGGAGATACAGTATAGTACAAGGGAAAGATTAATCTGTGGAAACATTCTTCACCATCCTACAGATGGCTTAGGAGGCATCCTTGTCAGCCCTCATGCCCCTGCTAATCTACTAGGCACTGATATACTGTCTGCCCTTAATGCAAATATCCAGTATAGCCCCACTGGAAAAGTGCCTTTAGAGGACAAACAAATAATATCTCTTGCAAATGTTCTGGCAACTCTCACTATGCCCAGCTATGTGCCAGAACCTACCATTGACTTGTCCTCAGTCCCTGATTCCTTATGGGCTACAGGGAAGACAGATACAGGCAGACTCTCTGTGCCCCCAGTCAAAGTGAATCTCCTGCCCGGAGCCACCCCTCCCTAATAAAAACAATACCCCCTAAGCCCAGTACAGGAAGATGCTATTTCCCAATCTGTGCAAGCATTACTGCAGGCAGGGGTAATTGTCCAGACCACCTCCCCTTGTAACACACCATTGTACCAAATTAAGAAAAAGCAAGCGAAAGGGAAACCTGTGGTCTACTGTATGGTACATGATTTGCAAGGCAATTAATGCTGTAACTGAACTCATTGCCCCGATGTTGCCAACCCACACACCTTGTTGGCACAGATACCACCTTCCTCTTAGGTATTTACTGTTATTGACTTGGCAAATGCATTTTTCAGTGTCCCTCTGGATCCTGACAGTCAGTATTTATTTGCATTTACACATAAACACATGCAGGACACTTGGGCAGTGTTGCCCAAGGGCGCACAAAACTCACCCACTATGTACAGTATGGCTATGGCCCAGATTCTTGAAGATATGTTGCGATAATATGGAAACTTGTATTGTAAACACCTTTTCCTTGCTGAAATTCTTGGCAAAAGCAGGCTGCAAAGCGACAAAAGCAAAGCTGCAAGCATGTGTAGAAAAAGTTATTTTCCTAGGACATTGTATTTCCCATGGCACAAAACATCTCACGGAAAGTAGAAAAACTGCAGTTCAAAATATTAACCTCCCCCCGCAGCCTAGCCCAGCTGCGTACATTTCTAGGTTTAGTTTCATAATGTCGACCTTGGATACGACAAAATGCTTTCTACACCCTTAAGTTGCTGGTAACGTCAGCTCCGGCACTGGGTCTTCCAGATTACAGAAATAATTTTACCCTGTTCTGTACTGAGCAATCAGGTTATGCTACATCTGTCCTTCCACAGGACCATAGTGGTAAACAAAGACCAATAGGATACTACTCCACCAGATTGCACCCTGTTGCCAGGGGTGCCCCATCATGTGTTAGGTGGCGGCTGTTACTGCCCTCCTGGACAAAGCCACTGATATTGTCTTAGATAACCTAGTGACAATGTACACACTGCATGACATCAACAGCATACTGTCACAAATTCAACCAAAACACATACATACTGCAAGGCATCTCAGAATGCAATGTGCCTTGCTTATGCCAACTAATACCTAATGTTACATGGAAAAGGTGTATGGTGTTAAATCCATCTACATTACTTCCCCTGGGGATAGTGGGAATGGTACTTGTACTTCTGATCTTTTTGTAAATTCACTTTCACCAGATGAGTAAGCTGACGCCCAGGTACCCCATGGTTGTGCAGTACTAATGGCACAAGAAACAACAGTTTGTTTGCATGTAGTTGATTCTCCATTATCTAATGCCAATTATGAGTTTTTTGTAGATGGTTCCAGATATGCTGGTGAGAAGGGTAATTTCCACACTGGATATGCTGTAGTCTCTGCACATGAGGTAATAAAAGCTGAACCACTCACTCCTCTCTGCTCTGCACAGGAGGCAGAGCTGAAGGCACTCACTGAAGCGTGTAAAATGGCTTCTGGTAAGACTGCTAATATTTATACAGACTCTCGCTATGCCTTCGGTATAGCCCATGATTTTGGCCCTATATGGCGGGCTCGTGACTTTCTCACCTCAGCAGGAACTCCAATCAAGAGCTGTGAGTGCACTTATGGACGCTATCCTGCTACCCACTCAAGTAGGCATCATCAAGGTGGCAGCTCACGTGAAGATCACAGATGAAATTACAAGAGGAAACCACAGAGCAGATGAAGCTGCCAAGCAAGCAGCAATCCAAGCACTTCCTTCTACAGGTAATACCTTCCTGCAAGTTGTTATTACAGATGATGCCGTTGACTACAGTATATTGCTGAGCTTACAAAGACAGGCACGCAAGGAATAACATGACCTCTGGAGGAAACAAGATGCAGAACCTGATGATGACAGAATGTGGAGGAAAGTTAAAAGACTGTGTTTGCCACGAGTGTTGTACCCCATGATGGCCCAGATGGCCCATTGACCTTCACATCTATACAAGATGCACATGAACCAAATAGTAAACACCCATTGGGTAGCACCCGGATTTACTGTTGTAGCAGCTAAACACACCCAAGCTTGCATGATTTGTGCTAGAAACAATCCAGGACAGGCTGTCAAAACACCAAGTAAGCATACACCAAGGCCACTTTACCCATTTCAAAGACTGCAGATAGACTATATTCAACTGCCTGAGGTAGGAGTGTATGAATATGTATGAATATGTGTTGGTGTGCATTGATCTCTTTTTAGGTTGGCCAGATTCACTCATTCACCCCAATTCCAGACATGGCCTATCCCTTTTTGAGATCCTGTTTGGATGTACCCCAAAGACAGGCCTCTTTTTTCCCTCCAGATGCAGCATGGTAGTATGAATACCTATGTACAGGCCCTACACCAAAGATTAGGCAGGGTGCATAAACAAGTCTTTAATTCTATCCTAGATCCAGACTCTGATTCTGCAACTCACAAACTGCAGCCTGGGGATTGGGTGGTGATAAAGAGGCATGTGAGGAAAGGACTTGAACCATGCTTCTTTGACAGTCCATTCCAAGTGCTCCTGACTACGGCTACCTCAGTGAAACTAGAAGGAAAAGCCACATGGATACACGCCAGTCACTGTAAACAAGTCCCTCCGACTGATCCACCGACATGAAGCTGTTCTTATTCTTTACCATTGTATTCTCTGTTCAGATATGCTACTCTGACTTGAGACCAGAAGATAATAATGCATGGCTGGGAAATATATGGTTGCAGATATCAAAGGCTTTTAATTTAACCTCCTTTTGCCTTAACCTTCTAGTCAGTACTGAAAACGCCATAGAATCTTGTCTTAAAGCTGTCCCTACCCCATCTCACTCTTGAGGAAGTACCTACATACCCATAGACCCCATAAATCTCTACAACTATATTCTTATGCTTTCAACCCCTAGCCCTTAAGACAATTAATGTGACAGCCGCTGAACTATGTTGGTCTTTTTCATGTAATTGTTCAAGAGACCCCAATACTGAATCCCTGTTTTGCCCCACATGGCAAAAAAAATACCACAAATTGTAGAGCCCTGAGCACCACTATGAATTGTACAGAGAACAGAGCAGCCATTGACTACTTACTAATGAAACATGACTTAGTACAGGATATCAAACAGGATACTGGCTTCTTGGGGATTGGGACTGGACATTTGGGCTAGGAACATGGTTGACTTTACTAATTAAGATAATTTTGTACTTTTTGCTATTAGATGTATTTCTTATTATGGCCATTTTCCCATGTCATGATTTTTCTCATGTCTACTAAGCTCTCTATGTAAAAACAAACCTACTGTTGGTCGTACCTTAACTTACATTCCAGCTCCGACTTCACAAGGGTTTTACGATGTTTCCTCGCCTAACAAATGAAGGAACTCTCCTCTGCTCATTCTGGTGGTCTCTCAGTCCATGGGAACCGTGGTGAAGAAATAAATGAAAGTCCCACAGGCTTTGGCTAGCAGGCCTGGAAATACCTTGGACATTTGGGTGACCCTTGTATCAAAAGAGGGGGGTTGTGATAGAATTTATCTTGATTCCAAGGCTCAAGCTTATAGGTGTCATATAATGATATCCTATATTAAAATTGGCTAACTTGGACTCAGGAAATGCTTGATGCTTAAAACGACCCTTAAGACCATATATGTCTAGTTCCGGGAGCAGAGAGCCCCCACCTGAGATGTCTCTTCTCAAATCATTCTGTTCTTTCTCTTTCTCTGAACTTATCTGTTATATGTACATGCCATTCATCCCTATGTCTTATCTGTACTCTTTTTACCCTTTCACTCCCTTCCTACTACTGCCCTATGAGTATTTGCACATAAGCACTTACTTTTTAATGTATAAAAACCCAGCTGACAAATAAAACGACAGAGGCTTATTTTGATAACCCACACGTGTCTGGTGTCTAATTCCAAGTGCACTTGTAATAATAATTTGGGCTTCCTCTGAATATAACAAAGATCAATATTTGGATCTATATCAATTAACACCCAGTTGCTGCTGGCGGCATAAATTAAATCCACATCACAAATACATGTCTAAGGTGTAGGGGATAAAATCAGCTATACACGAAACCCTCTTTGTTAGATGGATATTTTGTCGGAGCCACACCCTCTTTGTTAGACAGGATCCTGGGAATCAGTCAAGAAGACAAGAGATGTGTTCTATAACCAATTCAAATTTTATTCATACGTCAGTTATATTTATACACCATTTTCATGTCGGTGGGGGCCATGAGCATTAGTGACATAGTTTGTTTTTCACAAGTTAGAAACAGCTGTTTCTAGTCATAATTCTATGTTATATAATGTATGCATATTGGATAAAACCCAGATGATTACAAATACCGAAATCTTGGACAATTAACAAGAACATCCCAAAATCATTGTCCAATAACATCTCAAAATCTCCAAGGACATTTTGAAATCATTGTCCAAGAACATTTCCCGTAAATAGGATTTTAGATAAATTTTATTTCCAAGAATCTTTATTCTTGGTTCAAATTAACCCTTATATGAACAGCTAGGATATTAAGCAAAATGGATCCTACATAAGGAACAGATAAGAATCTGGTAGCAGGTAATAAGCAGTAACTAGGAAAGAGTACTATCAGTTTGGCATACTGGGGTTTTCTTTCTAATTTGATGGCTTCTTAAACTTCCAGTTTTAATCCCCCTATGTCAGGAGAGAGACGATCAGGACTGTGAATGTGTCCTGTTTTCTCCTACTCTAGTAGGGTCTAGCTTCCTTCTACTCTAGTAGGGTCTAGTCTTCTCTCTGTGGTTAGTGAGTGATCAATCCCACTATAGATGAGGTGGAAGTGCTTTAAACCATTAATCATTTGTAAAACGTCGCACATAGCAGCAAAATAAGAGATCCAGAGTGACTTCCAATAAGAGTTGTTCTTGGGGAATGAGGGGTAGGTAAGTCATGCCATATCTATACATAGTTACAGAAGTTAGAATATAAAAAGGGAAATTAAACTGAAAAGTGAAGCCTTGATCTATATACAGTTCAAGAACAACTCGTTAGAGATGTAACATTTCTTTCTTTTTAGAACAAATGTTTTTTTTTTTTCCATTACAAATGTTTATTGGATTGAAATTAGGATATTGCATTAAAGGAACACTATAAAGTCAGGAATACAAAAGTGTATTCCTGACCATATAATGCTTTTGCTTCTCAAAAACAATGTCTGCAGGGACAGGCTATACACACTAGTACTATTACATTAACTAGTTGTTTTGGTGACTATAGTGTTCCTTTAAATAAACCATGGCAGAACATTGAGTTTGTTTTATCCTCTATTAATTTGTAAGTTTGTGAACATAAAAGAACATTCTAGGCACCATAACAACTTTATAATAATTATATTTTTATTGAGCCAGGTAGTCTCTAGCATTGACTTACCCTTATCGTCTTGTATCCAACGCAGTCTATCCATGCCCTGTCCTTTTAAAAATTCTCTCCAATTCTTGGAAGTGGAAGTCTCACATAGCCTTGGAAAGAGGCACTGCTGATTGACTGAGAGTGTCAGCTGATGCTCTCAGTAAATCAGTACTTCCCCATTAACAAAATTGCTAGAGAACCGTCCATATTTTTCACAAGTTCTCAGAACGACAGAGGCAGAGCTAAATAGTTCTGGATACAAGAATTTTGGGTTAAACATTTCGTGAGTGTTCTTGGGGGAATGATGATGTTGTTATCGTGCCGGTAGTGTTCCTTTCAGATAATTGAGACGTTATTAGCATTAAAAGTCAAGTCTTGAATTAATTGTTCCATTCATCTAGACTGGCAGAGACAGAAGTAAGACAAACAAATCCAAGTAGACATTCCATCAAGGGAGCAAAAGTGTCCAGTGGTCCAAATGTATGACTTGTTTACAAATTCTTGCTGTTTTAATTTTCTGTTGCACACCTAACAAACAAAAAGTATAGCAAAAGTGATTTGTACATTTTCAAAATATAATACAAAATAGGAAAACTGTGCAGACAAACCAATCTCCTGGATCGGGAGAATACAGTCAGTCAAGATGAATATATTCCCCCGTATATTATTCTTATTCCAAGCCCTACCACTCCCTATCACAAAACAGGATCTTACACCCCTACAACGGGCAATAGACTGGTTCATCTGGCAGAACAAGCGACGCAGAGTGTCACGCACCATACTTTACTGACCCAAAACAAGAGGTGGCCTGGGCCTTCCCCACCTACACTTCTACTACCTCGCTGCCTAATTAGCCCAAATAGCCCTATGGCACGCCCCACCAGACACCAGACGATGGGTGGATCTCGAAACCCTACTCATGAGATCGGACCTCCCACAATTTTACATTTGGACCCTGAAAGAACACAGAGCACTTCCCCGAACAACATGCCCATCCATTACCAACTCTATCCACATATGGGATAAATACACCGAGAAATACGAGCTCATGTCCTCGCCTTTCCCCCTCACCCCGATATACCGCAACAGAGAACTCCCTCCGGGCATGAGACCCAGAGATTTTAGAGGCCTAGAGAATGCAGGCCTCCAAAGAGTCCACCAACTGTACATGGGTGACTCAGTGATTACATTCCCCGAACTCCAAAATAGGGCAAGCCTCACCCCCTCAGATTTTTTCTGCTACCTCCAACTCCAAAACTACACTAGCGTAACATCGGTAAAAATAGCAGCCAAAACCAAACCAACATTCTTTGAACAAATTTGCCTTGCAGAATCCTATCGAGAGGGCATGATCACCACGCTCTACTCCCACCTCTGTTCTACCACAAAGGACTGGGGTGACCTACAATACATCTCAAAGTGGGAATCAGACCTAGGTGAAACACTAGAAAGTATAGACAGGCAAGATATCTGGGAGGCCTGTGCAAAAACTTCTCTTTGTGTCACAATGCAAGAACAAACCTACAAAACCTTGCTTTGTTGGTACACCACACCAGTTCAATTATAGCACATGAAAAAAACACACAGGGATCTCTGCTGGCGATTTTGCGGAGCCAAGGGTACATACATACACATGTGGTGGACTTGCCCCGAAGTGACAAATTCTGGAGAGATGTGCAGATGCTGGCCTCCCGGATACTGACCCGACCAGTCAAACTAGACCCATGGGCATTCCTACTGGCCCCTAGGCAACTGACCCCGACCGGAACAACAATTATTTAATAAAATAGCCCTAGCAGCAAGACGGTACCTGAACCAAACGTGGCTCCAGCCCACCACACACCCCATGACTCTGATAATCCATAAACTGAAAGAATGCTATATAATAGACAAGCTAACGGCCCAAATAAGAGGCTCCTTAAAATCATTCTAGTAGACCAACCATGGGAGAATTACATCAATACATAACGACCGAAACTTACACGTCGACTAAGCTCAAACTGCAGAATTCCAGACCAAGACAATACCCACAACCCTCACCCCCCCCACCCCACTCTACTCCACTCTACCACACCTTCACAACTCAGCCTTTTTCTTTTCTCTATTAGACCGAGTCTTCTGGTAACTCAGTCTACCTCTTGTATTAAAAGGTATTATCACATATAAATACAATGTTATATATGTATGTTTTTGTTTAAAAAAGAAAAAAAGGAAAAACCTGACAGATAAAGAACATCTACTGATGCACATATGGCTTCTGCGCAAGCCATTCACAGAAATGCCACTGTAAAATGGAACACTTGGCTTCTGCGTAAGTCACACACTGAAATGCTGTGAAACGTCTCAAGATCTGTCAGTGAACAAATAAAGAATTAAAAATATATATATATATATAATGCAAAATATAATACAAGGCCTATTATGTGGTATTGATATTACAGAGCCCATGAAAACAGTTATTTCAGCACCATCAGTAAATGATAAATAATTTTCACAGGCAGAGCAGGGCCAAGACATTGTGCTGTCTGGTCCAAGGATGAAATGCTGCCAGTCAGGGGTGTAAATGGACAGAACATCCCACCCAAATATATGGGGCATGGACACCTATCTGCAGTAGAGGAGACTCGTAATTCTATAGGCCCTGAGGCCCCTCCTAATGGGAGTAACCACACATCCATTAACCCTTTCAAGTCTGTTCCTGCCTTGGTTAAACCTTTCAAGCCTGGGCGGAGCCGAGCAGCTAATCTGAACGGTCACAATCACTATGAGCTCCGTGACAATCAACAAATTTACCACAAACCTGTGAAAGTAGTGGATGCAGAGTGTGTGTATGTAGTGGATGCAGAGTGTGTGTATGTAGTGGATGCAGAGTGTGTGTGTGTTTAGTGAATGCAGAGAAAGTGTGTGTGTGTGTGTGTGTGTGTAGTTGATGCAGTGTCTGTGCAGTGTAGTGTGTACAATGGGGTTAGATGGAGGCTGTGAGGGTTAAGCGTTCTTTTAAAAATTTAGGGCCTCAGGGAGGGGGCGAGTCCTGTGAAGAGGGGGCCCAGAGATCTAATCTTGGCAACCTGCGGCAACGCTTTCCCAGCTTGTGAGAACAGAAGACATGCTGCTGGTGGGGCCCCCTCTTCACAGGACAAGGTCGTGTGGGGCTATATAATCGCTATATATACAGTTGTGCTCAAAAGTTTGCATACCCTTGGAGAAACGGTAATGTATGTACCATTTTTAAAGAAAATATGAGTGAGCAGGCAAAACACATTTCTTTTATTTTGTATGGGATTCATATTCAACTGTAGGTTATAACAGAATGACACAATCATGAAAAAACATGGCAACAAAGGAAAAAATAAAATGATCCCTGTTCAAAAGTCTGTATACTCTTAGTTCTTGATACTGTGTATTGCCCCCTTTAGCATCAATGACAGCTTCAGTTTTTTCAAATAGTTGTATTAGAAGCAGCTAATTCTTGCAGGTGGTAACGCTGCCAATTTGTCTTGGAAAAATGCCTCCAGGTCATGCAGATTCTTTGGTCGTCTTGCATGGACCGCACGTGTGAGATCTCCCCAGAGTGGCTCAATGTCTATGATATTAAGGTCAGGATGTTACGCTACTTGGGTGATTTGGATTGGAACTCAACTGTAGCTTGTAAAACTCCCTGATTACAATAGTGAAGAAACTGAGAATCTTTAAAGTATCAATACTGTAGCTTTAAGAAAAGAGAGGATTGCTGGTAACTTGAGATTCAAACAAAGTTTTAATAAGTGTTAACTTAAATGAGTTGCATTTAGGCAATAATCCAATAAGAAGAAGTGCAAGTAGTCATTAACACAAAGTTCATTAATAAGTATTTCCTCAGAGATGCATTAAGAAACATTCTTTAGGTTAATGTGAATAATCTTCAATAGTAACTTTAAGCAAGTAGCTGAGAATATTTGCAAAGCAGGAAGAGTTCATAGTTAATAAGCATGATGGGAGTTGTCCTCCATATAATTAGTAGCTTGAAGCAGTGAGTGTATTTGCAAAGCAAGAAACAGTTCATATTGAATAAGCATGATGGGAGTTGTCCTCCATATAATTAGTAGCTTGAAGCAGTGAAGATTTAAGTAAGCAAGCATTAGTTCATTATTAAATGATATTGTAGACAAATAGCTGAAAGATATACTTAAAGGACCACTCTAGGCACCCAGACCACTTCAGCTTAATGAAGTGGTCTGGGTGCCTGGTCCAGCTAGGGTTAACCCATTTTTTCATAATTATAGCAGTTTCAGAGAAACTGCTATAATTATGAATGGGTTAAGCCTTCCCCCTAATCCTCTAGTGGCTGTCTCATTGACAGCCACTAGAGGCGCTTGCGTGCTTCTCACTGTGATTTTCACAGCGAGAGCACGCAAGCGTCCATAGGAAAGCATTGTAAATGCTTTCCTATGCGACGGGCTGAATGCGCGCGCAGCTCTTGCCGCGCGTGCGCATTCAGCCGGCGGGGCGGAGAGGAGGAGGATCGGAAGAGGAGAGCTCTCCGCCCAGCGCTGGAAAAAGGTAAGTTTTTAACCCTTTCCCCCTTCCAGAGCCGGGCGGGAGGGGGTCCCTGAGGGTGGGGGCACCCTCAGGGCACTATAGTGCCAGGAAAACGAGTATGTTTTCCTGGCACTATAGTGGTCCTTTAAGGTTAATATGAGTAGTCCTCCAATAGTTCAGAGATATGGTCCACTTGTAAAGTAAGTGAGTTTCTATTCTCCTGTAATCCTCTATGGCATGAAACAGACTTGTCTTAGCCCAGAAGGCTAGGACGACTTCAGAGCTAGTAGAGCCGGCGTGTCCCAGAAGCTGGCGTGCATACTCGGAAGTAGGATCCGCATTGCCAAAGCCTGCGGAGAGGTAAGTCTGGTGGAAGTAGCTCCCAGTATCACCAAACACCCTCTCTCTGGCGCAGTCTCCCTAAATACCGTCAGAGCTGCGTCAGAGGGGGGCGGGGTCCGGCTCCGCACAGCGGAGTGCAGAACCCGGAAGTGTTACCCAATGACACAGGAGACTGTGATGGCCACTCCAGAACATTCACCTTTCACTGCTGTAAACACTAAAGGGTCTTTGTGCTTGTGCTTACGGTCATTGACAAGCTAGAAAGTCCAAGAGCTTTCCATGCGCAGTCTTTGTCTGCCAGTATTTTCTGATAACATCCTGCATTCATTTTGTCATCATTGTGCCAGAAGCTGTGAGGCGTGCCAAGGTGTTGTCGAGCATATTTCAAACAGGCTTTTTTGTGGCATTGGCAAAGTATAGGCTTCTTTCTGGCAACTCGACCATGCATATTTTGTTCAAGTATTGTTGTATTGTGCTCCTTGAAACAACCATCCAGAGCAGCCTGTATTTCTACTGAGGATCCCTGTGGGTTTTTCTTTGTATCCAGAACAATTCTTCTGGCAGTTGTGGCTAAAATCTTTCTTGGTCTACCTGACCTTGACTTGGTATCAAGAGTTCCCCAAATTTTCAATTACTTAATAAGTGATTGAACAGTACTAAATGTCATTTTCAAGGCTTTGGATATCTTTTTACATCCTTTTCCATCTTCCATTACCAAGTTCCATTACCTTGTTACGCAGGTCTTTTCACAGTTCTTTTATGCTCCCCATGGCTCAGTATCTAGCCTGCTTAGTGCTTCCACATGAGAGCTAACAAACTCATTAAAGGACCACTATAGGCACCCAGACCACTTCAGCTTAATGAAGTGGTCTGGGTGCCAGGTCCAGCTAGGGATAACCCTTTTTTCTATAAACATAGCAGTTTCAGAGAAACTGCTATGTTTATAAATGGGTTAATCCAGCCTTTAGTGGCTGTCTCATTGACAGCCGCTAGAGGCGCTTGCGTGCTTCTCACTGTGATTTTCACAGTGATAAGGCGCCAGCGTCCATAGGAAAGCATTGTGAATGCTTTCCTATAAGACTGGCTGAATGCGCGCGCGGCTCTTGCCGCGCATGCGCACTCAGCCGAGGGGGAGGAGAGGAGGCTGAGAGGAGGAGGAGAGCTCCCCGTCCAGCGCTGGAGAAAGAGGTAAGTTTAATCCCTTCCTCACCCCAGAGCCCGGCGAGAGGGGGACCCTGAGGGTGGGGGACCCTCAGGGCACTATAGTGGTCCTTTAACTATTTATACACACTAATTGCAATTTAAAAAGCCCAAGGTGTGGGAAACTAACCTTTAATTACCATTTTAACCTGTGTGTGTCACCTTGTGTGTCTGTAACAAGGCCAAACATTCAAGGGTATGTAAACTTTTGATCAGGATCACTTGGGTGATTTCAGTTAGCATTATTATTTTAAAAAGGGCCAAACAAGTATGTGATTATAAATGGCTTCATATGATCACTATTCTTCAATAAAATATTTTCTTTGCATGATCAGTCATATTTTCAAAATCATTGCCAAAATTTCACAATTTCTGCCAGGGTATGCAAACTTTTGAGCACAACTGTATACATATATATGCAAATAGGCGGCCCAGGCCCCACAGCAAGCAACTTAAAGTGTACAGGGGTGGCAAAATGCCGCCCATGTCAAAATGCAGCGTAGAGCCACAGCCTCACTGCGACCAATGAACAGGCCGACCTTGCTTACGGGAAACATGAGAGGAAGGGATACATTTTCAAGTAGGCCCCTCTACACTAATAGATTGTGCAGCACTGGCATACATACCGTGGTATGTACGCCAATGTGGGCACATTTTGCCAGCCTCTTCTCCTGTGGTCCCCAGGAGCTGGCCACCTCAGGGCCCCCGAGGCTGGCAGTGGCGTTACATGGCGGGCGGCAGGTGCATTCTCCCCTGAGCGCTCTCTGCTTAGCTCCCTCGCGCGCATCGCAGTGATGCCAGAGCCGGAATATGACGTCGGCGCACGAGGGAGCTGAACAGGAGGATCAGTGCTCCCTCGCCGCCTGCAGGACTGGCTGCCCAGCAGCTCAGTGAGACAGCTACTAGAGGCTGGATTAACCCTCAGTGAAACATAGCAGTTTCCACAGATCAACTTTCGCACCGGGGCCCCATGGATCGTGTGTACGCCACTGTACTGTGTGTACTCTGGCTGTAGTTATAGAACCATGATTAGTAAACTTATAGAATACTGGCTGTAGTTATGGAACCCTGATTAGTAAACTTATAGAATACTGGCTGTAGGTATAGAACGCTTGCTGTAGTTATAGAATGCTGATTAGTAAACTTATAGAATACTGGCTGTAGGTATAGAACGCTGGCTGTAGTTATAGAATACTGATTAGTAAACTTATAGAATACTGGCTGTAGGTATAGAACGCTGGCTGTAGTTATAGAATGCTGATTAGTAAACTTATAGAATACTGGCTGTAGTTATGGAACGCTGGCTGTAGTTATAGAACCCTGACTAGTAAACGTATAAAATACTGGCTGTAGTTAAAGAATACTTGCTGTAGTTATAGAACGACGATTAAACTTATAGAACGCTGGCTATACTTATAGAAAGATGGCTGTAGAACACTATCTGTACTTATAGAACGCTGGTTGAACTTATGGAAATGTAGCACATTTTTTAGAACGCTGGTTACAGTAATAGAAACATGGTTATACATATAGAACTCTGGCTGTACTTATAGAACGCTGGTTACTTGTAAAGAACGCTGGCGATATTTATAAAACTTTGGCAATACTTATAGTACCATGTCTATATTTACAGATCCGTGGCAATACTTATAGAATGCTGGTTGTACTTATAGAACGTTGGTTACACTTATAGAACACTGGTTACACCTATAGAATGTTGGTTACACTTATATTACGTTGGTTACACTTATAGAACGCTGGTTACACCTATAGAACGCTGGTTACACTTATAGAATGCTGGTTACACCTATATAACGTTGGTTAAACTTATAGTACATCGGTTACACTTACAGAACGCTGGTTACACTTATAGAACATTGGTTACACTTATAGAACGCTAGTTACACCTATAGAACGTTGGTTACACTTATAGAACATTGGTTACATTTGTAGAACACTGGTTACACTTATAGAGCGTTGGTTACACTTATAGAATGCTGGTTACACTTATAGAACTCTGGTTACACCTATAGAACATTGGTTACACTTTCAGAACGCTAGTTACACCTATAGAACGTTGGTTGCACTTATAGAATGCTGGTTACATCTATAGAATGTTGGTTACACCTACGGAACGTTGGTTACACCTATAGAACGTTGGTTACACTTACAGAACGCTGGTTACACTTATATTTCACTGGTTTCACTTATAGAATGTTGGTTGTTCTCTTAGAACCCTGCGTTTAATTAGAGAACAGAGACTATAAGGTGGCTTTACGTATAGTACTATGGATTTTCTTCTAGAACCCTGCCTTTCCTTGGCCATTATTAGAACCCAAAGTCAATGTTGAGCTGGATAAGTGAACAAGGCGTCCGATTCTACTGGGAAAAAAATGTTGAAAAGAATAGAAAAAGGATGTGAATTTCTTCTAGTAGGCCCTAGCAACTTTTATGTCAAAAGGGTAAAACATTTCCTATTGTATAATGCTGTGTGGTGTTTTATACATTAAATAAATCTATTAAAAAAACATTATTGAATATAAACTATAATTATTATAATTGATAATAATAATATTACTCTAATATTATCAGCCAGGAGAAGTACTCTAAATGAATGATAAGGATATTTAATATGTAACTAGTCATGTAGAACAGGTAATAGTGCTAATATAATATAATAATATAGGACAAGTAATTGTGCTAATATAATATAATACTATAGGACAGGTAATGGCGCTAATATAATATAATAATATAGGACAAGTAATAGCTAAACTAATATAATACTATAGAACAGGTAATGGTGCTAATATAATATACTATTACAAGACAAGTAATGGTGCTAATATAATATACTATTACAAGACAAGTAATGGTGCTAATATAATATACTATACTATTATAAGACAAGTAATGGTGCTAATATAATATAATATACTATTATAAGACAAGTAATGGTGCTAATATAATATAATAATATAGGACAAGTAATGGTGCTAATATAATATATTACTATAGCACAGGTAATGGTGCTAATATAATATAATATACTATTATAGGACAAGTAATAGTGCTAATATAATATAATAATATAGGATAGGTAATGGTGCTAATATAATACTATAGGACAGGTAATGGTGCTAATATATTATATTATACGAATATAGGACAAGTAATTGTGCTAATATAATATACTATTATAGGACAAGTAATGGTGCTAATATAATAATATAGGACAAGTAAAAGTGCTAAAAAATATATAATAATATAGGACAGGTAATGGTGCTAAGATAATATACTATTATAGGCCAAGTAATAGATTTATAATAATAATTATAGATAATGTATAGACAGATAATGTATAGACAGATAATGAATAGACAGATATTGATAATGTATAGACAGATAATGTAAAGATAGATATAGATAATGTATTGACAGATATAGCTAATGTATAAACAGTCAATGTATAGATAGATAAAGATGTCTGTAAAAAGTCACTCCGTGACCAAGTGACTAAACACCCCATGCCAATCCTTCATCTTAAATCACCCAGTATGGGAAATCCATGCATTGGAAATATAAATCTGTGTTATGGACGTTCTAGCACTTTTCCTGACATAATATTGTACTTTTTCTTCATATGCAATGTGAATATTTCCTAATATAACTATATGGATTTTCGGATGGTCTAGTGCAGGGGTGCCCAAGAGGTAGATCCCCAGATGTTGTAGAACTACAACTCCCTTGATGCTTTGCATACCTTTAGAATGCCTTTACAATGACAAAGCATCATGGAAGCTGTGGTTTTAAAGTATCTGGGGATCTACCTATTGGGCACCCCTGGTCTAGTGCCTTTTTCAGAAACCCAAACAATCACTTTAAAGCTCCTTCGATTGCTTATTAATAAATCATGTCTTCTTTCTATAACCCGGACCATTCTATCTTACATTTCACATGAATCAGGCACTGTGCGCTCAGCTAGATTATTTACAAACGGAATTGTGAATATTTTTAAGTTACTGTACTTTTTTTAAAATTTATAAATTACACTTTAATGCGGATGATATTATGTTTCTTTTGTTTTATTTTTATTCCAAAATATACATTTTATTTTTTCAAGTTACTAATTTCAATTATAGATACACACAGACACTATATATATATATTATTCCCCATAATGTCTCCACATTGTCCATTTGGGTACATACCCTCTAGAATGTAAGCTCATTGAGCAAGGCCCTCTGCCTCTCTGTTCCTGTACATCCAGTTGTCTGATTACAATTACATGTCTGTTAGTCCACCCAATGTACAGCGGTACGGAACCTGATGGCGCTATATAAATAACAAAATAATAATAATACACACATTTATGAATAAGTTAGTAAATATTTGTGCAAGCGCATCTTTATACATTACATGGACTTCAGGGAGATGATCAATTTAAAATCAAAGGGAGATCAGAAAATATTGTCATAGGGTTAAATTATTCGCTTTATTTATTTGCTATGCAAGAGACTGACATACATGCATACAATGCCACAACAGCACGGATAAGCATTTCAACAGATATAATAGCATGGCATGAGTTAAACTGCACATGTTTTAGTATAGCAGACATGCTTAGGTCTATTTATGCCAGTAAACAGGAAAACAGAAGTGGTAGATATATCTAGTTATGTGGACTGATGGTATAGTGAATTACAATACTAATGAGATAGGTACATGCTTTAACACAATATAGGTAATGACAGACCGCATGGTGAGTGTTAGTGATATAGAGGATCATAACTGGTTAAAGTGCTGCACATCATGTTAGGTATCTATGAGTGATGTATAAGCTTTAAAAGTTGAGCTAGATACGGAGTGGGCAAGACCACTGACATCAGGGCCTAAAGCATTAATGTGGAAGTACAGTGCACTATTGGATACATATGACATGAGTAGGTCAGCAAGAGCCTAAAGAAAAGTATAAAATCAAACAACAGCATACACTTAAATATAGCTTTGCACTTCAATTATGGCCTCAGACACTGCCATCATTATACTGGAGCTTTGGGTGCGTGTTTGCTAGGCACCTCAGCCGATCCCTGCCGGCGGCATGATGTGGTGTACACAGGAAAGTTCAGGTGGGGAGTACCTGATGCGCAGCACAGCAGGGCAACATGCTCCTCCAGCCTCAGGCTTGTGTGGGAGCCTGCATCTTTATTCCACTGATTCTGGAACCACGTAGGGCCAAGTCCTTCCACCGTCCAGAGTAAGGGTTACTAATCTGGTATTCATTAATGAAATTGTTGAATATCATGAGTTTGCGATGCTATGAATGCCTTGTATTAGCTGATAGGACAGATTGTGCTAATGATCTGCCATGTGCCATGAGTCAGGCTAATCCAGGATGATGTCCTGCAAAGTTAGGGTTTGGTAGGAATATATATATACCCCCATATGGCAGTTATAGCAACAACATTTTTTATTGTCACTGTTATTATTATAATACTATTTCTATTGCACTATTAAACATTTTCATACAATTCTCTAATAATTCTGAGTTACTACCTGCCACATGTCATTAAGTATGACCTCATTCGACTTGAAAAGATATTTCCCAGGAAAGGCATATTTGCTGCCCCCCACCTGGGAGATTAAAGTTCTGGATCATATGGTAGTTCAGATAAGTATATTTTGGTAAAATATAAATTACCAGAGAACAAAATGTTTTTCTTTTCTTTTTGTTAGTAATACAAAGCATAGGGAGTCTAAAACAGTGCATGGCTGGTGTATGGAGAAACAGACACAAACATGCATATACATGTAGATAATATAGACATGGATATATGTTTATATAGGAAGATAGAGATACAAACTGCTACATGTGATAAACACAGATAGGTGATACACAAACATATATAATACAAGATCCATGGGAATTAACTCACTTAATACCAGCTCTAATGCTCACAAAATGTAATAGTTTTTTTTTAAATCAACTAATTTAGGCAAAAATAATGGGGGTTTTTTGGTACAGTATACGATCATACCAGTGGCGGAACTAATGTAGAGAGAGCCCTGGTGCAAGAAAGTTTTTTGGACCCCCTTCTAGTGCAAGAGTGACCAAAAGATAGCTCCTCATCTGTAGTACAACTCCAAGGATGCTATGCCAGCTGGGGATCTAGCATTTTTGCCCATCCTTGCAGGGTTGCATTTGTGTGCAGTATTTGTGTGTTTGAATGTAAGTATGTTTTTGTATAGTGTATATGTGTGCATGTAGGGGTGTATTTATATGTGCTGTTTCAACTGGAATACAGTGGTGTACTTGTGTAGTGTTTGAATGAGCGTACGTGTGTAGTGTTGGAGTGTATGTAATGTTGGCTTTTAAATGCAGGTGTGCTTTTGTGTGTAGTGTTGGTGTTTGAATGAAGGCGTGTTTGAATATAATTTTAGTTTTAATACAGGGGTGTGTTTGACTTTTAAATGTGGATGTACATTTGTGTATAATATTGGTGTTTTAATGCAGGGGCGTGTTTGCATGTATGTAATATTTGTGTTAGATTGCAGGAGTGTGTGTTAATGTGTGTTGCTGTTTGATTGCAGGGATGTATGCACAAACACATACACTGCATACTTACACAGATATACATACACATTAACACACAGATACATACATAACAATGCACTGACACATGAATGCATATAGATACACACACTGACACATGCACACACCATGACACACAGATACACACACACATACAGTGACACCCCCACACATTGGCATATACATAGAAGTAATCATTTTTATATTTGTAGCCATACCTTTTGTGTGCAGAAGAGTGTCTTGCTTGGGGTCTTGCTGCTACTGGCTGAGGCTGATGGGAGCGAGCAAGGGTGGGGTTTGCAGCAGCCGTCACCATTTCTGCCCTCCCATGCGGTGCTATTTGTATGAAGTTGGGAGGAGCGCTCACTTCCTCCCAGGCTGCTGACACTGCAGGGGCCCAGTCATACTCTTAAAGGGCCGCAATGCCTGACCGGGCCCCTGTTCAGCAATACTTATTGGGTTGCCTTAAGTGCATGGACTCCCTAAGATGAACTGTTAAGGGAATGCCTGAGACTTCCAGAGATCGAAGATGCAGAAAAAGAGGAGGTTCCTTGGCAAGAGAAACCTTTCCATGGGGTGTACCACCGGCACATAGTGGATGTGTCTCACATGACAAAATCCTACCAGTGGTTGGAAAAGGCAGGACTGAAAGACAACACTGAGGCACTAATCCTAGCAGCACAGGAGCAGGCATTTAGCACCAAATCAATAGAAGCTGAAGTCTACCACACCAGGCAAGACCCAGTGGCGTCTCTAGGATTAATTTTTCGGGGGGGCACATGGAGGGCCAGTGACAAAAGTAGGGGGGCACATTTAACCCCGCCCTCGTCGCAGTTTAACCCCGCCCCTGTCGCATGTTAAGCCACGCCCCCGACACAATGTGTTTTGTTTTTTAATAATCCCTGGTGGAGGATTCATTATTTTCCACCAGGGATTATTAAAAAAACAAACACATTATCCTTGATACAGTGCCATAGTTGCCAACATTTGAAAAAAAAATTCCAAGGACATTTTGCAATACAGCTATCAATTACTGTCTGGGTATAATATCCCTGGACAGTCAGTGCTCTCTGTATAATACAGGGTTGTGTGTATAATAAATTGGGACACTCAGTGCTCCCTGTATAGTGCTGCTCTCTGTATAATACAGGTCTGTTTGTGTATCATATCCCAAGACAGAGAGCAGCACTATACAGGAAGCACTGACTATCCCGGGATATTTTATACACACAGATCTGTATTATACAGATAGCTGAGCATATACCCCATGTCCAAATCTCTAGACTACTAGTACATGTAAACAGCAGCTCCCAGACGCGTGTAACAGGGCTAAAGTGTGCGGCAACTCACACAGATTATTCAGCGGTAAAGTGCACTCGCTGGCAGAGCCAAACTGGGAATCCCTGGGAATCCAAAGCAGCCCTGGAAAAAAAACGTATGCCATTCCTACAAGTCAAAATATATATATATATATATATATATATATATATATATATATATATATATATACAAAATAAAAATCAAAATGCACTCACAGGTCTTCTGGTTAATAGGAAAACTGGTGCTTTAATAAATCATCTGTGATGTACAAAAAAATCAATCGACGTTTCGACCCTGCCGGGTCTTTTTCAAGATGTGTGTATATATATATATATATATATAGTACAGTAAGCACACAAGCTCACTGACATGCGCAAATAGGCTTACTGACAGACAAAACTCTCTGACTCACACACAAGCTTACTACAGACACTCACTTGTATAAACAGAAGGCTCACTACAAAGAAGTTCAGGGACACACACACAAGCTCACTAAAGACAAGCTCACTGACACACATACATGCTCACTAAATAGGAGCTCACTGACACATACAAGCAGTACCATTTTAACAGAGTAAAGGGCCCCTGGGCAAAGCAATGCACTGGGGCCCTTCCTACACAACAACTGAATTTTAATTATTGCTAGACTGCGGAGTCCATACACACACACAGACTGCGGAGTCCATACACACACACAGACTGCTGAGTCCATACACACACAGACTGCTGAGTCCATACACACACACACACACACACACACACAGATTGCTGAGTCCATACACACACACACAGACTGCTGAGTCCACACACACACACAGACTCTGCTGAGTCCACATACACACACACACACACACACACAGACTGCTGAGTCCATACACACACACAGACAGCTGAGTCCATACACACACACACAGACTGCTGAGTCCACACAAACACACACAGACTGCTGAGTCCACACGCACACACACAGACTGCTGAGTCCATACACACACACATACTCTGCTGAGTCCGTACACACACAGACTGCTGAGTCCATACACACAC
>OW240917.1:52767643-52803171 GCA_933207985.1 Pelobates cultripes | reverse complement strand
TTTTTGCTTACATTTTTTGTGGGCAAGACTCCCTCGGCATGATGGTACCATCTAATACTTCTCATAGAGGAGGGACCTGGTGCGCACGCACGGCGAGTGATGCACTCACCTTCAACCTTCCCCATAGGAAAGCATTGTATTCAATGCTTTCTTATGGGCTTCCACGCTACTTGGCCAAGTTTTACTGTCAGGAAGAGAGCCACTAGAGGTGGATTTAACACTACAATGTAAACATTGCTTTAAAAAAAAAAAAAACTGCATTGTCTTACATTGCAGAGTCAAAGGACAGGGCTACTGCACCCAGATCACTTCATTTAGATGAAGACGTTCCGTGACCTTTGTGTCCCTTTAAAGGAATGTCAGGGACTTATCTCCTTCTCGGATTTTAGAATGTAAGGTAGGTTTTCTTTGAATGTTTGAGTATCACACACACAGGACTTGGGCAAATAGACAGTCTTTTGAACCAGGAGGGGAGTTATTTGCAAAGTGATAGGAGCAGATGATCAGATTACTCAGTGAGTCACATGACAGAATACACAGCTAATTTGGATTCATGCTTCTTGTACACCAAGGTTAAACCTCCATGACAAGGCTTAAAAAGTGGGGAGTCTATCATTAGCATGGACCCTTATTCCAGTACCTGTCCATCTTCTTTTACTTTAGGTTATGACATTGCATGTGAAAAATACTTTTTTTTCTTTCTACTGATACTGAATCATGGGCCTTTAAATTGACTTTGGAGCATAATTGATTTAGCGGTAGAGCAGCTATTTATGCAGCTTATTTCTGAGGTAGAAGGTAGAAGTCTGTAAGGAGGAGAGGGGTAGATTGCTAAAACAGTTCTCACAGCATGTACATTTTTGCTTGGAATACTTTTTAGTTTAGTGACCTGAACTAAAATAAAAAGTATTTTTTTTTTCAGTGGAACTGAAAAAGGTTAATATAGGAATGTGAATGTAAGTAAAAATAAAGGCACATGTTTGTTTGGTTATTTATTATTTTGTCACAATTTTTGAGACCTTGTTTCCTAGAAATGTTTGTGTACTTTGTTGAAAGTGACAATTCCTCAATCTATCACTAGAGGGCAGTAGAGGTGAGTATAAAGCACTAATACTTCCGAGTTAATTCTTTGTCCAGAAGAAAGTCATTGCTCTATAATGCCCCACGAACGCTCAAGCATCTTCTTATTCTATGACATAAGACTACATGTGCACTTGAACATTCTATCCGAAATGTCATGCATGCATCCTCACAGTCACAGGTTACATGGCACTGTGAAGTTAAATTAAGAATGCAATGCAAGTTTAAAAAAAAAAAAAAAATGGTTGTCGCTGAAAGATAAAAATTAAAAGCATCTGTAGCTAAGTTTGGCCCTCCACCTCTCTGTTTCTATGTGTCCAGTTGTCTGGTTACAATTACATGTCTGTCAGTCCACCCATTGTACAGCGCTACGGAATCTGATGGCGCTATATAAATAATAAAATAATAATAATATTGGTCACCAAAATGCATTGTAAAGGGACAAACAACTGAATGCCTTCATTCATATTACCAAGGTGCTCTAGAATATTTGTGCCCATATTATTGTAATATGGGCTTGTGAAATCTTAACTTTGCTCTGGTTTGAGAAATAGTCACTTAACGATTAGTAAGTCTTAACCCATATTCTATTCGTCAGCTGCATTTCATTCTATCACTGTTGTCCCCTAATTATGTATAGAAGTGCTTTGTGAGAAATATTTCCCCTGGATGAACAAAATGAGATTTTACTGCTTTTTCGAATCGGTGCTGAAGAAGACCCTGAGAGCGTTGTCTAAAAACATTCTTGTGGTTTTTATTATCTTTTCCAGAGACTCATGTGGGAAGAACAGTTTGAGTGTTTTAGAAACTATGTTAGGATCAAAACATTTGTCATACAGTTGTGTGGATAATTACAGGTAAGTAAAAAAATAAGTGTCTTTTATTCGTTAAAGTTTCTTGCGTTTTCCGAAAGTAAAGTAAAACAGAAAAGATTAGCATTCAGGTCAAATTTGTATCAGATAAAGTACAAATGAATACCAACCATATCACATAGTAAACATTTAAAGCTGAAATGTTAAATCCACCATTCCTTGTTCTTTCACCTGAATGAATGCTATTTCAGCAATTCAACAGATGAAAAAACATACCCGCACTGCGGTGTCATTCCGTTCCGTAATGCACACTTGGCATCTTCTGGAGAAATGCAATATGGAAGCATGCACACCTGGCACTTACTCTAGTACTGAATGCAAGCATGTGCTGTGTATATGGGACTGTAAGAGTTAACTAGTTTACTTTGGCCAACTATAGGAATCGTTTTCCTCATAAACTAGACAGATAAAAGGAGAGGGTGGGAATACGAAGAAAGGGAAAATAGCCAGAGAAGCAATGAAAAGATAAAAGAAGGGAGGAGACGATAAAAGAAGAGGGAAGAATAAAAATGGGAATTAGGTTACTTGCAATTGTCACTCGATAGGTAAACTGTGAAAAAGTATGGAGTTTGGTCCACTCATACCCACTTGTGCTCTCAGACATGGATTCCAGACCTCATAGAACTGATGCCCGTAATTAAGGCCACAATTTTCTCAATAGGAACACAAGGTAGAGGATTGCACATGCTTTAAAGGAACACTAGAGGGTCAGGAACACAAACATGTTTTCCTGACTCTATAGTGTTAAAGCACTTGCCCTCCCTAAACATAGTATAATCTTACTTCATTCCAGACTTTACTACAGTCTGCTGCTGGCTCTGCCCCTGATCTGCCTGCTTGACTGACATAATCAGAAGTGGTGGTCTGAGCCAATCATAATGCTTCCCCATAGGATTAGCTGAGAGTGTCAAGGAGGCAGATCAGGGGCAGAGCCAGCACAAGCCAAACACAGCCCTGGCCAATCAGCATCTCCTCATAGAGATGTATTGAGGAGGTCAGTGTTTGAATGCAGAGGGTGGAGACATATCTCATAGGCAATAGTGTCTGACTGTCAAGGAAAGTAATGGCTAAATTATAAAAGCCAAACCTGTCAGAAAAAAAAAGGGAGGAAAACTCGATACAAATTAACCAAGTGAAAATACTTCATATGCCTTTTTTTGGTGTCTGGAGTTTCCCGTTAATGATACCAAAACAAATACATTAAAATTGTATTGTTGCCTGAAGTGTACCTTTTAATATGCTTTATTTTTTTGCATGTTCAAATCATACATTTGATAAGAAAGTCTTTCTGGCATGAGAGGGCAGGCTGAGTGGAGCATTCGGCAAAACATTTATTTTTGTATGCAAAAACTATAAAAATTTGTACATGCAAAAATTTTTTTATTTTATTTTAAATACAGCATATTAATGATCTATAATATCTATAAAAGACATTCAAGTTGTGTTGGTGCCCGTAGTGTCCCTTTACGAGTTTCTGTAACTGTATGTTCTTACATAATAAAGAAATTACTTAAAGGGTTACTTCAAGCACCATGGCCACGTAAGTGATTTGAATCCTCCAGTACACCGTTTTCCAGCCTCCATTTATCCTTGCTTGCGTTCTCCTAATTCAGGTTCACTCCCTTTTTATGCCTATATTTGCTCTGCTTGTCAATTTTAATTCCTTCTTTCTCATGTCTCATTTTTAATTTATTCTTGTGAATAATATTAAACAAAACAACAATCGTTCCCAGAAGTTGAAACTTTAAAGGAACATTAATTATGCCACTTTATATAATAACTGAAAAGTACAATAAAAATGCTTCACTATGCCACATTGAGGTTCATCCCTAAGTTTCACAAAAAAAGGCCCACAACATAGGGTGTCACTTAAAGAGTTGCTCTAAGCTCCAAAACATGTTTAGCTTAAAGGGACTCTCCAGTGCTAGGAAAACATATCCGTTTTACCGGCATGCAGGACACTGCAGTGACCCTCTCCCTCCCACCCCCCATCCCACGCTATATCCAAGTAGCGGGATGCCTGAGGGACCCATTCAAGTTTCAAACCATTTCAAAATGGCTTGACTCCTTACCATAGGATGGTACCAGGGGACTTCTGGCACCATAACCACTAAAGTGCACTGTTGTAGTTAATGGGCTTTGAGTGTCTCTTTAATCAAAATTATATTTCAGATTATTTTATGTAATGTATTTGATCTCATTTACAAATATATGTTTACATTTTTATCTTTTTTATTTTTGTTGTTGCCATAATGTTCCAGATTTGTTTAACAATTACTTTTCTTCTCACAGACCCGTCAAGATCTTGCAGTGTGTGGATTTCCCTGGTCATATTGACTGCATCACAAACAGTGGCATTTGCTTTCCTGCATCCTGGATTGGCATAATGCTACCATGGCTTGCTATGATAAGTAATCATTTTTGAGTGGCTGCAAAAAAGTTGCTAAACACGCGTGATTTCTATGCAACAATATCATGTATTTTCAATTTTAAGCTTTTGTTCCAAAGTAGAAAATAAAAAATAAAGATGAGTTTTCCAATATTACTAGAGCTATTAAATATGTGAATCTATCTTCCTAAGAGAAAAGAACTAGACAAATCAAATGTAGTCCAAGAAATATGTATATGGAGATCTTACCCCATGCCTGCTGAGTTAAGTGGTGGCTTCTTCATTGTTTATGGAAACCATAAACAAACATGATAGTTTTAGACATAGGGGCGCACTAAAGTTTAAATAGCCCCGTACTAAATGGACAAAACAATCTGGTTGCGAACGGGGCAATTCAGACATTTTTCACACCAATTTTTAAGCAGGACACCAAATGCATCCATGAAATTGCTAAAGATTCACTCGGGCTGATCCAATTCAGACTGTATTTGGCTTTAGTAAATATGAGAATTGCCATTGCAGTTTGAATCAGGTAATTTTCACTGGATTGTGTCCATCTGTACAAAATCTGGTGTTTAGTGAATAACCCTGTAAGTCTTTATCAAATGACAGTGTCCAGCAAAGAGGGTTAAAATAGATACCTTCTTTATCACTTATTTCAAAAAAGTGTAATATGGCAGAAAGAATCCACATACACAATAAAAAAAAAAAGGGGGAAAAACCAAAACACCTCACACATTTTGGACTATAAAACCATTGTTGAGCAATTACTCTAAAACATGTATGCATGTAATAACACTTAAAGTGAACATGCTACCATTTGGAGTGTCTTACCCCTCTGACCAAAATCCTACCAACTTATTTTACAAAGCTATAAAATAAAATTTTTACATAATTTGGTCGTAACACACATTTATAAATCTTAGAACACAATATAAATCTTAGAACACAATATAAAGAGGGCTGTGTTCCAATAGCGTTGGCACCTAATTGGTGAAATATAGAATAATCACAGACTACTGAGAGATGAGCTGTCATTTTTAAAATGGTGATGATGTCTTCATTCACCCTAGTATACACTGTTAAAATAAGTATTGGACAAACTATGCTTTAGAAGTAAATATTAAAGGGACACTCCAGACCACTAAAGCACTTTAGCTTGTTAAAGTGCTTTATGTGTAAAGTGTGTCCTCTTTTTTTTTTTTTTTAAAGTGCAGATTCAATAGAAATTGGCACATTTATAAACTAACCTAGTAACACCCCCCCTTGACTGTCAATCACACAACCGATTCTGTTACTTCCTGGTTTGTTTAGCTCAGTGGAACTAAACTTAAGAGGCAGCAATTGCTCAGAGCACCTGCCTTGCAAAGATTTCTCATTGAGATGAATCCGGAAGTCTGTGATTGGACAGTTACAGTAAGTCTGGGCGGGGTTAGAAAAGGCAGCAGACAAGAATACTGCAGCATTTGCAAGCTGTTTTTAGATATACCCACAATAATTGCTTGCCTGTATGTTTTCATTGGGGGTATATCTACTAAACAGTGATTTGTATTTCAGCAGTGGAGTGTCTCTTTAAATACATTTACCTCCACTGTATCTGTAGGCACATTATGCCACAATGTTTCTTAGATGTACTGTATGCACCTATGCTTGCCTGGGCATGGACTTACCACGCTTCCCTGCATTCCAGATGATCACAGGCCATGGTTAAAATCTTGGGATGTTTGGAATATGAATTGGCAACCTGGCCGTGCCAGCACATTCTTTTACTTCATGCAAATAAAAAAAAAGTTTTAAAAAAGTACATTGTTTCAATAAAATAAATATAGTTTAACCTCTAGATAGCTATTGGAATGTGTATTTCCCTCAAACAGAAAGTTCCCCCTCAAAAAAAGATTTATTTGCATGTTTCCATTAATCCACTAGATGGCACACAAATGCAATCATCTAGATTCTAGATGAAGTAAGTCACAGAGAGGATGTATGGAAAGTGCAAAACATGGTGTTGAACAAAACAAAACAAAGAAATATTAGGAGGATACATCTCTCTATGGAACTTTGCAAAAGACAAAAAAACAATCAAAAACATTGCTCATATGAAATGTAGCCTATATCCAGGGACGGACTGACAGTGGCCTGGGCCCCCGGCCAAAATTAGCATCTGGGCCCCAAGCAGACCGATATATATGCTGGTGTAGGTGTACCGTGTATTTGATTATATGTACATGTAAAGTGAATGTATGTAAGCACTAGTGTGAGTGAATATATGTATGTCTTTGTGTGTAGTGTCAGGGTATGTGAATTCATAGTATATTTGAATACATGTTTTTGGTTTTATAAATAGGGTAATATTTTTTTTGTGTGTTTGAGTAGCATGGCAGTTTGTATTAAGGGGTATTTCTGAATTTTGGCAACGTGTTTGTATGAGGTCCAAATTTTGCATCTTAAATTACAAATCACAATTACAAATCATCATGTTACAAGCCACCTTAAAGGATCACTATAATGTCAGGAAAACAAACTTGTTTTCCTAACACTATATAACCCTTTGGTCCCTCCCCACCCTCAGGGTCCCCTGCCCACTGGGCTAAAGGGGTTGAAACTCCTTCAGCCACTTACCTTTATCCAGCGCTGGGCTCCCTCGGTGCTGGTGACCTTCCCCCCAACTCAGCCGACGTCAGCTCCCAAGTGGAGCAGAATGCACATGCGCGGCAAGAGCCATGCGTGCATTCAAACAGTCCATAGAAAATAATTTCTCAATGCTTTCCTATGGACGTTCTGCACGCTGAATGCGATTTTCGCATCCAGTGTCGCAGAAACGCCTCTAGCGGCTGTCAGGAAGACAGCCACTAGAGGCTGGATTAACCCTGCAATGTAAACATAGCATGTTTACATCTGAAGGGTTAAAACCTGGGGGACCTGGTACCCAGACCACTTCATTGAGCTGAAGTGGTCTGGGTGACTATAGTGTCCCTTTAACGGAACATTATAGTGTCAGGAATACAAAAGTGTATTCCTGACGCTATAGGTTTCTGGCCCCCCTTAAAAACGGGATTTACTCACCTTTTTTCCATCACCGACCAAACTCCTTGGCAGAGTTCAACAATTTTAGATGATCTCAGCCAGCCCAATGCTCTACCATAGGAAAGCACTGGAAGGCTATTGTGCATGTGCGGCAAAACACTACGCCAGGGGTCCTCAAACTCTGGCCCCCCAGATGTTGCTGAACTACAACTCCCATGATTCTTTGCATTACATAGATAGCTAGATAATCATGGGAGTTGTAGTTCAGCAACATCTGGGGGGCCGGAGTTTGAGAACCCCGGCACTACGCTGTGCCAATAAACATCTCCTCATAGAGATGCATTGAATCAGTGCTTTTCTGTGACAAGTGTTCAGCGGAGATGCAGAATGTCAGTGCTGCACATTTTGCAACACTGACACAGGAAGCGCCTAGATGTTCTTAGGCAGCAATGTAACACTGCTTTTTCTCTGAAAAGGGAGCCTTTACAGCAAAAACCGTGCAGGGGCCGACTATACTCACCAGAATAACTACATTAAGCTGTAATTGTTCTGGTAACTATAGCGTTCCTTTATGCTTGTGCGTGCAAATGGTGCTGGGGGGAAGGGGCTGTAGAGGATGGGGGGGGGAAGAGGCTGCAGAGGGTACAGGGGGGAGGGTCTGCAGAGGGAATGGTGGGGGAAGAGAGGCTGTAGTGGGTGCAGAGGGTAATAGGTGCTGTTGTGATTGCAAACGGAAATATAAGCTATCGTAAGTGCAGGGAGTGTAGGGGCTGTAGTTGGTGCATAGGGTATAGAGGCTGTAGTGGGTGCATAGGATATAGGAGTTGTAGTGGGTGCCTGGGAGTAGGGGCTGAAGTGGGTGCAGGAGGTGAGGAGCAGCAGATGGTGAGGGGCAGCAGATGGTGAGGGGCAGCAGAGGGTAGGATCTCTGCAGGGGGTAGGGGGTATGTGCTGCAGAGGGAGCAAGGGGGTAGGGGCTGCAGAGGGAGCAGGGGGTATGTGCTGCAGAGGGAGCAAGGGGGTAGGGGCTGTAGAGGTAGCAGGGGGGTAGGGGCTGCAGAGGTAGCAGGGGGTATGTGCTGCAGAGGTAGCAGGGGGTATGTGCTGCAGAGGGAGCAAGGGGGTAGGGGCTGCAGAGGGAGCAGGGGGTATGTGCTGCAGAGGGAGCAAGGGGGTAGGGACTGCAGAGGTAGCAGGGGGGTAGGGGCTGCAGAGGGAGTGGTGTGTACAGGCTGCAGAGGGAGCACGGGTTAGGGGCAGCAGAAGGTGCAGTGGGGTAGGGGCTGCAGAGAGAGTAAGAGGGTAGGGATGATAGGAGTTGTAAGTGTAAAGTGCCTTGGCATGATAGGAGTTGTAAGTGTAAAGGAAGGAGTTTCAGAAGGGGTAGGGGCTGCAGAGGGGGTAGGGACTGCAGAGGGAGCAGGGAGGGGTTGGGGCTTCAGAGGGAGCAGGGAGGGGTTGGGGCTTCAGAGGGGGCAGGGGGTTTGTGGTGGCAGGGGGTAGGGGCAGTAGTGGGGGAAGTTATATCATTAAAATATTTGTAATTTAAAAAAAAAAAAAAAAATGAATGATTTTAAAAAATTAAACCCCCCTTACAAGTCTTACCTCTGTGGTGGTCCAGACATCCTCTCCTGGAAAGTCCCTCACCACTCCAGGCACAGGATCTTGACATGCTGCCTGTAACTCTAATCAGGGCAGCTCCGCACAGCTCACTCTGCATTGTGACTGATGATGTCACTTCCTGCAGAACAAGCCCCACGGAGCTGCCCTGAGCAGTGTTACAGGCAGCTCAGTGAGGCTGTTTGGAGACAGGCACACTGAGGGGCAGCCTAGTGGGGTCTTTGGGAGGGCCCCTTAGCTGTCCCTCAGTGTGCCCTGCACCGAGGAGATGATTAGTAGCAGCAGGGGCCCGCGGACGGCTGTGTGGGCCCCTTACTGAGTGCAGGCTGGCTGGGGAGATTGTTTTACTCCCCAGCTCAGCCATTACTGCACTGCAGCAGGGGCGGGCCCCCCAGAGCCTCGGGCCCTCGGTCCATGACCGATTTGCCCGAGTGCTCAGTCTGCCCCTGCCTATATCTGTGAAGGAAACTTAAATCCCTTATCTTAAGTGAAACATTTTGGGAATCTGGTTCCCATTATTCCCAATGAAAACATCCATCAGACAAGCACTGAAGGCATATCCATCATGTTTGGTGTAATCACTCCAGCCTGATGATGCTGAACGCTAACATTTCTTATCACAGAGAAGCATTGGTATATTGCATCTCTGTGAAAAGCATCCGAAAGGCACATAGAATCCCCAATGATCCTCTATCACAGATGGTCTCACACTAAACAGAGAGGCTGCTGGGGCGAGAACTGGATGACGTTGAATTAAAGGTCAGTTTATTCTATAGTTTACATCCCCAAGGGGTGGGGATAGTTAAAATGAACACCCTAACATTATCAATAACTATGGCTATAGTATAATTGTGGATACGGGTTTATGCCGAGGTGGACTGGGCACGCGGGCAAATTGGTCATAGACTGAAGCTCTAGGGAGCCTCCCTGTGGTGTGCAGTGAAGTAATAGTTCAGCCAGACAGTTCAGAGAGCTCCCCAACCAGTCTGAAGGACCTTGTTGTTAAAGCCCTGTGTCCCTTTCTAAAGGAGCTGGCTGCCCTGCTGGCCTGGTAGCCTCACACTCCAGTTGTTACATTCTCTGTTAATTAGGTAAGTGATTGAAAGCTGGCTTCACCTACTCTGCCTCCACTGCACATGCGCAGCCACGGGCGTGCGCGCACATTCAAACCCGCCCATAGGAAAGCATTACTCAATGCTTTCCTATGGCGATCTTTTTTGATGCTGGAGGTCCGTCAGGACGGGCATGTCACTCCAGGTGGCCCGGCCGCCCTGCGGACCCCTGCGACCAGGTGCCCACCGCCATGTGTTGCGGCCCCGGCCACGTGGTAGATCTGCCGGGGCCGCACGTTCAGGGACCCCTGTGATGACATCAGACCGAGCTGGGAGGAAGTGACTGCCCCAGTCACTCCTCCCAGCTTTTACAGAGTCCACGAGGGAGGAAGAGAGATAGGAGTCAGAGTGTGAACTCTGACTCCCATCAGCCTGAGTCACTGGACCCCAGGAAAGTCACTCTCCTGCACTTAAAAGGTAGGAAACAGGAGGTTACATTTGGCATGTGTGTGTGTTTATGTATGTGTGTGTCTCTGTATGTATGTGTGTGTGTGTATGTCTCTGCATGTGTGTTTCTCTGTATGTGTGTGTGTCTCTGTATGTGTATGTCTCTGTATTTATGTGTGTGTGTTTGTGTGTATGTCTCTGTATGTGTGTCTCTGTATATGTGAGTGTCTCTGTATGTGTGTGTGTGTCTGCATGTGTATTTGTTTGTCTGCGTATATGTATGTCTTTGTATCTGTATATCAGTGCATGCCTTGTGTATCTGTATGTGTGTCACTGTTTATATCTGTATGAGTGTCATTCTGTGTATTTGAATGTTTGTCCTTAAGTGTTTGTGTATCTGTATGTGTGTCTGTGTAAACGCGTGCGTGTCTGTGTATCTGTATTTGTGTCTGTGTGTATATATGTGTCTGTGTATCTGTGTGTTATTTGTGTGTCTGCATTTCCGTGTGTGTATGTGTGTTTGTGTATCAGCATGTGTGTTAGTGTATGTTTCTGTATGTGTTATATGGTGTGTATCTGCATGTATGTCAATGTGTGTTTGTATGACTGAGACACATTGAGTGTGTGTGTGAGGGGGAGTGAGATGTATGGGGGGGAGGGGGCAAGGCAAATTTTGCACTGGGGCTCTGTGGTTTCTAGTTACACCTCTGCTCATATCTGTATTTCCTAAGACCCCAAAAAGTGGTAACTGTCCCTCGCTAGTGGTTACCTTAAAATCACTTGGCATCTTCAAAGGGACTGACAGGGGCTGTCGTGGAGGAAAATCAAAACTTAAAGTTCAATCTCCTGACACTATCACAGCTGCTCCACCATCCTGTCTACCTGCAAGCCCAATTGAAGTGATTCAACCTAGAAGCCACAAAAACCACACTATCAAATCAAGGAAACCTCTTTATGTGATCTCCATTACAAGACACACTGTTTCCAAAGTGCAGAGCAAAAACTCAGAATCCCAAGACTGTCCTATCAGATCAATCCTGTGCAATGCCAGATCAATAAGGAACAAAACAGCTATTATTGCTGACCTTATTGAAATATGGAAATTAGCGTGCATTACAGAATCATGACTGGATGAAAATGCGGCACCTATTGTAGAGGCAGCTATTCCAGGCAATTACACAGTGTTCCACCGCCCTACACAAGATCGTAAGGGAGGTGGAGTTATGATCTGTGCGAAATCATCACTTAATCCCAGATTAATATCAGTCCACAAACCCCAATCTTTTGAATGCGTAGCTGCCAGCCTCTCAATAGATAGAGGATTCCAGATACTGTTAATATACAGACCCCCAGGAGATGGGAAGAGATTTCTTCAGGAACTCTCAGACCTTTTGGCTGGCTTGATCCTTGAACACCCCGGATGGCTTATATTGGGAGACTTCAACACTTGGATTGATGACACCCCATCCCTGCAGGATCTCCTCAGCTTGATGAGTGCACTCGGCTTCACATAAATTTTCGCCACTTCCACCCACAGAAAAGGTCTAACATTTCATATAGTGTTCCAGTCTCGACTAGAAGTGTCACCAATAACTGTAAATACAGTTGTTTGGTCAGACCACCACTCCATTCATTTTTCCATTGTATCACAATCAGCCAGACCCCAACCTCAGAACCTGGTCAAACACCGCTCATTAAAACGGGTGACGCCATTTGATGTAACATCACATATGGATCTAAGTGAACTTTTGGGCACATGTGAAGAACCCAGCTCCTTAGTCCGACTCTACAACAAAACCATGAGAGATACCCTAGAAAGCATTGCACCAACACGCATACGCACTGTCAAAACCCACAACAATGCACTGTGGTTTGATAGCACCATCCAGGCCCGGACTGGCCATCGGGCCGGTCTATGCAGGGCCAGCACTATCTGTTTTCAACGACAAAGATCTCCCTCACCAGCCCACTTGAATAGACATGCAGCTGGGGAGGGAGAGGAGGACCTGGCGGAGCTCTATCTTGCAGCTCCACCGGGTTCATCGCGCGAGATCAGGAGCGTTGCCATGGCAATGCCCCCGATCTCGTGAGAGTGAACTCTAGCCCACAGGCGAGAGTGAACTCTAGCCCATAGGCTAGAGTTCACTCCCCACTAGGACCACCAGGGATGGTGTGAGAGTGCTGGTCTCCCCCCCTCTCTCCTTGGTACCACTGTGCCTCCCCCTCCCTCCCCTCTCAGGCTAAATGTAAGAAGGGAGTGGGGGATATAATGACTGCTTAGTGTTTTTATTTGTTTATTTACCCCCTTCCCCAAAACACAATCCCTTCTAACATTTATACACAGCACTTTCACACACATCACACACAGCACTCTAACACACATCACACTCAGCACTCTCACACACATCATACACAGCACTATCACACTCAGCACTCTCACACACATCATACACATCATGCACAGCACCCACACACACAAATCACCCACAGCACCCTCACACAAATCACACACAGCACCCTCACACAAATCAATCACATACAGCACCCTCACACACAGCACACACAGCACCCTCACACACAGCACACACAGCACACACAGCACCCTCACACACAGCACCACAGCACCCTCACACACAGCACACACAGCACCCTCACACACAGCACCACAGCACCCTCACACACAGCTCCACAGCATCCTCACACATAACACACAGCACACACAGCACCCTCACACACAACACCACAGCACCCTCACACACAGCACACACACAGCACCCACACACACACAGCACCCATAGCACACTCAAACACAGCACCCACACCACCCTCACACACATCACCCTCACACACATCACCCTCACATACCACACCCTCACACACATCACACACAACACCCCTCACACACAGCATCCATCACACACACATACTACACCCCTCACATACACACAGAACCCCCTGACACACTGCACCACACACATACACAATACTTCCAAACATATTTATATTATATATATATATATATACACAGCACCCCTCACACACTGCACCCCTCACACACATAATGCACCCCTAAACACATTACATTCCAGACGCACACTTGATTCCTTACCCAACTCTGGATCATATACACACACTAGATCCCTATATACACTCTGAATACGTTATATACGGACACTCACTAGATCTCCTGTACACATTCTGGGTCCTTCAAACACACACTAGACTCCTATAAATATATATATATATATATACACACACACACTACGCTCCTAACATACACACTCTGGATCCCCTATACACACACTAGATTTCTTGTAAGCAAACACATACTACACCCCTAAACACACACTCTCTACAAACACTACATCACCTACACATACACACACACACACACACACTATAGCCTGTATGCACACACTTGCTACATGCCCTATACACACATTCTCTACTGCCCCTAGCCATATTTACATTACATTACACCACAAACACAACACAACTAAAACCGACCTTATTACACAATACCACACCACAATCAGCTCACTCTACACACACACAATACCACAACCAGGCTCCAAACACATGCACAATACTCTTTCCTGGCCCTTTTGTCTTCTGGTATCCCCTTATAGAGACACCAGAGACAAGTTGCAAGGAAACACAGTGCAAGCATGTTATTAAATTTGCTTGTGCTGTGCAGAACAAATACAGGGCATTTTTTCTCATGCTAGAGCTCTTCAGCAGAGCTCTGCGCATGGTCTGCCCTGGAAGAGCATTGAACCAACCTGCTCACTTTGAGAGGGGGCGTGTTTGTCATTGGTGATGACGAAACACACCCTCTCTGCCCTCCCCGAGATCCGATGCTATCTCCTGCAGGGCCGGTGCTATCCAAGCGCCGGCCCTGCTAAGTGCCTTCACGGACCGGAGGGGAGATCAGAGATCTCCCTCACCGGTCCGCAGGCACATTACTGGGCAGCCAGGACGGAGAGAGGAGACCGTGCTTCTAGCTCGTAGCCCGCTGGAGCCCTCTCTCATGAACGAGCTGCCAGCGTTACTACGGGTAATGTTTCTGTTTTCACGAAAATTTGCTCAGGAGGTGCCGGCTAGAGTTCACTCTCACCACTGGACCACCAGGGATTCCACCGGACCACCAGGGATTACAAGCGATATCCCCCCTCCCTGGGCAAAGGTAGGAAGGGAGGGGGGATTATAAATAATATTTTATTAATTAAAAAAAACATTTGTTTTACACTGCCCCACCATACAAACTGCCCCCATAGCCCCCCATACACACTGCCCCCATAGCCCCCCATACACACTGCCCCCATAGCCCCCCATACACACTACCCCCATAGTCCCCCATACACACTGCCCCCATAGCCCCCCATACACACTGCCCCCATAGGCTGGGCCCCATACACTGCCCCACCTGCCCCACCAAAACAAATCCGCCCCTACGCAGCTCTCATACACACTCAAGCCCCCATAGCCCCCATACACACTGCCCCATAGCCCCACCAAACAAACTCGCCCCCACAGCCCCCCATACACACTGCCCCTATAGCCCCCCCATACACACTGCCCTAATGCCCCACCAAACAAACTGCCCCCACAGCCCACCATACACACTGCCCCCATAACCCCCATACACACTGCCCCCATAGCCCCACCAAAACAAACTGCCCCCACATCCCCCCATACACACTGCCCCCTAGCCCCCCATACACATTGCCCCTATAGCCCCCTATACACACTGCCCCCATAGTCCCCTACACACTGCCCCCCCATACACACTGCCTCCACAGCCCCCCATACACACTGCCCCAACACACAGACACACTTCTCCACATACACACAGTGCTCCCCATACAAACACTGCACCCCACACAGTGCTCCCCATACAAACACTGCACCCCCCCCACACACACACCTCCACATAGACACAGTGCTCCTCATACAAACAATGCACCCCACATACATACAGTGCTCCCCATACAAAAACTGCATCCCACATACACACAGTGCTCCCCATACAAACACTGCACCCCACATACACACAGTGCTCCCCATACAAACACTGCACCCCCCCCACACACACCTCCACATAGACAGTGCCTCAAACAACAATAATTCCCACACATACAGTGCCTCATACAAACATTCTGCACTCCCCACATACACACACACAGTGCTTCTCCATACAAACACTGCAGGCACCCCACACACACAGTGTTCCCCTATACAGACACTGCACCCCCCACACACACACACCTCCACATAGACACAGTGCTCACCATACAAACAATGCACCCCACATACACACAGTGCTCCCCATACAAACACTGCACCCCACATCCAGTGCTCCCCATACAAACACTGCACACCCCACCCCCCCACATAAATATAGTGCTCCCCATACACACACACCTCCACATAGACACAGTGCTCCCCATACAAACAATGCACCCCACACACACACATTTCTCCACATACACACAGTGCTCCCCATACAAACACTGCATCCCACATACACACAGTGCTCCCCATACAAACACTGCACCCCACATACACACTGCACACACTGCACCCTCACACACATTACACCCTCACACACTTCTCCCCCACACACACTACACCCCCATACAAGCACTGCACCCACATACACACACTTCCAACTGGACTCCCATACACAAACTGCCCCCACTACACCTTCATACACACACTGGCCCCATATACACAGTGCTTCTACTGCACCCCACATATACACACTGCACTCCCATGCACACACTACACCCCTCACACAAACACACACTGCCCCTCCTACACACAGTGCTCCCACTGCACCCCTATACACACACTGGCCCACATGCATGGCCTCCCGTACACACACACACACACACACTGCACCCCTGACACACTGTCTCCCATACCCACCCTGCATCCTTCACACACTCAGTGCCTCCCATACACACACACACACACACACATACACTACCTACTCTCACACACACACACACACTACTAGAGGCTCTATCCCCTACTACAGCTGCTATCCTGGCAGACCCCAAGTAAACTGTCAAACTGTTTTTAAACCGTTTGACTATTTACTCTGGGAGGGCACCACGGCACTCCTGGCACCATAACCACTACAGAGAGCTGTAGTGGTTACTGTGCCTGGATTGTTTCTTTAAATAATCTATGAGTGCCCCTCCCAAGATAAGACTCTGGATCCGCCAGTGGCCCAGCCCCCTTCTTAGTGGGCCGCTGTGATAAAAAAATGCCCGTGCCGAATTTTTCTCCCAGTACTGACTACAATGGAATGGCATATTGCCCCAGTTTATGGCCACTTCCTTAAAATATGCCTGCCATGGCAACGTCGGTCTGCTGAGGTCTTAGAAGATGCTTAATGTATGTTGCTCAAATACAAATGGTGTTTGACCCTTAACTGTGGCTAGTAATGTGTCTTTGTCAGCCTGTGACCTGAAGCTCAGAATAACATCTTTGGGTACAGAGGTTTTGTTGCTGGGACTCCCAGGTAAACATTTGACTCAGCTCAGGGATAGATTCTTAACTTGTTTGGATGGCAAAGTGGCAGACAACAGCCTTCTGATAAATTGCAGCAGTTCGTCAATGGTGTCAGGAATGCCCCTGATTTTCAGTTTGCTTTGGCGTGCAATATCCTCTAGCTGTCCCACCTTAACATTCAGTTCTGCACATGTATTAATCAGTTGGGTTGATGGATGCGAAGTTCTGATGGATGCCAAGGCTGTGAATATTTTCTTCTGTAGCCTGTATCCTGCCAGATAATGTATTTAGGTCCTCCTTCAACACCGCCATTTCGGACGAGCAAAAGGCTTTAATATCTGTGGATCCGTGATGATATTATTTTTAGGGGCCAATTGAGGTTCAGATTGCTGCTGGAGTAAGGCCTTGTTGCCGCAAGGCTGTGACCATAGCACTGCCGGTTCTGCATCCTTATCGTCCGAGACTGATGTAGAACCATAAGGTGAGTCAGGCATCAAGTTGCCCATTTTAGGCCTAGAAATATTGGTCCTTTATTTCCAAACTAAAAAGGTTTTGCATGAAAACACTGTAGTGTAGTGCCAGTGTTTAAAGTCACATGATTTATTTGCAAGGCTATGAAATCCTTCAGCAGAGAATAAAAAAGGAACAATGTTTCTAAACACTTCGCTTAATTCCTCTTTCATAAATCTTTGACTCTTTGAATTGGAGTGAGTGTGGTCAAATTTCTCATGTCAGGGAAAACTGTTATCTGGACATAATACTGCACAACTGTGGCATACATACGATCTGTGGGGCCCAGGTGCGAAAGGGGATCGTGGGCCCCCCCGGCGTTTACTCTGCGCGGGCCTGGGCCGCTACACATGGTGGCAGGCACCTGCTCGTAGGGCTGCGACCGCGGTATGTACACCAGTGCATGCAGATACACATACACTTAAAGGACCACTATAGACAATCAAATCACTTCAGCTCAATGAAGTGGTCTGGGTGCCAGGTCCCTCTAGTTCAAACCCTGCAGCTGAAAACATAGCAGTTTCAGAGAAACTGCTATGTTTCACTGAGGGTTAATCCAGCCTCTAATAGCTAGAGACACTTCCACGATTCTCACAATGAGAAAACGCTGGACGTCCATAGGAAAGCATTGAGTAATGCTTTCCTATGGGCGGTTTGAATGCGCAAACGCTTTCAGAGCTGAGAGGCAGATCAGGGTGGAGAGATCCCCAGCGCCAAGGGATCCTGGTGCTGGAGAAAGTTAAGTGAAGGGGTTTTAACCACACACACAGACTCACACGAACAGACGCATACACACTAGCTTACAGACACACACATTTACTGACACTCATTAGCAGATACACACGCAATAACAGACATACACAAACTAACACACTCAGTAACACACTCGCTGACACACACAAACTAAAACTAACACACACTCACATTAAAAAAAAAAAAAAAACCTTACTCCCCCAGCCTCCCTACCTTTGGGATTCCAGATTTCCCTGGGGTCCAGTGGGGCTGCTGGGCGGCCGGTCCTGCAGGCGGCGAGGGAGCACTGATCCTCCATCGCGCGTTGCTTACTAATGCCAGGGCCGCAATGATGTCATATTCCGGCTCCAGCATCACTGCGGTGGGCGAGGGAGCTGGGCAGAGAGCACTCAGGGGAAAATGCTCCCTTGCACGCCTGCCAGCTCCTGGGCCCCCCAGGAGAAGAGGCTGGCAAAATGTGGCCACACTGGCGTACATACCGGGTATGTACCCCAGTGTTTTATACATTACCCACCCAGGGCCACCATTAGCTTCCCTCAGCAGATTGTCACTCAGCCCTGAGTCACAGGTCACTGGCACTCTACAGCTAGCCTGCACACAGGTGCATTATTCAAGACACTTTTGTTTGTGTTGCACAAAGCTCCGGAAGTGTGTCCGTTGGAGAAAGTGTCAGAAATAACACGTTCAGCTTGTGTTTTGGGGCAAACAATTAATCAAACCAAAAACCTGTCCTTGCAACTGAATGGAAAAGAACAGCATGGGGCACTGCATATTCACACACAAAATATAGAATGCTACATTTGTCAGCTTCCTGTCATTTGTCAGCTTCCAATCAAAGTGTTTAATATCACCTGAAACACTTTTCATTGTAAAACTCTACATTTATGGTCTAGTTATCAGTATATTTGTTTATTGTCCTGCCAGACATATTCTTCATTTGATGGATTTAGTAATGTTGTTTGCTTTGAAAGATCATGCGTTGTATGTAATAAAGTAAAGTGTTTATCCATTGTTTATACTTTATCTGAGATTCTTGCAGTAATGTTTTCAGGACATGTAAAAAAAACAAAAACAAAAACAAAAGGCGCTTGTTTCGAGTGCTAACAACAGACAGTATGTATTAGCAACTACAATTTACTGACAAGTTTCTAACCTTTACCCCTGTATTTTACATGTGCCCACTAGCAGTGTTTGTTGCAACTAATACTGATCACCTCCTAGCAGCGTTTACAATTGTGAAAATTATTACTGGAACTCTGGTATTACTGCGTAGAGTCCTGACAATAGCCATCCTTAACCACATGTGCAGTGTGTTGAACGGTAGAGTTGGCACCAGAAGATGTCCAGTCTCCTGTGGCCATAGATATACCCCAATATTAGGATCCAGGAGATATCCATTTTTCTGTGTATATAAATATGCCTCAATATCGGGACCCAGTGGATAGGCCCATTTTATTGATATCTAAAAACATATTTCTGGCAAGTGTTCTGAGAAAAGTAACTTGTTCATCAATGCGCTGTGATTGGTTGGCTTCCAAGCCAACGACCACAGTGCAAATCATGGTAAGGTATAATGCTCAGTCTTCACAAAGCTCTCAATGGGTTTAAATTGATGTTTTAGTGGGTTTTAATGTTAGACATTTTTATTTGAAGAAAGAAGATTGAAGAAATACATTCTATCTAGTCTTCAAATAATAAATACACATATTTAAAGGATTTTTATTTGAGATTATTTGGGGTCCATCTCACTATTACAGGTAGAAGGGGGTGGTGGGGACATATTTTAGAGCTTAGTTTGAAAACTGGAAGCCACTAGGGACTGCTTATTTTTTTTTTTTTTACTAATAATTTAATCTTAGGAACTAGTTCTGTGGTAGCTAATTGGAGGCAGTGCTCCAGATGACGATTAGTATATTTTGTCCTCAATTTTAACTTGGAATGCTTCATTCTGGAAAACAACTGCTCATTTAAGTACGTGTTTCCAAAGAGAAAACACATTCTTGCCACATACATTCTTACATTGAAAAATGTTTCTACATACTTTTGGTAATATCCTAGAAGAGACACTTCGTTAAATTTAATTTTCAGGTCTGAGTCACATTAAAGTTCAATGATTTCCATTTAGAAGTCCCCTGGAGTCTCCTTTACATTCACAGTCAAGAGGATAGTTACCCCACTCAGGGTCATTTCTTGAGAGCAGAAATCTTGGATTCCCTCTTGGAACTCAGTCTGGAGTACACTTTGCAAATTAGTTCAGTTCTGGCCTCGAAGTTGGCACTTCAGAATACGACATCTTTATAGATTTTGTGCACACTATTTAATTTAATCTACAAATTTCAACACTGCATATTTATCTTTAACTATCATAAAGCCTTTCTGCCTGGATTAGCATTGAACAATGTCATGAGCTGAGACTATATTTGTTTTACATATAATATCTGAGAATTCTGTATGTTTCACATTTTCCCTTATTAATGTCTCTAGAATGTGTCAGATCTGATGACATGCTATAAATAAAATATAAGTTTTCTAGCAACATGTGATATAATTATTTATTTTGAAACATTTTCAGTTATGACCTCATCGGCCGCAAATTTGTTAATGTTTACCTGTTACACTAATTTGCACTTGCTTCACTTTATGGTAGAAGACAACTTTTCTTGAGAATACTAGGTACCTGTATAGAAAAAAAGGGGATGATCTGCTAAACAAATAACAAGAACAGTGCATAGCGCATAACTGTGTGTATGAATAAACCAAATGTATAGTTTTCAAATGGCCACTCACACTTTCGTTGAAATAGAAATGCCTTGAAACACACCTTTTAACTGTTCCATGAGAGTTTAAAAGTGGTGGAAGAATCATTCCTGGAAGGGCATTTATGCTGAAAAGAACAATTTTGCTGAAAAGAGCAATTCAGTTTCAAGGCATTTCTATTTCAACGAAAGTGTGAGTGGCCATTTGAAAACTATACATTTGGTTTATTCATACACACAGTTATGCGCTATGCACTGTTCTTGTAATTTGTTTAGCAGATCATCCCCTTTTTTTCTATACATGTTCTGTTGAAGACAGGAGGAAGTCTTCGGGGAAATCCTACCTGATTCAGGGAGGTTTTTTTCTGCTATTTATCTGTTGAGCACTTATTGCACTGTGGTTTGTGCACACATATCGCTTTTTTGAATACTAGGTACCAAAAGTAAAACCCTTCGAGACCTTGAACAACTATAACCAATTCCTATTGATGAAATATCTAGCTAATTAGCTATGTGGCTATGTGTTCTTTACTTCTCATATTAAATCCCTTTTATGTCACAGATTATGCCACTGTTGGAGCAATCTGATTTTGTATATCTAATATAAAGTGAGTCAAAGTTCAGGAACTAACCAAATGTCTCTGTGTGGTGCTTAATGTTGATGTTTATAAGACAGCAAATTAAGAATAGGGAACACACTTTGTAGGTATACCCTGTGACATTATTGTAATGATGAAACCAATCTAATATTAAAATTAACTTAAAGTGGTTTTGGTGCATAGGTGATGCCCCTCTAGACTGCTAGTTTTTAGGCAATTTATTTGGCCTTGGCCACACCTCCACTGGCTGTCACTCACAGAGCCCTAGTCATGTGCTGGAAAGAAGTGTTCCATTGCAACCCATGTTACACGCAGACAGTGTATTTCAGAAATTCTTCTCTCCTGCTCTGTTAATTATTTGCTAGCGCAAATGAGCCTCCTGTGTGGGATTAGAAGAAGTAAAAAAAAAAAAAGAAGAGCAAATCAAAACTACACAGGAAGAAAAAAAGAATTCTTCCTGACTTGCCTGCATTTTGGAACCTATTCCAACACAGTAAAATAATTTAATTTTATTCCTACTACTCTAATATATCCACATTTATTTAATAATAATATGCAATATTTTTTTTTCTACTACATATTTTAATGTAATTTTTTTTTTAGCTTACGAATGTGCTCACTATGTTCTCAATACCTCGCTATGTGAGGCATTTGATTGGACACTTCCCAGCATAAACAAGGACAATTGTGCTGCGACAAAAAGGTGGTGGATCTGTTTAGGTGGATATTTTGTATCACTCAGATCCTCAGTTTCTAATGAGTGTAGCGCTGAATATAAAAATATAGAGTGAAATTTTCAGTGAAAGAACAGTGCTAAAACACGCACTTACCCTATATGTTGTACTTTAGTTTTCTTAATGGTATACCAAGAAAAGAGAACATAAAGAAAGTACAAATAATAGTGTAGTATGTTAAATAAATATCTCATAAAGTCCTTTAGTTGTGGGTGATAAGTTGAAATAAACTCACATGTTTTAGAGCCTTTTACAGTTATAAGGCTCTAAACTTCCAGGTGTCTGTGTCTTTTTTGGGGTAGATCACACGACCCGTCTCTCAAGGTGAAAAAGAGCGTAAATTCCTCTCCACGTTGTATAGAAAAAAGACACAGATATCCCCAATCTAAATGTAGTATTTTAGAAACTGATATGGATCAATGTAAATAAAATACAAAATTGCTCACCTTCTTTAGAGCCTTTGGTAACCGTCTCTAAGTATTTTAGCCTAGTGTCAATTAATGGGGATGACACTGCCCCTTCCTGGAATCACTTGCGCAGAGTATAATTCAATAGTGAATAATATATATATATTTATTTAAGAAACTATTAAAAATGTATACATACTTCTAGAAAATAATAAAAACAATTTCCAAAGTTTTCTCCGTTCTTCTTGGTGTTGATTTATGTATGGTGGGTTATAAGGAGTACCCACGGAGTGTATATAGCAGCTAAAATCACAGTTCACTAACTATATAGCGCCACTATTCCACATCTTTTTGTGTGTTCAAATTCGGTGGATCTGTTTAGCTGTAAATTTGTAGAAGAGGTAGGATTTAGGGATTATTTTGTGGAAATAATTCTGAAAATCTAAGAACTTGATTTTTTATTATTTTTGTAAATTATTTTTAGCTGAATTGTTAAAAAATATTAAAAACATGTATCTTTTACCTTGCACTTTCCTTTAATCATCTTACAGGTATTTCTTGGGGTTCAAACATTCGATTCATACTGCTAACATGACATCATCTGGTTTGCACAATCAGCACAACTCAGTGTAAGATGAGCTGTGGCATAAAGCTGATGTCACAGTAGTTAATCATGATAACTTGCCAGTGCTGCTCTCTCAGTCACAACATTTGAGCAGACAGGAAACCTGGTCCAGCCTGTAAAGCAGCGTGAAACATGCCATGTATTTGGACTTGCTGTGGAGCACCGTGTTGCAGAAATTGTCATGATTTCGATTGTGTCTGTTGTCCTGGAAAATGTAAATGCTCAAGAAGGAGAAGAGGAAACAAACCTGCTAGATGTGTGACCGCTTGCTGTGTTTGCCACTGTCACCCAAGACATCACTGTGAAAACTGTATTTGTGAGTATCGTGAACAGGAAAACTGCCCAGGCTACTTCTGTCTAACCCTCACTTATCCACTATGTGTCTGCAAAAAAAGAAAATGTCGATGCCAGTGTTGCAAACCAATGCCAAGAGGAATGTAAGTACAGAACCAGGCTCTTTACGTGTTCACACTGTGTATGTATACAATTTGATGAACAAAATATGGATTCTAGTCTGTAAACAATCTGTTTAATCCATCACTTGGTATCGTTTTCTAGAATAGAATAATACACATAATCTCTGGATGTCATGCTCAATTTAAGTATTATTATTATTATTATTATTATTATCATCACCATTTATATAGCGCCAACAGATTTAGTAGCGCTTTACAATAGTATGAGAGGGGGGATTTTACTATAAATAGGACAATTACAAGTGCTGCCCTTATGGAGAGAGAAAGAGACAGGTATTTAAAGTAGAGGTTACTCTGGGAGGCCATAAGCTTTCCTAAAGAGATGGGTTTTAAGGCACTTCCTAAAGTTTTGAAGACTAGGGGAGAGTCTGATGGCGGTAGGAAGTCTATTCCATAGGAAGGGAGCTGCCCGCGAGAAGTCCTGCAAGCGTGAGTTGGCTGTACGGGTGCGAGCAGCAGACAGGAGAAGGTCACGGGTAGGGTGGAGGGACTGAGAAGGGGCATACCTATGAATATGTATGGGTTAGCACTTTGAATTGACTCCTATAGAATACAGGGAGCCAATGTAAGGACTGACAGAGGGGTGAAGCGTGAGAGGACCGACTAGAGAAGAAAATCAGTCTGGTGGCAGCATTCATTACAGGCTGTAGCAGGTCAATACTGCTTTTGGGAAGACCAATCAGGAGAGGGTTACAATAATCCATGCGGGAAATTACTAGAGCATGGACAAGCTCCTTGGTAGCATCTTTTGTAACAAAGGGGCGGATGTGGGCTATGTTTTTAAGTTGGAATCCACAGGATTTGGCAACATCCTGGATGTGAGGCCAGAGTCAAGTATGACGCCAAGACAGCGTGGTTGCAAGGATGACTTTCTTTTTGTTGTAAAAAGTTTTTATTCAATTTATCACAAAACACATAAAATACACAAGACAAACATTTGAATACATATATTCATCATGTTAACATTAAATACACATCTCCAGAAAAACAAACAGCGTCCATCAGTTAAAAAAGTGTGGAGCAGTTCATTATTTCATATATTTTACCAATTCCACCAGAGACCTTTGAATATCTCAGTGTCCTCTGCTCTAACTTGTATACGAAAAGTCAGTTTTCTCTCTGTAACCTGTGTACTTTGTAGTGAGAGCACATCTATCTATAAGATAATGCGAACATAGAAGAAAACAAACAATAACCAAACACACGCATTCTGCACACAGTTCCAAGAATTGAGACGAGGTGAGCTGGCCATGGGGGGTGCAATCTTTGCTACTACTATAAATTTGTAGGGCCAGGGTTTAATGAGTACTTATCCCATATCAGAGGTCCGGGGAGGAGAGATATATCTGGGTGTCATCAGCGTACAGGTGGTAGTGGAATCCAAATGAGGCAATAGGTTTGCCAAGAGAGGCAGTATAAAGAGATGAACCATAAAGTACATTAAAAGGGCACTCTAATTGCCAGCACACTTTAGATGTTATGGGGCCAGTAGACACCTGACACCGTACCAATGTTAAACGTCAAAACATTTTTTTATCTGATACTTGTTTGGTTTCTCATGGGTGTCTGGAGTTCTACCCCTCTTTACAGATATTGCTAAAACAGAAGCTCCCCTTCTTCTCTAGCAGTATCAGTTTTGGACAGAATAGGTTGGCTGAGAAATGTTGTCTGACTTTCTCAGCCAATGAGTTCCATCCAAAGATGGATGGAATCAACATTACTAATGCAGAAGTAAAAACTTTCGCTATAGGGACATATGTGAAAGGAGGCCAGACTGCATTCTCTTGAGCAACCCAGGTACATGTCAAACAATTCTAAAAGGGTTTGACTCTTAAAAGTGAGGCAGTGCCAATAGATGCAAGCTTGCTGTAGCAGTTATGGTGCTTGGAGTACCCTTTAAGAAAAAAACTGTTACAAAAATAGGCTAACCTGTAGCAAATTTTCCTAATCATTAATCAAGAATCAAATCCCTTGCATGCATGCACACTCCACAATAACATTTACAAAGAGGTATTAAAGGTAAACACTGTTTTTAGCCAGAGTAACCCTTCCTATACTGTCTTCACTCCCCAAAAACCTAACAAAACAGAATAATGCTAAAACCTACCTCTATTCCAACCCTGAGGCTAAGTTCTCTCTACAACCAAACCTCACCAGCCAATATTACTCCCCTTCACCAGTCAGCTGAGGGGAGGATAGTAGAGTGGTCATTCTGCAATTGGTTGTGCATTTTGGCATCAGACACCAAATTTGCACAGAGTTCACATTAGCCAGCCCAGAACTCTTGTTCCGGCCTGGATTATGACGCCCCAGTGACGCAGCCGGTAGTGGAGTTACATCCCCAGCAGCAGACATGCTGCACGTACAGACTCCAGAGACCATGACCACTTCAAATCAGTAAAGTGGTCATGATGCTTTCAGTAACCCTTTAACCCCTTAAGGACACATGTCATGTGTGACATGTCATGATTCCCTTTTATTCCAGAAGTTTGGTCCTTAAGGAGTTTAAGGGGAAATAATATGAATTTGCTTTAGGACATGTATTAATATTGTTTGTGTTTTATTGTTGATTTATTGTAAATTAGATTTTGAAACTAAACTGGTGATAGTGTCCCTTAAAAATTAAGATTGTACTGGGTGTTCTGGAATGCATTGCTAGTGACAAATGTTATAGGTCTCCATATCACTGACTGATCATTATTATAATTGCTTTAGAGTAGAGAAGAAGAAGAAGAAAGAAAGTCCTTTTTCAGAAGAACTAAAGAATGCAATCATTCAGCAACTCCGCTGTCCTTCGTGCAAATCCATGTATTACAATCCATTCATCCTACCTTGCGGTCACTGCCTCTGCCAACGTTGCGTGGACAAGATTAAAACCAAAGATCAAAAAAGTAGAGGGTACTATTTTGTGGTGACATGCCCCGTGTGTGAAATTGCACACTATTTCTCTGGTAAGGAACAGATCCGACTGCCTGAGAATTACCTCCGAGCTAAGGTAGCCTTGAAATACAAGCATTTATTTAAAGGCCCGGCAGGCATAGTATTGTGTGAACGTTGTCCATCTGATCATCAGGCAGAAGCGGTTATGAGATGCACCGTCTGCAAAATGAATTACTGCCGCAAGTGTCTAAGTTTCTTCCACAACAAAAAAGAATTTGAAGAACATATCTTGACTGAACGGTTTTGGGAGGGAGAGAATAAACAGACTTGTTTCTATCATCCTTTAATGCCCATTGTGGAGTACTGCATGACGGATAGATGCTTGCTGTGCAAGCAGTGCAAATTCACCTACCATGAGAAACACATTTGTCTGCCTTTGACAGAAGCCTCTATTAAAGAAGCACACGCACTATTTACATCTCTTACCAAGTTTAAAAGAGGTCAGTGGTGCACTGATGTGCGTTATTAGTGTAAAATGCATCATGTTTGTGTAGTGATTATCAGCAAATAATTTTGTGCGAATCTTCTAAAATGATATGTCTTCTGTTTATTAATGGAATATTCAAGTTAAAAATGTGCATGTCTGAGTGACACAGACTCCCCTTGTTCCCAGGGCCGGCGCGTCCATAAGGCGGCACAGGCGGCCGCCTTAGGGCGCACCGGCCCGGGGGCGTAAATGTCCGGGTGACCGGCAGGAGAGAAGCGCACAGCGCCCCTCTCCTGCCGGTAATTTCTTGTAGCGTGGCCGAGCGCCAACCTGCAGTGCCGTGGACTGTGTGGAGGGGGCGGGGATATGAACGTCATATCCCTGCTCCCTCTGTAGCACAGTGTGGCTGGCGCCCAGCAGGGGCGGAGCTACCACCGGCCCAATTTTTGTCAGCATGGGAGGAAGTCCTCCCAAGAAGACTAGAGCAGCAGAAGGCAGAGAGGGGGGGCTGGGCAGGACCAGCTCCTCCAACTCACAACTACCTCAGGCAGCATTTTGGATCCCAGGTAAGCCACCCTCCTGAACCTGTTGGTCAGTGTGTCTGTGTGTATCTAAATGTATGTCAGTGTGTGTGTGTATCCATGTCTGTCAGTGTGTGTGTGTATCCATGTCTGTCAGTGTGTGTGTATCTAAATGTCTGTCAGTGTGTGTGTGTGTGTATCCATGTCTGTCAGTGTGTGTGTGTATCTAAATGTCTGTCAGTGTGTGTGTATGTCTATCATTGTGTATTTGTGTATGTCTATCATTGTGTATGTGTGTATCTGTATGTCTGTCAGTGTGTCTGTATGTCAGTGTGTGTTTATCTGTATGTCAGTGTGTGTGTGTATCTGTATATGTGTGTGTATCTGTGTGTCTGCCTATCTGAATGTGTATCAGTTTGTGTATATGTATATCTGCATGTGTGTCAGTGTGTGTATCTTTGTGTATGTGTATCACAGTGTGTGGCAGTGTATGTGTATATGTGCATATATCTCAGCATTCAAACACCAACACTACACACAAATAAACACCTGCATGCAAACATCAACACTACATACAAACACACCCCTGCATTCAAATGTCAACACTACATACAAACACACCTCTGTATCAGAGACACCAAAATTATATATAAACACACACCTGCATTCAAAAACCAACATTACACATAAATGCATGCTTGCATTCAAATGCAAACACTACATACAAACACACCGCTACAATCATACAAACATACTCCATACAAACACATGCTTACAGTCAAACACACAAATACTGCTCCATGCTAAATACAATCCTGCAAGCATGGGGAATCGGTAGAGCCCCAGCTTTCAAAGCATTGTTGAAGTTGCACAACAGATGGGGATCTATCTTTTAGCCATCCTGTGTACATACACAGACCGTCATACAGTATGTATGTCTCTGTATGACTGTGTGTATGTATTCAAAAGGAATAAACGCAGGCAACACTCCAATAGTAAGGATGGTATATTTATTGATAGGTGAACCACCCCAAAGAAAGTGCGTAGTTTCGGCTCAGCAGAGCCTTATTGCATGAGCTGAAACATCACACTTTCTATGGGGTGGTTCACCAACCAATAAATATACCATCCTTACTATTGGAGTGTTGCCTGTGTTTGTTCCTTTTGAAGACTTTACTGGTGGATCCAGCGATGTCCGCCTGACACGGAGCATCCACCACTGTTGATGGCCGGAGCATTTACACGGTATCAGTGTGCAGGGTTCTTTGTTTGTCTGTGTATGTATGTCTCTGTATGCCTATCTCTATGTTTCTTTATGTCTGTCTGTATTTCTGTGAGTGCTTGTGTCTGTATGAATGTATGTCTGTGTTTGTACGACAATGTACCTGTATGTGTAGATTGTATTTGTTTGTGTGCCTTTTATGACTGTGTGCAGGGCCGGCCTTAGGCAATTAGGCGCCCTGTGCAAAAAGTCTTCACGGCGCCCTCCCCACCTCCCACCAAGTTGCCTGAATACAGTAACACACACAGGCACCGGGGACATGTGTATCACGAGGCAAACAAGGCATCTGCCTTGGGCGCCACTTTGCAGGGGGCGGCAAAAAAAAGCATCCCTCCAAACCCCCAGGCAGATCCCTTGCTTGCCTCGCATCCTGGGGGGCTCAAGAGCTGACCGGCTGGCCACTTTTGAGCCCCCCCAAGGCTGGCAGCGGGCAGCGAAGGAGCATACTCACCTGAGCTCTTCCTGCTCAGCTTCCTCTGCGCCGCTTAATGAAGCCGGGAGCCAGAATATGACGTCAGTCCGGCTCCCGGCATCACTAAGCGCTGCTTACTCAGCCTGTGCGCCCCCTGCCTGCCTGCCCAGCAGCCACACTGGACTGCTGGTAAGAAATCCACTCCAGCTTTCCCAGGGAGGCTGGGTGGATTTAAAATAAATGTAAAAAATATTAGTTTGTGAGTGTTAGTGGAAATGTCTGTGTGTGTGTCTGTGAGTGTTTATTTTGAAGTGAATGTGTGTGTGTGTGTGTGTGTCTGTAAGTGTGTAATTGTGTGTGTCTGTAAGTGAATGTGTGTGTGTCTTTGAGTGAATGTGTGTGTTGGTCAGTGAGTGTATATGTGTCAGTCAGTGAGTGTGTATGTGTCAGTCAGTGAGTGTGTATGTGTCGTCAGTGAGTGTGTATGTGTCGTCAGTGAGTGTGCGTCTGTCAGTGAGTGAGCGTCTGTCAGTCAAAGTGCGGCCTTGACAGGAAGGGGTGGGGGAAATTTAAACTCGGTTACAGGCATGTACACACACACTCAGTTAAAGGCAGTCACACATACAGGCACAGGCACAAACAATGGCACAGCTACAGCGACACACACAGACAGACAGTCACATAGGCAGTCACACACACAGACAGACACACAGTAACACACACATAGACAGTTATACACACACAGGCAGGCAGTCACACAGATAGAAAGTCACACACACAGGCAGGCAGTCACACACAGACAGATAGTTACAGACAGACACACACAGGCAGGCAGGCAGTCACATACAGGCAGTCACACACACAGACAGACAGTCACACACACAGACAGTCACACAGACAGACAGTCTCACACACACAGGCAGTCACACACACGGGCAGTCACACAGACAGACAGTCACACAGACAGACAGTCACACACACAGGCAGTCACATACATGGGCAGTCACATACATGGGCAGTCACACAGACAGTCACACACACAGACAGTCACACACAGGCAGGCAGTCACACACAGAGACAGTCACACACACACACAGAGACAGACAGTCACACACACACACACACACAAGGACAGGCAGTCACACAGACAGTCACACACACACACAGACAGTCACACGCACACAGGCAGTCACACAGACAGTCACACACACACACAGACAGACAGTCACACAAACAGGCAAACAGTCACACACACACACTTACCTCTTTCCAGTGGATGCAGTTGGCTGATGGGGAAGCATCTTTCCCTCTTCCTGTACAGCAGGGGCTTCGGGAGGTATTAGCCCCGTCTCCGCCTCTCGATAAGCCCCGCCTCCGCCGCTCGGTAAACCCCGCCCCCTCTGCCGCGATTTTTTTTAATAGACCGGGTGGAGAATAATTAATCCTCCAGCCAGGTACCTCTTTTAGCTCCCCTGCACTCCGGCCATGAGTGAGCTGTGTCGGCCACAGGGCGCCCCCTGTTCCATGGCGCCCCGTGCGGTCGCACAGCTCGCACACCCCTAAGGCCGGCCCTGACTGTGTGCCTGTATATCTTTGTGACTGTGTGCCTGAAAAATTATGTCTGTGTGCTTGTATGGTTATGTGTCTGTATGTTTGTGTATTTGTGCATGTATATATTTTTGCCTGTATCTATGTCTATGTGGGAGAAAAAGAGAGATAGATAGGGGCTGGGGGGAAGAAAGAGACAGAAAGGGGCTGGGGGGAAGAAAGAGACAGAAAGGGGCTGGCGTGGAAGTAAGAAATACATAAGAGGGGTTGTAGGAGACACACTAAAGGGGGTGTAAGCAGTGGCGTACACATGACCCATGGGGCCCCGGTGCGAAAATTGACCGTGGGCCCCCCCCCCGCGCGCGGGCCGGGCCGCAACACATGGCGGTGGGCACCTGGTCGCAGGGGTTACAGGGCTGCGACCCCTGCGACCTTGTGGTATATGCGCCAGTGCATGCAGATGCACACACACTTTAAGGACCACTCTAGGCACCCAGACCACTTCAGCTTAATGAAGTGGTCTGGGTGCCAGGTCCAGCTAGGGTTAACCCATTTTTTAATAAACATAGCAGTTCAGAGAAACTGCTATGTTTATGAATGGGTTAAGCCTTCCCCCTAATCCTCTAGTGGCTGTCTCATTGACAGCCGCTAGAGGCGCTTGCGTACTTCTCACTGTGATTTTCACAGTGAGAGCACGCCAGCGTCCATAGGAAAGCATTGTAAATGCTTTCCTATGCAACCGGCTGAATGCGCGCGCAGCGCTTGCCGCGCATGTGCATTCAGCCCAGGAGGAAGATCGGAGGAGGAGAGGAGGCAGAGAGCTCCCCGCCCAGCGCTGGAAAAGGTAAGTTTAAACACCTTTCCCCCTTCCAGAGCCGGGCGGGAGGGGGACCCTGAGGGTGGGGGCACCCTCAGGGCACTATAGTGCCAGGAAAACAGTATGTTTTCCTGGCACTATCAAATGATCGCACAAGGACCACTACAGACACCCAGATCACATCAGCTCAATGAAGTTGACATGCAGGTGTCTAGTTTTAACCCTGCGGCTGAAAACATAGCAGTTTCAGAGAAACTGCTATGTTTCACTGAGGGTTAATCCAGCCTCTAGTGGCTGTCTCACTGACAGCCGCTAGAGGAGCACACTGAACGTCCATAGGAAAGCATTGAGTAATGCTTTCCTATGGGCGGTTTGAATGCGTGCTCGGTCGCATTCGGAGTTGAGAGGCTGAGGAATCCCCAGCGCCAAGGGAGTCCGGCGCTGGAGAAAGGTAAGTGCTGAAGACACACACAGACGCATACACACTAGCTAACAGACACACACATTTACTGACAGAGACACACTCAGCTACAGACATACATACACACTCACTTACACAAAATACACTCTCATTGACAAACACAAACTCACTAACACAAACAGACTCACTAACACACACTCAGTAAGACACACAGTAACACACTCACTGACACTCACTAGCAGACACACACACTAACACTCACACTAACACTCACTAGCAGACACACACACTAACACTCACACTAACACTCACACTAACACTCACACTAACACTCACTAGCAGACACACACATTAACACTGACACACACTTACACTGACACTCACTAGCAGACACAGACACTCACACTAACACTCACTAGCAGACACACACACTAACACTCACACTAACACTCACACTAACACTCACACTAACACTCACTAGCAGACACACACATTAACACTGACACACACTTACACTGACACTCACTAGCAGACACAGACACTAACACTCACACTCACACTCACACACACTAACACTCACACACACTCAAACACTAGTTTTTGTTTGGTTTTTTTAAGTTAATCCCCCCAGCCTCCTTACCTTTTGGAGTGCTGGGGGGATTCCCTGGGGTCCAGTGGTGCTCCTGGGCTGGCTGTCTGGCCGGTCAGGCAGGCGGGCGCGCGAGGGAGCACTCAGTGCTTCCTCTTCAGCTCCCTCGCACGCCGCGTAGGTATGCCGGCGCCGGAAGATGACGTCATCTTCCGGCTCCAGTGTCAGTGCGGTGCGTGAGGGAGCTGTAGAGGAAGCACTGAGTGCTCCCTCACGCGCCCGCCTGCCTGACCGGCCACCCGCCCGCCGGGTATCAGCAGGGCCAGCCTCGGGGGGCCCTGGGGTGGTCGGCTCCTGGGCCCCCCAGGAGAAGAGGCTGGCCCTGTGGGTACATACCGGGTCGCAGGGGCGGCCGGGCCCCCTGGTGGGCCGGGCCCGGTCGCAGCCGCGACCCCTGCGACCCTGGTATGTACGCCACTGGGTGTAAACAAAGGGGCCAAAGGGGTAAGACATTCAAGAGAGTCGATATGCAACACTAATGGGGGTAAGAAATTCAAAAGGGGGCTACGAGACACAGAGGTGAAGATGCATTGTTTATTTTTTTTTGGGGGGGGGGCGTCAAAATGCATCTTCGCCTGTGTAGTCAAAAACCCTAGCACCGGCCCTGCTTGTTCCCCATGACTCTGTCACCACCAATGTCAGTTGGTGTGTTTTATAAATGTCTTATCTCATCGCTGCTTCTGCCCCTGATCTGCCTCCTTGGCTGACATCATCCCATAGGAAAGAATTGGATTGGCATTGGATTGGCTCAGCTTTTCAAGGAGGCAGATCTGGGTCACAACCAGCACAAGCCAAACACAGCCCTGGCCAATCAGCATCTCCTCATAGAGATGCATTGAATCAATGCATTTCTATGAGGAAAGTTCAGTGTCTCCATGCAGAGGGTGGAGGCACTGAATGGCAGTGCCCCAGGAAGCACCTTTTGTAGCCAACTGAGGAGTGACCAGTGGAGGTATCCCAAGGCTGTAGTGTAAACACTGCCTTTTTATCTGAAAAGACAGTGTTTACTGCAAAAAGCCTGAAGGGAATAATTATTCTCAGCGGAACAAATACAATAAGCTGTAGTTGTTCTGGTGACTGTAGTGTCCCTTTAAGTCTTAGATGAGATAGTGTAAGGTTTTTATCTTGTTTAGGGCTTACGGAATGTGGGTATGGGCCCTGGGTGGGATACATCATATATTGAATGAACAGCAGAAGTAGTTATAAAGTGTTACAGCACAAATACATTTGGGCTATATTAAATAAAATAATTGAAAAATTATTTAGGATTTGGACATAGATTTAAAGTCACATATTAATATAATTAATGCACTTAGTTGTCTAAAACCTTCAGCCCGGGGAAATGAAGCTGAAAAGCCTTTGTAAGCAAAAAATGTTTCTTCTCATTTTTAAACTCACTATATTGGACTATTGAGCTCAAGAGTATTTCAATACTTTTTACAGTTTTAACATTCATTGTCTCTCGATTCCAATCAGGATACATTATCAATTGTTTAGTAATGTTTGATTTAAGTTCATAGGTTAATGATATTAGAGAGGAGTGTTAATATTAGATGCATTTGTTTAGTAAAAGTTTAATATTATGAATATATGACTGGAAAACCTGTTTATAAGAAACTGTACATTGTCAATTAGTGTTTATGGTGTTTATAAAGGATTGTTCAGGATGCCTTATATATCTGGTCCTGTATGTGAAACCATGGTGAAATTAATGTAAAGGGGGCCCTGGTACAAGAATATTTTTGGCCAAAAATACACATTAACACAGACACTGACATACAGATACACATACAAACTGACACACACATATACCCACATTGATATACACACATTGAGACACACAGACATGCACATATGCCCACACTGACACCACACACACACATATACCCACTGACACACACAGATACTCACGTATACCCACACTTACACATACACACTCAATACCTACTGGCACACACAGATACTAATACCTACCCACAGTGACACACACAAGTGGTAATTTACATATTTTAGACATCCCCTTACTTTTGTACCCTTTGGGTGCAGGAGGGTGGCTTCAAGGGCTGTCGGAAGATGATGGAGTATGAGGCTATCTACAGTGCTCTCCCTCCTTCTCTCTCTGTTCCTCATGGTCTGTAAGCTGGGAGGAAATGACATGGTCTCACTTCCTCTCAGCACCGACTGCCGATATTAAAAGGACCTGGTTGTGCTGATAAAGGGCCACAGAACCCGAGCGGGTCCCTGTTCGGATGTGCCTGACTATTGGTTGGTCCTAAGTATATAGGCTAGCCAATGTGCCCCAAATGTCTGTGAGTTCTGGTGCAGCCACACCAACGGTAGTTCCGCCACTGATGTGAAACCTTAAAGGGACAGTATAGTCACCCAGACCACTTCAGCTCAATGAAGTGGTCTGGGTGCAATGTCCCTCAGGTTTTAACCCTTCACATGTAAACATAACAGTTTCATAGAAACTGCTATGTTTACATAGCAGGGTTAATCCAACCTCTAGTGGCTGTCTTCCTGACAGCCGTTAGAGGCACTTCGGCGATGATGGATGCGAAATTCGTATCCAGCATGCAGAACGTCCATAGGAAAGCATTGAGAAACTGTTTAAATGCGCGCGCGACCCTTGCCGCGCATGCGCA
>OW240917.1:52755731-52767543 GCA_933207985.1 Pelobates cultripes | reverse complement strand
TTCAGCTCCACTCGGGAGCTGACGTCGGCGGGGGAAGAGAGGTCACCAGCGCCGAGGGAGCCCGGCGCTGGATTAAGGTAAGTGGCTGAAGGGGTTTTAACTCCTTCAGCCCATCTGAAGGGGAACCCTGAGGGTGAGGGTCCCCCAAGGATTATACAGTGTCAGGAAAACAGGATTGTTTTCCTGACACTGTAGTGATCCTTTCAAACTATTCTTGTAGATACAGGTTTGTAATAAATAAATAGTAATTTTTTTTATTCAATCAGCAGTGCAGGATTAACCTGAGGAAAAGGGGTTTGACATGGGCCCTAGAGCCATGAATGTAATTTGCCCCATTCACCATCCCTATGTGAACAATGAAAGTGTCGAGGGGCAAATCAATAGACTGCCTAGGGCCCAGTGGAATCTTAATCCATCTCTGCCACAGAAAATATCCAACAAAACTAGCAAGTTAACTAGAGTTTCATTAAATGGAATTTAGAAATACTTTTTTTAATTAATGATGATGGCAAATATGTTGTTTTACAGCTAAATGCAAATTTGAAAATGACCTTATAGAAATTAATTTGGTGAATGACAACTTCCGGGGCTTCAAGGGAGACAAGATACATGAAATCAGAGATGGATTCCTAAAACTGCATGAGATTCTTACTTTGGAAGAGAAAGAGATTTTAAATTCCATTCAAAGCATTGAATCTAAGAAGGATTTTCAACTGACACAGTTCTTGAGCTCCTCTAACAAAATGCTCATGACCCTTGAAGGTATAGTACAGTACTCCAAGGAGGCTCTGCAGGAGGAAAATCCAATCACATTCCTGCAATCGGTCAATGATTTAGTCAAGGAAATAGAAAATGAGGTGGCCAGACTCTACCAACCTGTCACCATTTTAAAGTATGACCCAATTAAAAACCTTCAAATCAACTTTGAAGAAATTGCCTCTGGTCTGCGTGCTCTTTTCCCACAGCCAAATGTTCTCATGAAGCTGAAGGATGAGCTGACAAGACAACCATATATTGCTGAGGACGAGCAGAAAGTGGAGGAGACATCTTCCATTCCTTCGGTGGCCTCTAAATCCTCTATCAATCTGACTTCAAATGATAATATAAATAACAAAAATGAGTTTGTGAAAACAGCAGACGAAAATGACCAAAAGAGACCAAAGAGCACACCTCCAATGTTGAGACGCCCCACAAACAAAGAGGATAAGTTCACATATACAGAAAATGATATGATAAATTCATCATCCTTTAAGGACATGTTGCCACGGTATCCTCCCAGTCCAGTTTCTATCTACCAGAGCTTAGCTTATCCAAATGTAGTTAAGGTATGTCACCTTTGATTATTTTGAGGTTAATATCATAGTGTTTACTTTTATGAGATAATAAATAAGGGTTTAGGAATGAGTCAACTATGTTACATGACAGAGTAATCTGTTTTTAATTTTGAATTTGGTGGGACTGTGTAGATTTGGCATAGGAACTCCCCTGGCACTCGATATAAAAAATGATTGGTTGGCGCAATTAATGGTCCAGAGAACGATAAACCAACTGATCCATTCTTCATATGTCCCACCTCACCATTCACTAATTCATGACACAATCAGTTTCAACGATATGGTCTCTACACTTTATTTAACCAACATTACGCCACACAGTGGATTTGGCCAGAGGGATAAACATTAAGCAGTGTACCCCCTGGCAAATGGTCTCGGACTGTGCCACATGTTTTGCTAATATTTCCACCCATATCTCCTACTTTTCAAACTGTGCCTGGCTGTACAAACCTGGCAAGGACACTCAAGTCAGTTGCATGAAAAGACCAAACTTTTCTTTACATTATGGTCATATTGAGAACTTTCCTCTTTCCTGGCTATTCTATCCGTCAATGAGCAAAACGTTTGCAGCTCAACATGGGAGAGTTTGTTTCATTATTATTATTATTATTATTATTATTATTAAAAGCCACTTCTCTAATTTCATGTTTTTACAGCTATTCTGGACAGCACCTCCAGAGATTGTCGACTGTTACGATGTTGAGTTTCAAGAGACCACTAATTCTGACTGGTCAGGAAGCCAACACTTTGGAGATCTTACTGGGAAAATAAATGGAATAAAGCGGCAGAACATTGAACTACACAATTTGGCTCCCAACACTGAGCTCCTGTTCAGAGTACGTGGAGTCAACTTAGCAGGAGAAGGTGAATGGTGCGAAATTATTAAGGTACATTGTCAATTTCTTCTATTGCATGTAAGTCTGTCTTTTGCATTTACAGATGTACTATTGTACCACATTTTGACAACTGAATTCAGAGATAAATATAACCTTACATCAAAGAATGCTGAAACAATTTCTGGAGTTGTTGCATCTCTGGTGCAGAGGGTATCTGTTGGCATAGAAACATAGAACGTGAGTGCAGATAAGAACCATTCGGCCCATCTAATCTGCCCAATATTCTAAATACTTTCGTTAGTCCCTGGCCTTATCTTATAGCTAAGATAGCCTTATGCATATCTCATGCATGCTTAAACTCCTTTACTGTGTTAACATCTACCACTTCAGCTGGAAGGCTATTCCATGCATCCACTACCCTCTCAGTAAAGTAATACGTCCTGATATTATTTTTAAACCTTTGCCCCTCTGTTTAAGACTATGTCCTCTTGTTGTGGTAATTTTTCTTCTTTTAGATATAGTCTCCTCCTTTACTGTGTTGTTTCCCTTTATGTATTTAAATGTTTCTATCATATCCCCTCTGTCTTGTATTTCTTCCAAGTTATACATGTTAAGATCTTTCAACCTTTCCTTGTAATTATTATCTTGTAATCCATGAACCAGTTTTGTAGCCCTTCTCTGAACTCTCTCCACGTATCAATATCCTTCTGGAGATACGGTCTCCAGTACTCTGCCTACCTTTAAGTCATCTGAAATTACCCCTAAATCCCTTTCCTCGGATGTTGAGGTTAGGACTCTATCAAATATGCTAAACTCTGCCCTTGGGATTTTACAGCCAAGATGCATTATCTTGCACTTATCCACATTAAATGTCAGCTGCCACAGCTCTGACCATTTTTCTAGTTTACCTAAATCATTTGCCATTTGGCTTATCCCTCCTGGAACATCAACCCTGTTACATATCTTAGTATCATCAGCAAAAAGACATATCTTACCATCAAGACCTTCTGCAATACCACTTATAAAAATACTAAAGAGAATGTCCAAGAACAGGTCCCTAAAGGTAGCCCACTGGTAACAAGACCATGCTTCGAATTTACTCTGTTGACTAAAACCCTCTGTTGCCTGTCACTCAGCCACTGCCGTGCCACTCAACAATATTGAAATCCAAACTTAAAGAGTACAGTTTATTGATAAGCCTTCCATGTGCAACAGTGTCAAAAGTCTTACTGATATCTAGGTAAGCAATGTCTACTAAACCACCCTAATCTATTATTTTAGTTACCCAATCAAAAAAATCAATAAGATTAGTTTGGCATGATCTCCCTGAAGTAAACCCATGTTGTCTCTGATCTTAAAATCCATGTGATTTTAGATGTTCAACAATCATGGTTTCTATTACCTTCCCCACTACTGCAGTAAGGCTTTCTAGCCTATAGTTGTCCGACTCCTCCCTACTACCCTTTTTGCGAATGGGCACAACATTCGTTAACTTCCAATCTTCTGGGACTACTCCTGTTAACAATGATTGGTTAAATAAATCTTTTAATGGTTTTGCTGGTACACCACTAAGCTCTTTTAATAACTTTGTGTGTATTCCATCAGGCCCCATGGACTTATTTGTCTTTACTTTTGACAGCTGAAATAGAATCTCTTCCTCTGTAAACTCACATGTAACAAATGACTAAGTTATCCTTTTTCCTAACTGAGGTTCCTTTTCTTCATTTTCATCTGTAAATACCAAACAAAAATATTCCTTGAGGCAGTCGGCTAGACCTGTATCCTCTTTTATATACCTTCCTTCTTTTGTTTTTAATCTAACTAATCCTAGTTTTACTTTCATTTTCTCATTTATGTATCCAAAAAATGTTTTGTCCTGCTTTTTTACCGACTGGGCAATTTTCTCTTCTGTGTTTGATTTGGAAGCTCTTATAACTTGCTTAGCCTCTTTCTGCCTTATCTTATACATCTGTCTATCTTCCTCACTCTGGGTTTTTTATAATTACTAAATGCTAACTTTTTGTTTTTTTTACTATTTTGGCCACTATTTTTGGTACTGGATTGCTTTTATGGGTGGCATCAGTCTGATATCCAATCGGCATGTTAATTAAATGTTCCCATAGCACGATGGAGATAAAATGTGTATGAAATTTCAGCATAACCAGCCAAGCTGCTGAAATTTCAGTACATTTTCCGTAAAGCTGCTATTTCACCAACTTTATCTAATCTGCATCTATATAGCTCCCTATGTCTGAATTTCTTTTTATTTGCCTCCTGATTGCTGTAGTTTTCATAAAATACATAGAGAAGAGCAAGGACTATTCTTTCGTATGTTTAGCAGTCAGGTTGACAAAACACGAAAATACTTCATAGGAAAGCATTGAACCTGAGCGTCCGCATCAGATGACCAAGTTTTACTCTGTCAGTGCAGTGTTAGTGCCTATTGCGGCTGTCTTCTTGATTGAAGTGGAATTATCTTTGCCATGTAAACATTGCAGTTTCCACAAAAAAAGCTGCAATGTTATATTGCAGGGTTAAAATGGCATTGACACTGCACCCAGGCCGCTCTGTTGAGATGGCATATTCTAAGTGACTATAGTTTTTCTTTAAAGTTGTGTGGGAGAGTCCGACAGAGTAGGTTAAATATTTACAGAGGGCAAATGCAGCATGGGAAAATGTCTGGTGAAACAAATAGGTGAAAGTGATGGAAGGACTAAATCATATGCAACATGAACACAGTTTTTTAGGAAAATTTAGAGATTAGCGAGCCAGAATGGACAGCATATTGCTATAGAGAGAAAAACAAATAGCAAGAGAGGTGAGAACGGACAACGGTTCAATTAGCATGACCTCCGGTGGGTCTCCACTCAGATCTCAAGCTGGTTTTAGCTCATCTTGTGCCATTACAGAGAGAACATATCTGAAGCATATCAGACTGGTCTCACCCATATAGGAAGTCCATATTGCTATAGATGTCTCTTTATTGAGATTTCTCATATATCTGTCTATTTACCTCTGTATCTCTCTACCTGTCTATTTGCACATGCTCAGAGGGACAATATGCTGGATGCGCCCATATTTTTTTAAAAATAAAAACATTAACCTCTAAAGTTCTTGACGCTCTTGCAAATTGACCGACAAGCAACTGCATCACCCTGAAGCGGTTCTACTCGTAAGGAGGCTCTTTTTCTGGCCTCCATGAAGTCTAATTAGTTCAGCCCCTCAGCAGCAATTACAGTTATAATATCAGAGGAATAAAACTGCTGAATAAACTGATAGCATACAGACCTGTTTGAACATTTTGAGTGTAATATTTAGCCATGTTGAAATTAAAATCTTTACATTCAGGGTTTCTTAATGCATAAGATATTCATTTTAACCCATATGGGTAGGACAAGCTGTGGCGAAACCAACCTCGCCACTGGGCATTGGAGAAGCCTGTTTGCCCGCCTCCTGCTGGCTAACTTTGGCCCCTGGGAGATTTGGCCCTTTAAATACAGTATTTGGGCATATTGTATTTTATTATGCTGCTGCTGGCCCTTTAAGAACCATCTGGGGACATACTGTGACTTTTGGGAACAATGCCCCTTTAAGACTATGGCCCTAGGAAGATATTGCCTGTTAAAGACTATTTTAGCAGATTGGATTTTAAAAGACTTGCTGCCCCTTTAAATTGTATTGGAGCAGTTCTGCAGCTTTAAACTGGCACTTCGGATGCAGCCGAAGTGCCAAAGTAGTCGAAGTGGTCGCCATTCGACAAACGAACACGTGGCGGCGGCCATCTTTGTTCATTCGAACGAGGTCAGCGGTATGTGTAGCCAAATCCATGGAACTGAAATCAGCTACACATTTCAACGAACACCGCTGACCCTTACCTTCTCCTACACTCAGTTTTCAGCTGCAGAGACTAAGTCCCGTTCGGCAGTTTGAACTCACTGCTATACTAAGCTAAATGCATGAATGGCCCCGTTCGTGCATTCGAATTGGACTCATTTTTCTGTGTAAAATAGACCGACTGCAAATCTATGGAACTGTTTGGGCAGGAAAATGTGCTTGCGTTTGGTCATAAAGGACTCCCAGCTAACTTTTTATCTACTGGATGGATTTGTCTGATTTTTGAGAGTGCTTATGTTTAAAATGTACTGATTCTGAATCTGTAATTTTTAATTGGCTGTATATTTTTAAAGTTATAGCACATGTATAAAAACTGTATTTTTCCTGCTGTGATAATTATGTTAACCCATTGTGTACCATAATTATATCACAGGCAGAGGGGAGGATTTTGTGTATAATTGCTGGGAGTGTTTTCTGTAATGTACGTGTGTTGTTGGTAGTTCTGTAAAACCCTGTGGGCAGTACAAAGTTTGTGAATTGGGAATAAAAGAGGCTGTATGTGCCAGTACAGTCAGTTCTGCTTGACCTCAAAACGAAGTGTCGTCTCGTTATTGGGGGAATTGGATTGTATGTTGATTGCCAGGAGTGTAAGCTGATTGTATGCTTTTCCTGTTCAGCTGCATACAGCATTCATATGCTTGAGAGCATTCGTATGCTTCTCCGTTTCGGTGGTTGTGGTGTCTGCTGCAGTGCTTGGAGTCCTCAGGAAGCGCTAGGAGCATCCTTCAACGGAGGTACCCAGTCGGGGTGCCAGGTGATCCGTTACACAAGCAATATATTCCTTAGAATAATAACAGAAGGAGAACTGGCTTTGTAGGCTTGGGTGAAATAACATTTAACTTTCACTGAAGATCTAAAAAGAATTAGACCATGGCATACCATAGGTTTCGTGCAGAGATATACTGTGTGCCCAAACACTCCCTAGTATAGGCTAAAATGTCCTTCATGTCCACTATTCAGATCTTTAGGGGTTTTTTTGTGTGAGTTTGTGTTATATTTTTGTGAAAGAAAAAAATCACTAACGCCTGGTTATTACTAGGGCAAAAAATATAGTTTGGGCCTCATTTTTTTACTCAAGTATATCTATGTACAGATGAAATGCTGGTGGCACACTAAGGATCACAAAACATGGCCAAGAGGCAGGGGTGCTACATTTATATTTAGAAACAAGTGTTGGCATTCTTAGAACTATGAAGAATATTTAATTTGTTTCTTTTTCTTTCTGCACAGATCTTAACCCCAGTTTCAGACTACTGGGATAACAGCTCACACTCACAGACTATAAAGCAGAAAGTCAGAAGTGCATTCGGGAAATCCTAAGCTCCAGAAAAATGCTGTTCTTACAATAATTATCGTGGGGCCCTTGCGATACTTCAATAAATATTAAATGCCAAATGCAGCTCTTAATGTGGTTAACGGTAAAGATAGGAAGGACTTGTTAGAATACAAAAGTAAAAGCGAAAAAGAAAAAGCAACTCCGACACTACCCATCATTTTATACTTTAACAAAGTTATGAAAAAGATAGATAAACACTGGCACATCCTGAAACAAGATCTCCTCTTAAAGGACCAAATTCCAGACAAACCACATATATTTAGAGGAGCCCCCAGTTTCAAAAGTATGCTTACTAGTAACTACACCCAAAAAAAAACTATAAGCTCCCTCCCGAAACCCAAATGTTGTTTCAAATGCAACAAATGTATTGTATGTAAAACTACAGATTTGATTATTAAATCGAAGACTACTCTTTTTTCCTCTACAAATACTGGTAAATCTTACCCAATTAAAGACTTCATCGGATGCAACTCTAAGAATATTATCTATTTACTAGAGAGCCCATGCGCAGGGCTGGTGCAAGGATTTTTGCCACCCTAGGCAAAAAAAACATTTGCCGCCCCCCCCATATGTCCTGCCCACCATGTGACATCACAATGCCCCGCCCATATGCTCTGCCTTATGGGCCAACGCCAGTCTTCACAAAGTGTCTTTTATCTGAAAAGACAGTGTGTTTACATTAAAAAGCCTACAGGCACAGGCTATAGATACCAGAACCACTACATTATGCTGTAGTGCTTCTGGTGACTATAGAGATTAGTGCTACTAATAATATATTGGATTGCCTACTTACCACCAGATGAGGACAAGAGGCTGATGATGGGTTCTGGCTAGGTGACTAATGGCTAAAATACTACTACATAGAGAATAAAAATATAAAAATATATATATGGTACTATGCCTTTAACTCTGGAATGGACAAAGTATCCCTATAAATGTGCAAAAATGTGAATAAAGGTGCTATGAGTGGAGATCTCAAATAAACGGGATATCCCTTTAAATATGCAAAAATACAAAGAGAATGCTGCTATACCTTTAAATGTCCTTTAAGAATGTGCAAACATGCAAAGCAGTGCTATATAAGGGGAGTGATAAATAAAAAAAACGTATATATATAAATAAATACAAAAATACAAAAAGGAGAAAGATAAGAGACCAAATTCTCTGCTGGATGACCAAAAAATATGTATGAAACTGGTGTCTATATCCCAAACAACATGAGGGATAAATGATACCTGTTGCAAATAATATACTTAGTAAAAGATAGAAGTAAAAAATAAGCTATACAGTACAAGGAACTGTTAGCTTTAGGCAATAAAATTGAAAACAATATATCGCTGGAAAACTGAAGCATAAAACTGGATCACTTCATATAAGAAAAAAATGCCAGTTTATTGAATATATTAAAATAACTTTGGAAAAAGTTAAATATAAAAATACAGGTCACACTAGATTCAGAAATGCATTACCAGACTGATGCATTGAAAAATAACAGCAAGGACCTTTGGATTGTTAAGGATGGATACGGATTGTGATGATTCAATATACAGCTGCCGGTGAGGATGGCTTGTGTCTGTGAGCACGTCCCAAGCAGGAGCCTCACTTCAGGGGACATGCAGGACAGATGCCTCCGGTGGCGGTACTTTCCAAACAGGTCCTGCGTGTGAAGATTAGTGGTGCTGCTGGTACATGCGTCTGATCCCGTGTGTTGCTGGAATGCCTGTCTTACGCGTTTCGTAGGGAATGGGCCCTACTTCATCAGAGATGTCTCTGATGAAGTAGGGTCCATTCCCTACGAGGACTGGATGTTTTATGTGTTATTGTAGAGGATGCAATGTGTGTGTTCTTATAGAATGTAGTGTATAGAGATACCAATTTCTGTAAGGGATGTAGTGTGTTTATAGGGGATGCAGTGTGTGTTTGCGTGTAAGGAATGCATTGTATGTTTCTGGGTGTGTGTGTGTGTAAGGGGTGCAAGGTGTGTTTCTGTGTATTTAATTGAATGCAGTGTGTGTCTGTAAGGGGTGCATTGATTGTGTAAGAGATGCATTTTGTTTCTGTGTGTAAGAGAATGAGTGTTTGTGTGAACGTAAGGGATGCATTGTGTGTTTCGGGTGTGTCTGTGTGTGAGTAGGAATGCATTGTATGTTTCTGTGTGTGTGTGTGGGGGGGGATGCATTGTGTATGTGTGTAGTGTAAAAGAGAGGGTTTGTGGGGTAGGATAGAGACTGAGAGGGGAGCTGCTCTTTATTTTTTTCATAGTGCTCTCCCCCCCTGTCAATTATTGATTTCCCCTTCCCTCCTGTCCCTCCGTGTTCTCCCCTTCTGTCCCTTAGTGCTCTCCCTTGGCCCCCTGTAGTCCCCCCTTGGTGGTCTTCTCACTCCCCCCTTCCCCCTTAGTGGCCCTCCCTCTCCCAAACCCCTTAGTAGACATTCTCCTCCTTCCCCCACCCCCTTAGTGGTCCTTACTCACCCTCCCCCCTGGTCCTTACTCACCCTCCCCTCCTGGTCCTTACTCACCCTCCGCCCCCTCCCCTGGTGGTCCTTACCCCCCTCCCTTCCTTCCCCCTGTGTTCCTTACTCCCCCCCTGTCCTTACTCACACCCCCCCTCCTACCTATGTAGCGTGGCCGGGCGGCGCAGAACGCGGGACAGGAACTTCTGTCAGAGGTTCCTGTCCCGCGTTCTGCGCCGCCCGGCCACGCTATATTGAGAGACCGGTGGGAGGGAGTGCTCTGCGCTTCTCTCCTGCCGGTCACCCAAATCCGCGGTGACTCCGGGGGCAGGGATCCGGCGCCCCCTGTTAAGGTGCGCCCTAGGCGGCTGCCTAGGTCGCCTTACAGGTAGCGCCGGCCCTGCCCGTGCGGTCTTCATTATACAGGGATGACAAAAAGATGCTTAAACATAAGACTTGCAGAACACTGTCATAACATCATTAAGGGATATGAAAGCCACTCTGTATCAAAACATTTTTTAAAACATAATAAGGATCCTAAATTATTAAAATGCATCAGAATTGAACAATGCGATATCCCCTGGAAAGGTGGAGATATGAAAAGAATCCTAGGCAAAAGGGAAATGTATTGGGTATTTGAGCTAAAGACTCATTCTCCAGAAGGTCTCAATGTTGAATTTGACCTTTTTAACTTTTTATAATTTATAGTTTTTTTCCCTTTTCAGTGGTATTTACATATCTCCATTTTTGTTTTCTAAGATTTCCAAACCACATCTGTATACATTTAAGGGTTTACAATCCATCTCTGGTCTGATAAGGTAGGCTATCTTATATATTCCTCATATTGTTTTAATCCTTTGTTTCCCCCCTTTTCCCTCTTATATTTATCCCCTCTATGTCAGTTGATTATATTCTATTTTTTATTCACACACCATTTTGTATAGTATAATCATTGTTTTTTATTCACATACCAATTTGCATAGTACAATCATCTTTTATTTATTTCATTTAAATATTTGTAGATTATCATGATTCTATAGTTATATGTGTGTCCTCTGGCCACGTCTAGCCATTCTCCGTCTCCGTCTGAGGACTTAATTTCCCATATTCCTTTTCGGTAACACGCACACACGTGTTGGGCTCCACCTACTGGTATCTTCTAAGGCAATCAGGTCACATTACGGTCCACCCCACCCATTTCATTCCATGCTGCAATAATAGTAAGCGCCCTTACTATACCCGCGGCATACAACTCCCATAAGCACCTTTGGCGAGTCACGTGGTTCAGCGTGTCATCGCGCACCACGTGACCGTCCATTAATGTGTTTTTTATTCTGTCTAGTGGATCACCTGGCACCCCGACTGGGTACCTTCGTTGATGGATGCTCCTTGCGCTTCCTGAGGGCTCCAAGCACTCCAGTCGACACCATAACCACCGTACACTCCTTCAGAGAACAAGACAGGAACAAGCTCTTACAAGAGCTTAATAGTGATATAGCAAGAGAGTATGACTAGCATAGCAATCCCTTGGAGCAGATTCCCCAATAAGAGACGGCACTCCAAATTGAGGGTGAAGTAGAACTGAAGCTTTAACCCAACACTCTGCTTTTATGCACATTTTACACACATAGTACTGCCCACAGGGTTTTGCAGAACAACCAATCAATACGTACAATACACTCAGACACTCCCAGCAATTACACACAAAATCCTCCCCTCTGCCTGTGATATAATTACTGAACACAATGGGCTAACGTAATTATCACAGGCAGGAAAATACACAATTTTACACAATATTCATAACTTTAAAAGTATACATCACATTCACATTACATTACATTACTCCAAATACAAACATATGTCAAAATCATACAAATTGGTCCAGTGGTTCAAAAGTTAGTTGGAAATCCCTTTTTGACCAACTGCAAGCATGGCTTGGGTGTTGTAAGCCAATTATC
>OW240917.1:52417033-52755631 GCA_933207985.1 Pelobates cultripes | reverse complement strand
TACACACACTGCCCAACAAACACTGCCCCCCATACACACATTGCCACACATACACACATTGCCCACACACACATACAGTGCCCCCCCATACACCCTCCTCCAAACACACATACAGTTCCCCCCATACACACTCTGCAACTCTCACACACACACTGCACCGCTCACACACTGCCCCACACATACACTGCCCCTAACACACACACTGGAACCCTGACATAAACTGCCGCCTAACGCACTCGCACACACATTTCACCGCTCACACACACACACACTGCACCTTTCACACACTTCACCCCTAACACATACCATTGCTCCTATACCCTATATCCCAGCAGACCCCAGGTAAGTTGTCAAACTGTTCTTAAACGGTTTGACTACTTACTCTGAGATGGGATCCTGGCACTACTAGCACCATAACTACTACACTGAGCTGTAGTGGTTATTGTGCCTGGATTATTTCTTTAAATAATCTACAAGTGCCCCTCTCGAGATCAGGCTCTGGATCTGCCCCTGCACAGTATTCCCCCCTCCTACACACCATGACCCACCTCCCTCACAGTATCACCCACCTCCCTCACAGTATATCACCTCCCTCTCAGTATTACCCCCTCCCACACACTATCGCCCCTATATCCCACACACCATCACCCCCTCCCTCACCAGATCACCCCTTCCACACACACACAAACTGTCACCACCTCACACACACAGTATCATCCCCTTCACACACAGTCACTCTCCCTTATACATACTGTCACCCCTACAATGTTGTGTCACCATACTCATACACTGTCACATTCCCACACATTGTCACCCGACACCACACTGTCACCCCCTCCACACTTTCAGCCCTTTCATGCATCCACACTCTCACTAACCACTCCTAGTCCTGTTAATCTCACCCCCTCCAAACTCACCTGCCCTCTCTTTGCCACACTCATTAACCCCCTTAATCCTGGCACACTCCTTCCTCAAACCATGCCACGTTCACCCTTCACTCCAAAACTGTAATACTCACCCCACCCCAACTATGCCACACTTACCGTCACTTAAATCTTAAATTTTCATTTTTGTTTTCGAGAACCCCTTCACACCAGTACTTATTTATACACGACTGCCGGGCTATGTGACCATACCCCACAATTGTGTATAAATGATTGGCATAATTGCAAATTAAATTTATTTATTGCAAATTAATTTTGTTTGCAAAATGTGCTACAACTATAGCCAGAGAGCTCACAATGCAGGGGCACAGGAATCTCTGACATTGCAAGCTTCTGGACAATGAATGCAGAGACTGACTCTCTGTATCCAGCGCTGCAAGCACGCCTTTCGATATAGCGAATGCTCCTTACACTTTTACAAAATACAACCCTATTATTTTATACTTTGGGTGTAAGTGGGGGCCTCATGCTTGAAGTTCGCCTAAGGCCTCATAAAGTCTGGAGCCGCCTCTGCTTGTCTTTCCCCTTTTTGTATTTATTTATATATATACGTTTTTTTTATTTATCACTCCCCTTATATAGCACTGCTTTGCATGTTTGCACATTCTTAAAGGACATTTAAAGATATAGCAGCATTCTCTTTGTATTTTTGCATATTTAAAGGGATATCCCGTTTATTTGAGATCTCCACTCATAGCACCTTTATTCACATTTTTGCACATTTATAGGGATACTTTGTCCATTCCAGATTTAAAGGCATAGTACCATATATATATTTTTACATTTTTATTCTCTATGTAGTAGTATTTTAGCCATTAGTCACCTAGCCAGAGCCCATCATCAGCCTCTTGTCATCATCTGGTGGTAAGTAGGCAATCCAATATATTATTAGTGGCACTAATCTCTAATTTACCTCACATTAAATGGATGCTATAGTCACCAGAAGCACTACAGCATAATGTAGTGGTTCTGGTGTCTATAGCCTGTGAATGTAGGCTTTTTAATGTAAACACACTGTCTTTTCAGATAAAATACACTTTGTGAAGACTGGCGTTGGCCCATATGGCAGAGCATATGGGCGGGGCATTGTGATGTCACATGGTGGGCAGGACATATGGGGGGGGCGGCAAATGTTTTTTTTTGCCTAGGGTGGCAAAAATCCTTGCACCAGCCCTGCGCATGGGCTCTCTAGTAAATAGATAATATTCTTAGAGTTGCATCCGATGAAGTCTTTAATTGGGTAAGATTTACCAGTATTTGTAGAGGAAAAAAGAGTAGTCTTCGATTTAATAATCGAGTCTGTAGTTTTACATACAATACATTTGTTGCATTTGAAACAACATTTGGGTTTCGGGAGGGAGCTTATAGTTTTGGGGTTTTTTTGGGTGTAGTTACTAGTAAGCATACTTTTGAAACTGGGGGCTCCTCTAAATATATGTGGTTTGTCTGGAATTTGGTCCTTTAAGAGGAGATCTTGTTTCAGGATGTGCCAGTGTTTATTTATTATCTTTTTCATAACTTTGTTAAAGTCTAAAATGATGGGTAGTGTCGGAGTTGCTTTTTCTTTTTCGCTTTTACTTTTGTATTCTAACAAGTCCTTCCTATCTTTACCGTTAACCACATTAAAAGCTGCATTTGGCATTTAATATTTATTGAAGTATCGCAAGGGCCCCACGATAATTATTGTAAGAACAGCATTTTTCTGGAGCTTAGGATTTCCCGAATGCACTTCTGACTTTCTGCTTTATAGTCTGTGAGTGTGAGCTGTTATCCCAGTAGTCTGAAACTGGGGTTAAGATCTGTGCAGAAAGAAAAAGAAACAAATTAAATATTCTTCATAGTTCTAAGAATGCCAACACTTGTTTCTAAATATAAATGTAGCACCCCTGCCTCCTGGCCATGTTTTGTGATCCTTAGTGTGCCACCAGCATTTCATCTGTACATAGATATACTTGAGTAAAAAAATGAGGCCCAAACTATATTTTTTGCCCTAGTGATAACCAGGCGTTAGTGATTTTTTTCTTTCACAAAAATATAACACACTATGCCAAACTCACACAAAAAAAACCCTAAAGATCTGAATAGTGGACATGAAGGACATTTTAGCCTATACTAGGGAGTGTTTGGGCACACAGTATATCTCTGCACGAAACCTATGGTATGCCATGGTCTAATTCTTTTTAGATCTACAGTGAAAGTTAAATGTTATTTCACCCAAGCCTACAAAGCCAATTCTCCTTCTGTTATTATTCTAAGGAATATATTGCTTGTGTAACGGATCACCTGGCACCCCGACTGGGTACCTCCGTTGAAGGATGCTCCTAGCGCTTCCTGAGGACTCCAAGCACTGCAGCAGACACCACAACCACCGAAACGGAGAAGCATACGAATGCTCTCAAGCATATGAATGCTGTAAGCAGCTGAACAGGAAAAGCATACAATCAGCTTACACTCCTGGCAATCAACATACAATCCAATTCCCCCAATAACGAGACGATACTTCGTTTTGAGGTCAAGCAGAACTGACTGTACTGGCACATACAGCCTCTTTTATTCCCAATTCACAAACTTTGTACTGCCCACAGGGTTTTACAGAACTATCAACAACACACGTACATTACAGAAAACACTCCCAGCAATTATACACAAAATCCTCCCCTCTGCCTGTGATATAATTATGGTACACAATGGGTTAACATAATTATCACAAGCAGGAAAAATACAGTTTTTATACATGTGCTATAACTTTAAAAATATACAGCCAATTAAAAATTACAGATTCAGAATCAGCACATTTTAAACATAAGCACTCTCAAAAATCAGACAAATCCATCCAGTAGATAAAAAGTTAACTGGGAGTCCTTTATGACCGACCGCAAGCACATTTTCCTGCCCAAACAGTTCCATAGATTTGCGGTCGGTTTATTTTACACAGAAAAATGAGTCCAATTCGAATGCACGAACGGGGCCATTCATGCATTTAGCTTAGTATAGCAGTGAGTTCAAACTGCCGAACGGGACTTAGTCTCTGCAGCTGAAAACTGAGTGTAGGAGAAGGTAAGGGTCAGCGGTGTTCGTTGAAATGTGTAGCTGATTTCAGTTCCATGGATTTGGCTACACATACCGCTGACCTCGTTCGAATGAACAAAGATGGCCGCCGCCACGTGTTCGTTTGTCGAATGGCAGCCACTTCGATTGCATCCGAAGTGCCAGTTTAAAGCTGCAGAACTGCTCCAATACAATTTAAAGGGGCAGCAAGTCTTTTAAAATCCAATCTGCTAAAATAGTCTTTAACAGGCAATATCTTCCTAGGGCCATAGTCTTAAAGGGGCATTGTTCCCAAAAGTCACAGTATGTCCCCAGATGGTTCTTAAAGGGCCAGCAGCAGCATAATAAAATACAATATGCCCAAATACTGTATTTAAAGGGCCAAATCTCCCAGGGGCCAAAGTCAGCCAGCAGGAGGCGGGCAAACAGGCTTCTCCAATGCCCAGTGGTGAGGTTGGTTTCGCCACAGCTTGTCCTACCCATATGGGTTAAAATGAATATCTTATGCATTAAGAAACCCTGAATGTAAAGATTTTAATTTCAACATGGCCAAATATTACACTCAAAATGTTCAAACAGGTCTGTATGCTATCAGTTTATTCAGCAGTTTTATTCCTCTGATATTATAACTGTAATTGCTGCTGAGGGGCTGAACTAATTAGACTTCATGGAGGCCAGAAAAAGAGCCTCCTCACGAGTAGAACCGCTTTGTGGTGATGCAGTTGCTTGTCGGTCAATTTGCAAGAGCTTCAAGAACTTTAGAGGTTAATGTTTTTATTTTTTTTAAAATATGGGCGCATCCAGCATATTGTCCCTCTGAGCATGTGCAAATAGACAGGTAGAGAGATACAGAGGTAAATAGACAGATATATGAGAAATCTCAATAAAGAGACATCTATAGCAATATGGACTTCCTATATGGGTGAGACCAGTCTGATATGCTTCAGATATGTTCTCTCTGTAATGGCACAAGATGAGCTAAAACCAGCTTGAGATCTGAGTGGAGACCCACCGGAGGTCATGCTAATTGAACCGTTGTCCGTTCTCACCTCTCTTGCTATTTGTTTTTCTATCTATAGCAATATGCTGTCCATTCTGGCTCGCTAATCTCTACATTTTCCTAAAAAACTGTGTTCATGTTGCATATGATTTAGTCCTTCCATCACTTTCACCTATTTGTTTCACCAGACATTTTCCCATGTTGCATTTGCCCTCTGTAAATATTTAACCTACTCTGTTGGACTCTCCCACACAACTTTAAAGAACAACTATAGTCACTTAGAATATGCCATCTCAACAGAGCGGCCTGGGTGCAGTGTCAATGCCATTTTAACCCTGCAATATAACATTGCAGCTTTTTTTGTGGAAACTGCAATGTTTACATGGCAAAGTTAATTCCACTTCAATCAAGAAGACAGCCGCAATAGGCACTAACGCTGCACTGACTGAGTAAAACTTGGTCATCTGACGCGGACGCTCAGGTTCAATGCTTTCCTATGAAGTATTTTCGTGTTTTGTCAACCTGACTGCTATACATACGAAAGAGTAGTCCTTGCTCTTCTCTATGTATTTTATGAAAACTACAGCAATCAGGAGGCAAATAAAAAGAAATTCAGACATAGGGAGCTATATAGAAGCAGTTTAGACAACGTTGGTGAAATAGCAGCTTTACGGAAAATGTACTGAAATTTCAGTAGCTTGGTTTGTTATGCCGAAATTTCATACACATTTTATCTCCATCGTGCTATGGGAACATTTAATTAACATGCCGATTGGATATCAGACTGATGCCACCCATAAAAGCAATCCAGTACCAAAAATAGTGGCCAAAATAGTAAAAAAACTAAAAGTTAGCATTTAATAATTATAAAGAAACCCAGAGTGAGGAAGATAGACAGATGTATAAGATAAGGCAGAAAGAGGCTAAGCAAGTTATAAGAGCTTCCAAATCAAACACAGAAGAGAAAATTGCCCAGTCGGTAAAAAAGCAGGACAAAACATTTTTTGGATACATAAATGAGAAAATGAAAGTAAAACAAGGATTAGTTAGATTAAAAACAAAAGAAGGAAGGTATATAAAAGAGGATACATGTCTAGCCGACTGCCTCAAGGAATATTTTTGTTTGGTATTTACAGATGAAAATGAAGAAAAGGAACCTCAGTTAGGAAAAAGGATAACTTAGTCATTTGTTACATGTGAGTTTACAGAGGAAGAGATTCTATTTCAGCTGTCAAAAGTAAAGACAAATAAGTCCATGGGGCCTGATGGAATACACACAAAGGTATTAAAAGAGCTTAGTGGTGTACTAGCAAAACCATTAACAGATTTATTTAACCAATCATTGTTAACAGGAGTAGTCCCAGAAGATTGGAAGTTAACGAATGTTGTGCCCATTCGCAAAAAGGGTAGTAGGGAGGAGTCGGACAACTATAGGCTAGAAAGCCTTACTGCAGTAGTGGGGAAGGTAATAGAAACCATGATTGTTGAACATCTAAAATCACATGGATTTTAAGATCAGTGACAACATGGGTTTACTTCAGGGACATCAAGCCAAACTAATCTTATTGATTTTTTTGATTGGGTAACTAAAATAATAGATTAGGGTGGTGTAGTAGACATTGCTTACCTAGATATCAGTAAGACTTTTGGCACTGTTGCACATGGAAGGCTTATCAATAAACTGCAATCTTTAAGTTTGGATTTCAATATTGTTGAATGGGTAAGGCAGTGGCTGAGTGACAGGCAACAGAGGGTTTTAGTCAATAGAGTAAATTCGAAGCATGCTCTTGTTACCAGTGGGGTACCTCAGGGATCTGTACTTGGACATTCTCTTTAGTATTTTTATAAGTGGTATTGCAGAAGGTCTTGATGGTAAGGTATGTCTTTTTGCTGATGATACTAAGATATGTAACAGGGTTGATGTTCCAGGAGGGATAAGCCAAATGGCAAATGATTTAGGTAAACTAGAAAAATGGTCAGAGCTGTGGCAGCTGACATTTAATGTGGATAAGTGCAAGATAATGCATCTTGGCTGTAAAATCCCAAGGGTAGAGTTTAGCATATTTGATAGAGTCCTAACCTCAACATCCGAGGAAAGGGATTTAGGGGTAATAATTTCAGATGACTTAAAGGTAGGCAGAGTACTGGAGACCGTATCTCCAGAAGGATATTGATACCTTGGAGAGAGTTCAGAGAAGGGCTACAAAACTGGTTCATGGATTACAAGATAATTACAAGGAAAGGTTGAAAGATCTTAACATGTATAACTTGGAAGAAATACAAGACAGAGGGGATATGATAGAAACATTTAAATACATAAAGGGAAACAACACAGTAAAGGAGGAGACTTTATCTAAAAGAAGAAAAATTACCACAACAAGAGGACATAGTCTTAAATCAGAGGGGCAAAGGTTTAAAAATAATATCAGGAAGTATTACTTTACTGAGAGGGTAGTGGATGCATGGAATAGCCTTCCAGCTGAAGTGGTAGATGTTAACACAGTAAAGGAGTTTAAGCATGCATGGGATATGCATAAGGCTATCTTAGCTATAAGATAAGGCCAGGGACTAACGAAAGTATTTAGAAAATTGGGCAGATTAGATGGGCCGAATGGTTCTTATCTGCACTCACGTTCTATGTTTCTATGCCAACAGATACCCTCTGCACCAAAGATGCAACAACTCCAGAAATTGTTTCAGCATTCTTTGATGTAAGGTTATATTTATCTCTGAATTCAGTTGTCAAAATGTGGTACAATAGTACATCTGTAAATGCAAAAGACAGACTTACATACAATAGAAGAAATTGACAATGTACCTTAATAATTTCGCACCATTCACCTTCTCCTGCTAAGTTGACTCCACGTACTCTGAACAGGAGCTCAGTGTTGGGAGCCAAATTGTGTAGTTCAATGTTCTGCCGCTTTATTCCATTTATTTTCCCAGTAAGATCTCCAAAGTGTTGGCTTCCTGACCAGTCAGAATTAGTGGTCTCTTGAAACTCAACATCGTAACAGTCGACAATCTCTGGAGGTGCTGTCCAGAATAGCTGTAAAAACATGAAATTAGAGAAGTGGCTTTTAATAATAATAATAATAATAATTAAACAAACTCTCCCATGTTGAGCTGCAAACGTTTTGCTCATTGACGGATAGAATAGCCAGGAAAGAGGAAAGTTCTCAATATAACCATAATGTAAAGAAAAGTTTGGTCTTTTCATGCAACTGACTTGAGTGTCCTTGCCAGGTTTGTACAGCCAGGCACAGTTTGAAAAGTAGGAGATATGGGTGGAAATATTAGCAAAACATGTGGCACAGTCCGAGACCATTTGCCAGGGGGTACACTGCTTAATGTTTATCCCTCTGGCCAAATCCACTGTGTGGCGTAATGTTGGTTAAATAAAGTGTAGAGACCATATCGTTGAAACTGATTGTGTCATGAATTAGTGAATGGTGAGGTGGGACATATGAAGAATGGATCAGTTGGTTTATCGTTCTCTGGACCATTAATTGCGCCAACCAATCATTTTTTATATCGAGTGCCAGGGGAGTTCCTATGCCAAATCTACACAGTCCCACCAAATTCAAAGTTAAAAACAGATTACTCTGTCATGTAACATAGTTGACTCATTCCTAAACCCTTATTTATTATCTCATAAAAGAAAACAGTATGATATTAACCTCAAAATAATCAAAGGTGACATACCTTAACTACATTTGGATAAACTAAGCTCTGGTAGATAGAAACTGGACTGGGAGGATACCGTGGCAACATGTCCTTAAAGGATGATGAATTTATCATATCATTTTCTGTATATGTGAACTTATCCTCTTTGTTTGTGGGGCGTCTCAACATTGGAGGTGTGCTCTTTGGTCTCTTTTGGTCATTTTCGTCTGCTGTTTTCACAAACTCATTTTTGTTATTTATATTATCATTTGAAGTCAGATTGATAGAGGATTTAGAGGCCACCGAAGGAATGGAAGATGTCTCCTCCACTTTCTGCTCGTCCTCAGCAATATATGGTTGTCTTGTCAGCTCATCCTTCAGCTTCATGAGAACATTTGGCTGTGGGAAAAGAGCACGCAGACCAGAGGCAATTTCTTCAAAGTTGATTTGAAGGTTTTTAATTGGGTCATACTTTAAAATGGTGACAGGTTGGTAGAGTCTGGCCACCTCATTTTCTATTTCCTTGACTAAATCATTGACCGATTGCAGGAATGTGATTGGATTTTCCTCCTGCAGAGCCTCCTTGGAGTACTGTACTATACCTTCAAGGGTCATGAGCATTTTGTTAGAGGAGCTCAAGAACTGTGTCAGTTGAAAATCCTTCTTAGATTCAATGCTTTGAATGGAATTTAAAATCTCTTTCTCTTCCAAAGTAAGAATCTCATGCAGTTTTAGGAATCCATCTCTGATTTCATGTATCTTGTCTCCCTTGAAGCCCCGGAAGTTGTCATTCACCAAATTAATTTCTATAAGGTCATTTTCAAATTTGCATTTAGCTGTAAAACAACATATTTGCCATCATCATTAATTTAAAAAAGTATTTCTAAATTCCATTTAATGAAACTCTAGTTAACTTGCTAGTTTTGTTGGATATTTTCTGTGGCAGAGATGGATTAAGATTCCACTGGGCCCTAGGCAGTCTATTGATTTGCCCCTCGACACTTTCATTGTTCACATAGGGATGGTGAATGGGGCAAATTACATTCATGGCTCTAGGGCCCATGTCAAACCCCTTTTCCTCAGGTTAATCCTGCACTGCTGATTGAATAAAAAAAAATACTATTTATTTATTACAAACCTGTATCTACAAGAATAGTTTGAAAGGATCACTATAGTGTCAGGAAAACAATCCTGTTTTCCTGACACTGTATAATCCTTGGGGGACCCTCACCCTCAGGGTTCCCCTCCAGATGGGCTGAAGGGGTTAAAACCCCTTCAGCCACTTACCTTAATCCAGCGCCGGGCTCCCTCGGCGCTGGTGACCTCTCTTCCCCCACCGACGTCAGCTCCCGAGTGGAGCTGAATGCGCATGCGCGGCAAGGGTCGCGGGCGCATTTAAACAGTTTCTCAATGCTTTCCTATGGACGTTCTGCATGCTGGATATGAATTTCGCATCCATCATCGCCGAAGTGCCTCTAACGGCTGTCAGGAAGACAGCCACTAGAGGTTGGATTAACCCTGCTATGTAAACATAGCAGTTTCTATGAAACTGTTATGTTTACATGTGAAGGGTTAAAACCTGAGGGACATTGCACCCAGACCACTTAATTGAGCTGAAGTGGTCTGGGTGACTATACTGTCCCTTTAAGGTTTCACATCAGTGGCGGAACTACCGTTGGTGTGGCTGCACCAGAACTCACAGACATTTGGGGCACATTGGCTAGCCTATATACTTAGGACCAACCAATAGGCAGGCACATCCGAACAGGGACCCGCTCGGTTTCTGTGGCCCTTTATCAGCACAACCAGGTCCTTTTAATATCGACAGTCGGTGCTGAGAGGAAGTGAGACCATGTCATTTCCTCCCAGCTTACAGACCATGAGGAACAGAGAGAGAAGGAGGGAGAGCACTGTAGATAGCCTCATACTCCATCATCTTCCAGCAGCCCTTGAAGCCACCCTCCTGCACCAAAAGGGTACAAAAGCAAGGGGATGTCTAAAATATGTAAATTACCACTTGTGTGTGTCACTGTGGGTAGGTATTAGTATCTGTGTGTGCCAGTAGGTATTGAGTGTGTATGTGTAAGTGTGGGTATACGTGAGTATCTGTGTGTGTCAGTGGGTATATGTGTGTGTGTGGTGTCAGTGTGGGCATATGTGCATGTCTGTGTGTCTCAATGTGTGTATATCAATGTGGGTATATGTGTGTGTCAGTTTGTATGTGTATCTGTATGTCAGTGTCTGTGTTAAGGTGTATTTTTGGCCAAAAATATTCTTGTACCAGGGCCCCCTTTACATTAATTTCACCATGGTTTCACATACAGGACCAGATATATAAGGCATCCTGAACAATCCTTTATAAACACCATAAACACTAATTGACAATTTACAGTTTCTTATAAACAGGTTTTCCAGTCATATATTCATAATATTAAACTTTTACTAAACAAATGCATCTAACATTAACACTCCTCTCTAATATCATTAACCTATGAACTTAAATCAAACATTAGTAAACAATTGATAATGTATCCTGATTGGAATCGAGAGACAGTGAATGTTAAAACTGTAAAAAGTAATGAAATACTCTTGAGCTCAATAGTCCAATATAGTGAGTTTAAAAATGAGAAGAAACATTTTTTGCTTACAAAGGCTTTTCAGCTTCATTTCCCCGGGCTGAAGGTTTTAGACAACTAAGTGCATTAATTATATTAATATGTTACTTTAAATCTATGTCTAAATCCTAAATCATTTTTCTTTTTTTTTTTTTGTAAATATATGTTTATTTGTATAGATTTGCTGTAGCATATACAATCAAACATGCAATAGTGGGTCGGGAGACACGCAGGTCTCACTTACAGTGACATTTAGTTACGTATTTAACATTTACCCAATATTCCTAGATACTTATGGGCTTTATTAACCTCATGTGTCTATAGGTTCCCTATCTCCTTCGTTCCCTTTCCCTTCCTCTCTCCTTTCCTTCCCCCCCTTCCCCTCCATCCTGTAGCTCCCCTCTTCTCATCCTTCTTCTCCTGTACCCTTTCCTTCTCTGTCCCTCTCCCTTCTCTACCTCCCCTCCCCATCTCCTCCTCCTCCACCTTTTCCCTGTTCCCCTTCGTTTTTGCGTTCTCTGGAATCATGGGGCGCTCTTTTAACTATAGAGGTTAGGTTTATTTCCTTCCGCTATGGGGATCCCTATCTCATGGTCCGTTTCGTTCTATCCGGGCATTGGCACAATCTCTGGACATTGGTAGCCCCCTACTTTCTGGATTTCTATCTGTGTCGGATTTCGGCCGGATGTCCGGTGTGGGCGGTTATACTAGTGTCCTATGTACCTTTACCTCTTGCATTTTATTCTTGAGCGTTGTGTGTTATACTGTGGTTCGTTTGTGCATCTTTATTGTTCTGTACGTTGTGTTGGGCTTGTCTTACGGTCCTGGGTCTCCCTTCCCTTGGTCACTACTTCAGCTAATGCATGTTTGTCTTTACCTCCGTTTGAGGTTGCTTTCTGAGATGGCCGACCACCAGGCAGTATATACCGCTTTCGTGGGTGACCATGTCTTAGAGTGCTCGTGGTTGTCTCCGTGCGTTCCAGTCAGCACTAGAACTGTAACTAGGTATGTTTGTTTAATGGTTCATTCTGGGTTTGCTTTTGTGTGCCCAGTGTGTATTGGCATGTAGCTGTTCCTTTAGCTGTATTTTTACTATGATGTGGTGTGGCACCCACCAGATTGTTATGTTTCCGTGATCCTTGTGTTATGTTATAGGTTAGGATAGTTAGAGAAGAAAAGAAGAAGAAAAGAGAGGAGGAGAGAACAAAAAAAAAAAAAAAAATGTGGGGAGGGGAAGGTGTGGAGAGCGTCCACCTGTTTGACGCATGGGGTAACCTTCTATGTTACATATGCCAGCCAAGGTCTCCATGTCTCCGTATGTCGTTCTTCTCTCCCCAGTATCTCTGCTATTTTGGCTTCCGCCATTCGTATGTCTTCCACCTTACTTTTCCACTGTTCTGTCGTGGGTGGTTCTTGTTTCTTCCAGTGTAGCGGGATCAGCGATTTAGCAGCGTTCAGCAGGTGTCTCAGAATTGACTTCTTGTATGAGCCAAGTGGTTGTTCCGTGTGGTGTATAAGGGCGGCTGCCATAGTCAGGGTTGGAGGGTCGTCTAAAATGTTCCGAACTTCGCGTTCGATTTTCCTCCAGTATGGCTCAATGACTGTGCAGTCCCACCAGATGTGTCGCAGCGTTCCGGGGCCCGCATTGCATCTCCAGCAGGTGTTCGGTATAGACGGGATGTATCGACTGAGGACAGAGGGTGTGCGGTACCAGTGTGTCAGTAGTTTGAAGTTTACCTCCTGGTAGTGAGAGCTGGAGGAGCTCTTGTGTTGTAGTATCAGGATTTTGACCCATTGGTCATCTGAAAACGTATTGTCCGTCCATTCCTCCCATTGTCGTTTGTACAGGTTGTTGTTTGTTCTATTACCTGTGATTAAGGTTCGGTATATCGCCGAAACCCTCCCGTCCGCTTCCGGTGCTTGTGAGCATAGTGTTTCATACCATGTGAGGTCTCTGTGTATTTTAGTTCTGTGCGGCAGGTTATGGTAGTAGTGTAGCAGCTGCGCGTAATGGAACCGGTGCAGGATCGTGAGCGAGTTTCCGTCTGCCAGCTCCCTAAGTGGTTTCACTCCCGTATTGTTGAGAACCGTATGTATGGGTATGTACCCGTCTGGAGTATCGATTGGCCACGCAGATGCCGCGAGTCCATCCCCCAGTTGTGGATTATGAGTTATGGGGATTAACGGGCTTGGCTTGGGTGAAATCTGTTGTTCGTTCCTCATTGTGGACCATTGTTTTAACATTTGTGTAACCGGGGAATCCTCTCCCAAGGTTGAATGCGCTTCCGTTTCTTTGTGCCATATCAGCGAGTGTAGTCGGTTGTCGGTGGTGTCTTTCCAAAGTGTCACCCACCGTTTTTGTGTTGAGGCCATGTGTATTTCTCTTATCCTTTGCATGACTGTTGCCTGATGGTAACGTTTGATATCCGGAAGTGCTAGTCCTCCCCAACCTCTCGGGAGGCTGAGTTTGTCGAAGCTAATTCGCGCCCTGTCTCCCTTCCATATGTATTGAATGAATGCTGTTTTCAATCTTGCGAAGAAAGTGCGTGGAATTGTGTGTGGCGCTGTATGAAATAAGTATAAAATTCTGGGGAGGATATTCACCTTGATCACTGCTATCCTCCCCAGCCAGGAAATGTGGGTATGGTTCCACCGCTCGAGGTCTCTGAGTATGGTAGTCAGAAGGGGTGTGTGGTTGTGTGCATAGATGTCTTTCGATTCCTGTGTGATCCATAACCCCAGATATTTCATCCGTCCTTGGCACCATTGGAATGGGTAGTTGCTTTTCAGTTGTGCGCTTTCCCTTTCAGATACAGTAACGTTTAAAATTTCACATTTCGTCAGGTTGAGTTTTAATCCCGAGAGGCGTCCGTAGTTTTCGAATTCAGTCAGGAGCGGAGATATGGAGTCTGTTGGGTTCCTGAGGAAAAAGAGCATGTCATCTGCATATGCAGCTACTTTATGTTCGTGGGTTTTATAGCATAGTCCCCTTATTCTCTCATTTTTTCGGATACGGTCTAAGAGTGGTTCCAATGTTAGTGCGAATATGATCGGAGAGAGCGGACATCCCTGCCTCGTGCCGTTCTGAATGTCGAAGCTATTCGTAAGGGCCCCGTTGACCCGTATTCTGGCGGACGGGCAGCTGTACAGTGCTGAAATCCAGGTGAGTATCTCCTGTCCCATGCCCGACGTGCGTAGTGTCTCCATCATGAAGTTCCAGTCGACCCTGTCGAAGGCTTTCTCCGCGTCCGTTGATAATAGGATCAGTTTTGTCTTCGTTTGTTTGGCTAGGTGTTGGATCGCGAACAGCCTAAGAGTACAGTCTCTGGCTTCCCTTCCCGGGATGAAACCGGTCTGGTCTGGGTGTATCAGTCTTGTAAGAAATGTTTGAAGCCTCATCGCTATCACCTTGGAAAATAATTTTATGTCTGCGTTGAGGAGCGATATAGGGCGATAGTTTCCCACCTGCTCTGTATTTTTACCGGGCTTAGGGATAACCGTAATGGTTGCTGTCAGCGATTCCCTACTAAAGGTGTGTCCTTCTCGTATGCTGTTGATCGCCTTCGTTAAATGGGGCACAAGAATGTTTCCGAATTTTTTGAGGTATTCTATTGGGAAGCCGTCTGGTCCCGGTGCTTTTCCGGTTTTTGCCATTTTCAGTGCTCTCTTGATCTCCTCTTCTGAGATCGGTGCGTCTAGTGCTTCTGCTTCCTCTTGTGTTAGGGCGTCCGGTCTGTAGGCTCCCAGGTAGTCCGTCATGGCCAGCTTCCTCGTATTGCGGGTCAGTTCGTCCTCGTCTTTTCGAATACTGTATAGTTGTTCGTAGTACCGTTGGAATTCGGTCGCTATCTCTTCCGGAAATTGGGTTATTGTTCCTCGTGTGGTGCGTAGGGCATGTACCTGCGCTCTACCCTGTACTCCTCTCAGCATGCGTGCTAGTAGCTTACCCCCCTTGTTGGCGTGTCTATAGAAAAATGAGTGGTTTCGTTGGAGGTGCCTGGCATGTCTCTGCTCAAGCAGTTGAGAGAGTAGTCTTCTGTTTGTTGTGAGATCCCTGTAGGTCTGGTCTTGTAGGGTGCGTTTGTGGGCCATTTCCAGATCTGATATCTTCTTCGTCAGTTCCACAATTCGTTTTCCCATTTCTTTTTTCTTTCGGGAGGCCATGCGGATTAGGTGGCCTCTGATGACGCTTTTGTGTGCTTCCCAAATCGTCATGTCCGAAACCTCCCCATTGTTGTTTTCCGTAAAGTATTGGTTCAAATGATCAGTGAGTTGGGTTCTGAGTGCCAGGTCCATCAAGAGGGAGTCGTTCAGTCTCCAAGAGGTTCTTGCCGGCCTATATAGGGGAGATGACATGGTCACCTGCGTCGCGCTGTGATCCGACCATGGCGTGGCAAGGATGTCCGCTCTCTGTAGGTGTGTGAGACCCTCCTGTTGTATGAATATGTAATCGATTCTTGAGTACCTGTTGTGGAGCGTGGAATAGTACGTATAGTCCCGGTCGTCTGGATGTCTTGCTCTCCATGTGTCCACCAATCGTAGATCCCGTAAAGCTTTTTGTATAGTTTTGCGCGCCGAGTAGGGCATGCTGCTTCGCCCTGTTGACGTGTCAGTGAGGGGATCTAGGGGCGTGTTGAGATCACCGCCAAAGATGAGTATCCCTTCCGTGAACCTTGACAGCTTCAACAGTGTGCGCCTCAGGAAGCTCGCTTGTCCAGTGTTGGGTGTATATATCGTGGCGATCGTGTATGTTTTGTTCGCTATCTCCCCCTTGATGAAGAGATATCTTCCCCCTTCATCTATCTTTTGGTCCGTGAGGGTGAATTGCAGGTGTGCGGCCAGGAGGATCGCGGTTCCCCCTTTGCGAGAGGTCTGGTGATTGCTATAGTAGTTTACAGGGTAGTGTTTGTCCTTAAGTAGCGTGTTTGAGACCGATCTGAGGTGGGTTTCCTGGAGGAGTGCAATGGAGACATGTTGTCTCTTGAGACTTCTTAGAAGGTGAGATCTCTTTTCGGGTGTATTTAGCCCTCTGCAGTTCTGCGACCTTACGACCAGCTCAGCCGGTATGTACGCCATCTGTGGTCCTGTGTGGGCTATTTGGTGGTTCCGGATTCTCCTACAGCTCCTTCGTCCGTCTATTCAGTTCTGATTCCTTTGGTGATGTGGGTCCAGGTGTGTCCCAGAGAGAGGCCTCTCGTTGTGGTTCTGGTGGAGAGAAGGAAGGGAAAGAAGAAGGAGAAAAAAAAAAAAAAAGGGGGGAGTAGAAGAGAGAGTAAAGAGAAGAGGAATTGAACAGTAGTGGAAAAAATGAACAGCTGTAGCGACTACAGCTCAGTGAGGTTCGTGTATGTGGTGTGTGACTATTTCTTCAGGCTAATTTGGCGATTATTCGTCGTCGCCGTGTGTGGCCTTAGTTGGGTTGTGTGTAGCGTGTCAGGGCGTGGGGTAAAGTAACCGTTGCCCCAATTTGGGGTGACTCCGTGTACCTTGGTGGGCAGCCAATGCCGTACCACCGGTTTGTGTCCCGGCAAGGCTTCGGCCTTGGCTCCCCCAATGAGTCTGTCTACACGGATATGTGGTCAGGAGGTGGCCTGATCCTGCAATCGCAGTGACTAGATGTTAGGTGTGTGGCTCGGTCGAATGTGGCAGCAGAGTCAGCGTTCCCACTATGTTGATCTCAGCTAAGGTGTGCATTAGTCTAGGTTATGGTTAGCTCATGTGAATCCTTGTCAATGGGTCAGATAGTTAGGTTGTGTTGTACTTCCCCCGTGTCTGGTGGCTTACTCATCTCTAGAGAGTCTTCCCGGGCAAGGTGCGTTTGAGTTTGCGGGAGTTGGTGCGCAACTCCGACGTTCTGTTGCCAGGTCAGAGGTGGGGTGCTCGCGCGTGGTGTATGCAATGAGGGTGCAATTCTAGTTGTAGTTTCTGTTGTGGTAGCAGTGTTCTGCGTGTATGTCCTGTCTGTCAAGGTCATTCTGGGTGGGAGGCTCCTGGGCAGGGGGTTGTCCTGTATCCGTACTTTAGCGATGTTTTGGGGTTAGCTCCGTGTGTCTTTAGTACGTGTTCGTCTACCTGTCTATTAATGGGGTGGGTTCCCGGTCCATTCTAGGGTGAGGCCGATCATGATGTAGCCCTCTGTTCCAGCCCCTACAATAACTTCCATTGCCGTGACTTGTGGGCATCTTGCCTTCCTTCCCGTTGCGTCTCCCGTCTATCCTCATTCCCACTACCTCTTTCTGCGAGCGGTGCCGTGGAGTTGTCTAGGGTATTGTCATGGGTCTTGCGGGATCGGGGGGTTGTGCCAAGGTGACTCCCTCTTATTGTTAGGATACATATATATATATATATATTTTTATTTTTTTATTTTTTTTTATTTTATTCCCCCCCCCCTTTTTTATGAAATAAAATTAGTATCGCCCACCCCTGTCCCCTCCCTCTCCCCCCGATAACTGCAGTTTGTGACAGCGTCCCAATCTACCCCCCCTCTTATGTCCCTAGACTCTCTCTTCCCTTGGGATGTGATTCCCATCTCCCTAGTTTTCCAGTTTCCCCTATCTCCGCAGGGGCCCCCCCCTCCCCGTACCAGCCGTCTCCCGGCAGCGGCGTCAGCTTCTTCTTCTCTCCATCACCTCGCTTGCGTATCCCTATTATTAAGTCCCTTATGTAGTCCGCTTCGAATTTCCCCCCTTCCCCCCGTTCCCCCTCCCCCAGTTTTCAAAGTATTCGTACCCCCAGTCTCGGTAGTTAGTCTTTGAGATTGCAGTAGCGTATGAATCCTCCACCCCTGCCCTCCATAACCTTCCCTCCCAAAGTAGAGTCGACCCAAGGTAATGTGTCCATAGTTGCGGGCCCTCTCAGGACGTTGTCCCCCTTGCCCCTCGCCTTGACGCTCATGTATAGCTACAAAAGTCTGTGTTTGTCATCTTGTCAGTGTCTAAATGTCATTTGTACTTATCTGGTTGTCTCATGTTGATGGTGTGGGCGTCCGCAGTTCCTTTGTGCCCCTCGGAATGTTCACCGTCCTGGTTGCCAGTTGTATAGGTGTTAGACTCCCGGTTGTGCAGGATGGTGAGCTGGGTTTTGTGGTCTGCGTGCCGGTCTTCTCTGTGGCGAGTCATCCCTGCGCCGTCTCTGTGCCCTGGGTGCTGGTTGGTTGGGTCTCAGCTCCGACGGATTCAGGATCCAGTCCGTGACCTCCGTATGCGGCAATCCCATGCTTTGTAGAAAGGCCGGTACTTCGTTGGGCCAGCGGAGCGATTTCCACTCATTGTTGTGTCTGGCCAAAAGGCAGAAGGGGAATCCCCACTTATATGGTATGTTACCGTTTCGTAGTATCTGAGTCACCGGTCTCAGCGCTCTGCGGGCCTCTAGTGTAAGTGGGGAGAGGTCTTGGTACAGGGCTACTTCTGCGCCTTGGAACCGCCAGGTTGGTCTCGATCTTGCTTTGTTCATTATCAGCTCCTTGACTTTGTATTCATGGAGACAGCATATGATATCTCTAGGTGTGTTGTCTGCAGCACGTGGCCTCAGGGCTCTATGCGCTCTATCAAATTCTATGCGCTGTGGTGATTCTGGACCTAGTATGTCCCTGAACAGGGCGGTTAGTAAGGTCGGTACATCTTCTTCCCCTGCCACTGCTTCTGGCAGGTTGCGTATTCTGATATTCGATCTGCGACCCCTGTTGTCTAGGTCCTCAGTCTGTCTTCTTAGTTGCAGGAGCATATTGCCCTGTCTGGTCACTGCTGCATCAGTGGCCTCCAGTCTGCCTGCTGTTGTGGTTTCCAATTGTTTCAAGCGCCCATCTTGTGCTGTAAGGTCCCTCTGGATTGTAGCTACCTCTGACCTTATTACCTCATGCAGTGTGGCAGAAAGTGCCTGGAGGTCAGTTTTTGTGACCATGGTCCCAGAGAGGGCTCTGATGTCGGCCCTAATATCTGCTAGGGAGGGTTCCTGCATGTCAGGAGGTGGTGTTATGGCCTGGTCGTCGGCCATTTTGGCGCCCGGCCTTGCACGCGTTTGTCCGCCGGGTGTGCAGAGGAACCCGTCTAGCGGTCCGGTTTGCTGTGGTACTTGCGCCCCTTTGTTGTGCTGGGATTCAGACCTCCTTGTGCGACCCATCGGGTAGGATATTGCGCCGTTTGCACGCTGTCGGAAGCTATGTGGGACGGAGCTCCTCTATCTAGCCGCCATCTCCGTCGGCGTTCAGGCCACGCCCCCCTAAATCATTTTTCAATTATTTTATTTAATATAGCCCAAATGTATTTGTGCTGTAACACTTTATAACTACTTCTGCTGTTCATTCAATATATGATGTATCCCACCCAGGGCCCATACCCACATTCCGTAAGCCCTACACAAGATAAAAACCTTACACTATCTCATCTAAGACTTAAAGGGACACTACAGTCACCAGAACAACTACAGCTTATTGTATTTGTTCCGCTGAGAATAATTATTCCCTTCAGGCTTTTTGCAGTAAACACTGTCTATTCAGATAAAAAGGCAGTGTTTACACTACAGCCTTGGGATACCTCCACTGGCCACTCCTCAGTTGGCTACAAAAGGTGCTTCCTGGGGCACTGCCATTCAGTGCCTCCACCCTCTGCATGGAGACACTGAACTTTCCTCATAGAAATGCATTGATTCAATGCATCTCTATGAGGAGATGCTGATTGGCCGGGCTGTGTTTGGCTTGTGCTGGTTGTGACCCAGATCTGCCTCCTTGAAAAGCTGAGCCAATCCAATGCCAATCCAATTCTTTCCTATGGGATGATGTCAGCCAAGGAGGCAGATCAGGGGCAGAAGCAGCGATGAGATAAGACATTTATAAAACACACCAACTGACATTGGTGGTGACAGAGTCATGGGGAACAAGCAGGGCCGGTGCTAGGATTTTTGACTACACAGGCGAAGATGCATTTTGACACCCCCCACCCCCCCCCCAAAAAAAAAACAATGCATCTTCACCTCTGTGTCTCGTAGCCCCCTTTTGAATTTCTTACCCCCATTAGTGTTGCATATCGACTCTCTTGAATGTCTTACCCCTTTGGCCCCTTTGTGCCTTACACCCCCCTTTAGTGTGTCTCCTAGAACCCCTCTTATGTATTTCTTACTTCCCCGCCAGCCCCTTTCTGTCTCTTTCTTCCCCCCAGCCCCTTTCTGTCTCTTTCTTCCCCCCAGCCCCTATCTATCTCTCTTTTTCTCCCACATAGACATAGATACAGGCAAAAATATATACATGCACAAATACACAAACATACAGACACACAACCATACAAGCACACAGACATAATTTTTCAGGCACACAGTCACAAAGATATACAGGCACACAGTCATAAAAGGCACACAAACAAATACAATCTACACATACAGGTACATTGTCGTACAAACACAGACATACATTCATACAGACACAAGCACTCACAGAAATACAGACAGACATAAAGAAACATAGAGATAGGCATACAGAGACATACATACACAGACAAACAAAGAACCCTGCACACTGATACCGTGTAAATGCTCCGGCCATCAACAGTGGTGGATGCTCCGTGTCAGGCGGACATCGCTGGATCCACCAGTAAAGTCTTCAAAAGGAACAAACACAGGCAACACTCCAATAGTAAGGATGGTATATTTATTGGTTGGTGAACCACCCCATAGAAAGTGTGATGTTTCAGCTCATGCAATAAGGCTCTGCTGAGCCGAAACTACGCACTTTCTTTGGGGTGGTTCACCTATCAATAAATATACCATCCTTACTATTGGAGTGTTGCTTGCGTTTATTCCTTTTGAATACATACACACAGTCATACAGAGACATACATACTGTATGTCTCTGTATGACGGTCTGTGTATGTACACAGGATGGCTAAAAGATAGATCCCCATCTGTCGGGCAACTTCAACAATGCTTTGAAAGCTGGGGCTCTACCGATTCCCCATGCTTGCAGGATTGTATTTAGCATGGAGCAGTATTTGTGTGTTTGACTGTAAGCATGTGTTTGTATGGAGTATGTTTGTATGATTGTAGCGGTGTGTTTGTATGTAGTGTTTGCATTTGAATGCAAGCATGCATTTATGTGTAATGTTGGTTTTTGAATGCAGGTGTGTGTTTATATATAATTTTGGTGTCTCTGATACAGAGGTGTGTTTGTATGTAGTGTTGACATTTGAATGCAGGGGTGTGTTTGTATGTAGTGTTGATGTTTGCATGCAGGTGTTTATTTGTGTGTAGTGTTGGTGTTTGAATGCTGAGATATATGCACATATACACATACACTGCCACACACTGTCATACACATACACAAAGATACACACACTGACACACATGCAGATATACATATACACAAACTGATACACATTCAGATAGACAGACACACAGATACACACACATATACAGATACACACACACACTGACATACAGATAAACACACACTGACATACAGACACACTGACAGACATACAGATACACACATACACAATGATAGACATACACAAATACACAATGATAGACATACACACACACTGACAGACATTTAGATACACACACACACTGACAGACATGGATACACACACTGACAAACATTTAGATACACACACTGACAGACATGGATACACACACACACTGACAGACATGGATACACACACACACTGACATACATTTAGATACACACAGACACACTGACCAACAGGTTCAGGAGGGTGGCTTACCTGGGATCCAAAATGCTGCCTGAGGTAGTTGTGAGTTGGAGGAGCTGGTCCTGCCCAGCCCCCCCTCTCTGCCTTCTGCTGCTCTAGTCTTCTTGGGAGGACTTCCTCCCATGCTGACAAAAATGGGGCCGGTGGTAGCTCCGCCCCTGCTGGGCGCCAGCCACACTGTGCTACAGAGGGAGCAGGGATATGACGTTCATATCCCCGCCCCCTCCACACAGTCCGCGGCACTGCAGGTTGGCGCTCGGCCACGCTACAAGAAATGACCGGCAGGAGAGGGGCGCTGTGCGCTTCTCTCCTGCCGGTCACCCGGACATTTACGCCCCCGGGCCGGTGCGCCCTAAGGCGGCCGCCTGTGCCGCCTTATGGACGCGCCGGCCCTGGGAACAAGGGGAGTCTGTGTCACTCAGACATGCACATTTTTAACTTGAATATTCCATTAATAAACAGAAGACATATCATTTTAGAAGATTCGCACAAAATTATTTGCTGATAATCACTACACAAACATAATGCATTTTACACTAATAACGCACATCAGTGCACCACTGACCTCTTTTAAACTTGGTAAGAGATGTAAATAGTGCGTGTGCTTCTTTAATAGAGGCTTCTGTCAAAGGCAGACAAATGTGTTTCTCATGGTAGGTGAATTTGCACTGCTTGCACAGCAAGCATCTATCCGTCATGCAGTACTCCACAATGGGCATTAAAGGATGATAGAAACAAGTCTGTTTATTCTCTCCCTCCCAAAACCGTTCAGTCAAGATATGTTCTTCAAATTCTTTTTTGTTGTGGAAGAAACTTAGACACTTGCGGCAGTAATTCATTTTGCAGACGGTGCATCTCATAACCGCTTCTGCCTGATGATCAGATGGACAACGTTCACACAATACTATGCCTGCCGGGCCTTTAAATAAATGCTTGTATTTCAAGGCTACCTTAGCTCGGAGGTAATTCTCAGGCAGTCGGATCTGTTCTTTACCAGAGAAATAGTGTGCAACTTCACACACGGGGCATGTCACCACAAAATAGTACCCTCTACTTTTTTGATCTTTGGTTTTAATCTTGTCCACGCAACGTTGGCAGAGGCAGTGACCGCAAGGTAGGATGAATGGATTGTAATACATGTATTTGCACGAAGGACAGCGGAGTTGCTGAATGATTGCATTCTTTAGTTCTTCTGAAAAAGGACTTTCTTTCTTCTTCTTCTTCTCTACTCTAAAGCAATTATAATAATGATCAGTCAGTGAAAAGGAGATCTATAACATTTGTCACTAGCAATGCATTCCAGAACACCCAGTACAATCTTAATTTTTAAGGGACACTATCACCAGTTTAGTTTCAAAATCTAATTTACAATAAATCAACAATAAAACACAAACAATATTAATACATGTCCTAAAGCAAATTCATATTATTTCCCCTTAAACTCCTTAAGGACCAAACTTCTGGAATAAAAGGGAATCATGACATGTCACACATGACATGTGTCCTTAAGGGGTTAAAGGGTTACTGAAAGCATCATGACCACTTTACTGATTTGAAGTGGTCATGGTCTCTGGAGTCTGTACGTGCAGCATGTCTGCTGCTGGGGATGTAACTCCACTACCGGCTGCGTCACTGGGGCGTCATAATCCAGGCCGGAACAAGAGTTCTGGACTGGCTAATGTGAACTCTGTGCAAATGTGGTGTCTGATGCCAGATTGCACAGCCAATTGCAGAATGACCACTCTACTATCCTCCCCTCAGCTGACTGGTGAAGGGGAGTGATATCGGCTGGTGAGGTTTGGTTGTAGAGAGAACTTAGCCTCAGGGTTGGAACAGTGGTGTATCCTGGTTTTGTGCTGCCCTAGGCAGGACAAAACGCAGGCGCCCCTCCCCTCCCCCCGCGCCAACCCCCCCTGCACCAACCCCCCCCCGCCTTCTAAATACACACACACACATTCACTGACAGATACGCATACACTCGCTAACAGAAACACACACACACTAACAGACACACTCACACTCACTAACAGACACACACTCACTAACACATACACTCACAGGCAAACACACTCACACAGTCAGACACACACACTCACTGACACACTAACAGACAAACATAGTCAGACACACACAAACAGACACACTCACTCACTAGCAGACACACACACACACTAACAAACACACACACATTAACAGACACACACACACTCACAGGCAAACACACACTCACTGACACACACACACACAGGCAAACACACACTCACTGACACACAGTCAGACACACACACATACACACTAACAGACACAGTCAGACACACACACTAACAAAACACACACGCATTAACAGACACACACTCACTCACTCACATTAACACATTTTTTTATTTATTTTTATTTAGCCCCCCCCTCTTACCTTTGGGAGTGCTGGGGGGGAGGGGTTCATTACCTCCCTGGTGGTCCAGTGGATGCTGGCTGGGCTAGGCAGGCGGCTGGCGAGGGAGCTCTTCCCCTGAGCGGTCTGCTCAGCTCCCTCGCGCGCCGCAATGTGAGGCTGGGAGCCGGAAGATGACGTCATCTTCCGGTTCCCAGCCTCACTCTGCGGCGCGCGAGGGAGCTGAGCGAACCGCTCAGGGGAAGAGCTCCCTCGCCAGCCGCCTGCCCAGCGCCGCCCGCCAGCCCAGCCGGTCAGTTAGCCGCGAGGCTAACAAAGCATTTGCCTGGGCATTTGGGGGGCGGCGTTTTTTGCCGCCCCCTGAAAAATGCCGCCCAAGGCAAATGCCTTGTTTGCCTCGCGGCTAAAACGCCCCTGGGTTGGAATAGAGGTAGGTTTCAGCGTTATTCTGTTTTGTTAGGTTTTTGGGGAGTGAAGACAGTATAGGAAGGGTTACTCTGGCTAAAAACAGTGTTTTCCTTTAATACCTCTTTGTAAATGTTATTGTGGAGTGTGCATCCATGCAAGGGATTTGATTCTTGATTAATGATTAGGAAAATTTGCTACAGGTTAGCCTATTTTTGTAACAGTTTTTTTCTTAAAGGGTACTCCAAGCACCATAACTGCTACAGCAAGCTTGCATCTATTGGCACTGCCCCACCTTTAAGAGTCAAATCCTTTTAGAATTGTTTGACATGTACCTGGGTTGCTCAAGAGAATGCAGTCTGGCCTCCTTTCACATGTCACTATAGCGAAAGTTTTTACTTCCGCATTAGCAATGTTGATTCCATCCATCTTTGGATGGAACTCATTGGCTGAGAAAGTCAGACAACATTCCTCAGCCAACCTATTCTGTCCAAAATTGATACTGCTAGAGAAGAAGGGGAGCTTCTGTTTTAGCAATATCTGTAAAGAGGGGTAGAACTGCAGACACCCATGAGAAACCAAACAAGTATCAGATAAAAAAATGTTTTGACGTTTAACATTGGTACGGTGTCAAGTGTCTACTGGCCCCATAACATCTAAAGTGTGCTGGCAATTAGAGTGCCCTTTTAATGTACTTTATGGTTCATCTCTTTATACTGCCTCTCTTGGCAAACCTATTGCCTCATTTGGATTCCACTACCACCTGTACGCTGATGACACCCAGATATATCTTTCCTCCCCGGACCTCTGATATGGGATAAATACTCATTAAACCCTGGCCCTACAAATTTATAGTAGTAGCAAAGATTGCAACCCCCCATGGCCAGCTCACCTCGTCTCAATTCTTGGAACTGTGTGCAGAATGCGTGTGTTTGGTTATTGTTTGTTTTCTTCTATGTTTGCATTATCTTATAGATAGATGTGCTCTCACTACAAAGTACACAGGTTCCAGAGAGAAAACTGACTTTTCGTATACAAGTTAGAGCAGAGGACACTGAGATATTCAAGGGTCTCTGGTGGAATTGGTAAAATATATGAAATAATGAACTGCTCCAAACTTTTTTTTAACTGATGGACGCTGTTTGATGCTGTTTTTCTGGAGATGTGTATTTAATGTTAACATAAGAAGATGAATATATGTATTCAAATGTTTGTCTTGTGTATTTTATGTGTTTTGTGATAAATTGAATAAAAACTTTTTACAACAAAAAGAAAGTCATCCTTGCAACCACGCTGTCTTGGCGTCATACTTGACTCTGGCCTCACATCCAGGATGTTGCCAAATCCTGTAGATTCCAACTTAAAAACATAGCCCACATCCGCCCCTTTGTTACAAAAGATGCTACCAAGGAGCTTGTCCATGCTCTAGTAATTCCCCGCATGGATTATTGTAACCCCCTCCTGATTCGTCTTCCCAAAAGCAGTATTGACCTGCTACAGCCTGTAATGAATGCTGCCACCAGACTGATTTTCCTCTCTAGTCGGTCCTTTCACGCTTCACCCCTCTGTCAGTCCTTACATTGGCTCCCTGTATCCTATAGGAGTCAATTCAAAGTGCTAACCCATACATATTCATAGGTATGCCCCTTCTCAGTCCCTCCACCCTACCCATGACCTTCTCCTGTCTGCTGCTCGCACCCGTACAGCCAACTCACGCTTGCAGGACTTCTCGCGGGCAGCTCCCTTCCTATGGAATAGACTGCCTACCGCCATCAGACTCTCCCCTAGTCTTCAAAACTTTAGGAAGTGCCTTAAAACCCATCTCTTTAGGAAAGCTCATGGCCTCCCAGAGTAACCTCTACTTTAAATACCTGTCTCTTGCTCTCTCCATAAGGGCAGCACTTGTAATTGTCCTATTTATAGTAAAATCCCCCCTCTCATACTATTGTAAAGCGCTACTAAATCTGTTGGCGCTATATAAATGGTGATGATAATAATAATAATAATAATAATAATAATACTTAAATTGAGCATGACATCCAGAGATTATGTGTATTATTCTATTCTAGAAAACGATACCAAGTGATGGATTAAACAGATTGTTTCCAGACTAGAATCCATATTTTGTTCATCAAATTGTATACATACACAGTGTGAACACGTAAAGAGCCTGGTTCTGTACTTACATTCCTCTTGGCATTGGTTTGCAACACTGGCATCGACATTTTCTTTTTTTGCAGACACATAGTGGGTAAGTGAGGGTTAGACAGAAGTAGCCTGGGCAGTTTTCCTGTTCACGATACTCACAAATACAGTTTTCACAGTGATGTCTTGGGTGACAGTGGCAAACACAGCAAGCGGTCACACATCTAGCAGGTTTGTTTCCTCCTCTCCTTCTTGAGCATTTACATTTTCCAGGACAACAGACACAATCAAAATCATGACAATTTCTGCAACACGGTGCTCCACAGCAAGTCCAAATACATGGCATGTTTCACGCTGCTTTACAGGCTGGACCAGGTTTCCTGTCTGCTCAAATGTTGTGACTGAGAGAGCAGCACTGGCAAGTTATCATGATTAACTACTGTGACATCAGCTTTATGCCACAACTCATCTTACACTGAGTTGTGCTGATTGTGCAAACCAGATGATGTCATGTTAGCAGTATGAATCGAATGTTTGAACCCCAAGAAATACCTGTAAGATGATTAAAGGAAAGTGCAAGGTAAAAGATACATGTTTTTAATATTTTTTAACAATTCAGCTAAAAATAATTTACAAAAATAATAAAAAATCAAGTTCTTAGATTTTCAGAATTATTTCCACAAAATAATCCCTAAATCCTACCTCTTCTACAAATTTACAGCTAAACAGATCCACCGAATTTGAACACACAAAAAGATGTGGAATAGTGGCGCTATATAGTTAGTGAACTGTGATTTTAGCTGCTATATACACTCCGTGGGTACTCCTTATAACCCACCATACATAAATCAACACCAAGAAGAACGGAGAAAACTTTGGAAATTGTTTTTATTATTTTCTAGAAGTATGTATACATTTTTAATAGTTTCTTAAATAAATATATATATTTTATTCACTATTGAATTATACTCTGCACAAGTGATTCCAGGAAGGGGCAGTGTCATCCCCATTAATTGACACTAGGCTAAAATACTTAGAGCCGGTTACCAAAGGCTCTAAAGAAGGTGAGCAATTTTGTATTTTATTTACATTGATCCATATCAGTATCTAAAATACTACATTTAGATTGGGAATATCTGTGTCTTTTTTCTATGCAACGTGGAGAGGAATTTATGCTCTTTTGCACCTTGAGAGACGGGTCGTGTGATCTACCCCAAAAAAGACACAGACACCTGGAAGTTTAGAGCCTTATAACTGTAAAAGGCTCTAAAAAATGTGAGTTTATTTCAACTTATCACCCACAACTAAAGGACTTTATGATATATTTATTTAACATACTACACTATTATTTGTACTTTCTTTATGTTCTCTTTTCTTGGTATACCATTATGTTGTACTAAAGTACAACATATAGGGTAAGTGCGTGTTTTAGCACTGTTCTTTCACTGAAAATTTCACTCTATATTTTTATATTCAGCGCTACACTCATTAGAAACTGAGGATCTGAGTGATACAAAATATCCACCTAAACAGATCCACCACCTTTTTGTCGCAGCACAATTGTCCTTGTTTATGCTTGGAAGTGTCCAATCAAATGCCTCACATAGCGAGGTATTGTGAACATAGTGAGCACATTCGTAAGCTAAAAAAAAAATTACATTAAAATATGTAGTAGAAAAAAAAATATTGCATATTATTATTAAATAAATGTGGATATATTAGAGTAGTAGGAATAAAATTAAATTATTTTACTGTGTTGGAATAGGTTCCAAAATGCAGGCAAGTCAGGAAGAATTCTTTTTTTCTTCCTGTGTAGTTTTGATTTGCTCTTCTTTTTTTTTTTTAACTTCTTCTAATCCCACACAGGAGGCTCATTTGCGCTAGCAAATAATTAACAGAGCAGGAGAGAAGAATTTCTGAAATACACTGTCTGCATGTAACATGGGTTGCAATGGAACACTTCTTTCCAGCACATGACTAGGGCTCTGTGAGTGACAGCCAGTGGAGGTGTGGCCAAGGCCAAATAAATTGCCTAAAAACTAGCAGTCTAGAGGGGCATCACCTATGCACCAAAACCACTTTAAGTTAATTTTAATATTAGATTGGTTTCATCATTACAATAATGTCACAGGGTATACCTACAAAGTGTGTTCCCTATTCTTAATTTGCTGTCTTATAAACATCAACATTAAGCACCACACAGAGACATTTGGTTAGTTCCTGAACTTTGACTCACTTTATATTAGATATACAAAATCAGATTGCTCCAACAGTGGCATAATCTGTGACATAAAAGGGATTTAATATGAGAAGTAAAGAACACATAGCCACATAGCTAATTAGCTAGATATTTCATCAATAGGAATTGGTTATAGTTGTTCAAGGTCTCGAAGGGTTTTACTTTTGGTACCTAGTATTCAAAAAAGCGATATGTGTGCACAAACCACAGTGCAATAAGTGCTCAACAGATAAATAGCAGAAAAAAACCTCCCTGAATCAGGTAGGATTTCCCCGAAGACTTCCTCCTGTCTTCAACAGAACATGTATAGAAAAAAAGGGGATGATCTGCTAAACAAATTACAAGAACAGTGCATAGCGCATAACTGTGTGTATGAATAAACCAAATGTATAGTTTTCAAATGGCCACTCACACTTTCGTTGAAATAGAAATGCCTTGAAACTGAATTGCTCTTTTCAGCAAAATTGTTCTTTTCAGCATAAATGCCCTTCCAGATTGTTCATTTGTATGCTGTCATTTCTGGTCACTGAAGTCCCTGAGGAAGTCCTACATACGGACGAAACGCGTAGGACCCCTGGTGGTGACAGTGAGAATACATCCATTGTTTTATATTTAGATGTAAGTGATTAAATTATTTTTTCTACATTTTTAAATATGTACTACAAGTTCTGTTTTTTTCTTTGAGCACACACCTTTTAACTGTTCCATGAGAGTTTAAAAGTGGTGGAAGAATCATTCCTGGAAGGGCATTTATGCTGAAAAGAGCAATTTTGCTGAAAAGAGCAATTCAGTTTCAAGGCATTTCTATTTCAACGAAAGTGTGAGTGGCCATTTGAAAACTATACATTTGGTTTATTCATACACACAGTTATGCGCTATGCACTGTTCTTGTTATTTGTTTAGCAGATCATCCCCTTTTTTTCTATACAGGTACCTAGTATTCTCAAGAAAAGTTGTCTTCTACCATAAAGTGAAGCAAGTGCAAATTAGTGTAACAGGTAAACATTAACAAATTTGCGGCCGATGAGGTCATAACTGAAAATGTTTCAAAATAAATAATTTTATTATATCACATGTTGCTAGAAAACTTATATTTTATTTATAGCATGTCATCAGATCTGACACATTCTAGAGACATTAATAAGGGAAAATGTGAAACATACAGAATTCTCAGATATTATATGTAAAACAAATATAGTCTCAGCTCATGACATTGTTCAATGCTAATCCAGGCAGAAAGGCTTTATGATAGTTAAAGATAAATATGCAGTGTTGAAATTTGTAGATTAAATTAAATAGTGTGCACAAAATCTATAAAGATGTCGTATTCTGAAGTGCCAACTTCGAGGCCAGAACTGAACTAATTTGCAAAGTGTACTCCAGACTGAGTTCCAAGAGGGAATCCAAGATTTCTGCTCTCAAGAAATGACCCTGAGTGGGGTAACTATCCTCTTGACTGTGAATGTAAAGGAGACTCCAGGGGACTTCTAAATGGAAATCATTGAACTTTAATGTGACTCAGACCTGAAAATTAAATTTAACGAAGTGTCTCTTCTAGGATATTACCAAAAGTATGTAGAAACATTTTTCAATGTAAGAATGTATGTGGCAAGAATCTGTTTTCTCTTTGGAAACATGTACTTAAATGAGCAGTTGTTTTCCAGAATGAAGCATTCCAAGTTAAAATTGAGGACAAAATATACTAATCGTCATCTGGAGCACTGAATCCAGTTAGCTACCACAGAACTAGTTCCTAAGATTAAATTATTAGTAAAAAAAAAAAAAAATAAGCAGTCCCTAGTGGCTTCCAGTTTTCAAACTAAGCTCTAAAATATGTCCCCACCACCCCCTTCTACCTGTAATAGTGAGATGGACCCCAAATAATCTCAAATAAAAATCCTTTAAATATGTGTATTTATTATTTGAAGACTAGATAGAATATATTTCTTCAATCTTCTTTCTTCAAATAAAAATGTCTAACATTAAAACCCACTAAAACATCAATTTAAACCCATTGAGAGCTTTGTGAAGACTGAGCATTATACCTTACCATGATTTGCACTGTGGTCGTTGGCTTGGAAGCCAACCAATCACAGCGCATTGATGAACAAGTTACTTTTCTCAGAACACTTGCCAGAAATATGTTTTTAGATATTAATAAAATGGGCCTATCCACTGGGTCCCGATATTGAGGCATATTTATATACACAGAAAAATGGATATCTCCTGGATCCTAATATTGGGGTATATCTATGGCCACAGTTCAACACACTGCACATGTGGTTAAGGATGGCTATTGTCAGGACTCTACGCAGTAATACCAGAGTTCCAGTAATAATTTTCACAATTGTAAACGCTGCTAGGAGGTGATCAGTATTAGTTGCAACAAACACTGCTAGTGGGCACATGTAAAATACAGGGGTAAAGGTTAGAAACTTGTCAGTAAATTGTAGTTGCTAATACATACTGTCTGTTGTTAGCACTCGAAACAAGCGCCTTTTGTTTTTGTTTTTGTTTTTTTTACATGTCCTGAAAACATTACTGCAAGAATCTCAGATAAAGTATAAACAATGGATAAACACTTTACTTTATTACATACAACGCATGATCTTTCAAAGCAAACAACATTACTAAATCCATCAAATGAAGAATATGTCTGGCAGGACAATAAACAAATATACTGATAACTAGACCATAAATGTAGAGTTTTACAATGAAAAGTGTTTCAGGTGATATTAAACACTTTGATTGGAAGCTGACAAATGACAGGAAGCTGACAAATGTAGCATTCTATATTTTGTGTGTGAATATGCAGTGCCCCATGCTGTTCTTTTCCATTCAGTTGCAAGGACAGGTTTTTGGTTTGATTAATTGTTTGCCCCAAAACACAAGCTGAACGTGTTATTTCTGACACTTTCTCCAACGGACACACTTCCGGAGCTTTGTGCAACACAAACAAAAGTGTCTTGAATAATGCACCTGTGTGCAGGCTAGCTGTAGAGTGCCAGTGACCTGTGACTCAGGGCTGAGTGACAATCTGCTGAGGGAAGCTAATGGTGGCCCTGGGTGGGTAATGTATAAAACACTGGGGTACATACCCGGTATGTACGCCAGTGTGGCCACATTTTGCCAGCCTCTTCTCCTGGGGGGCCCAGGAGCTGGCAGGCGTGCAAGGGAGCATTTTCCCCTGAGTGCTCTCTGTCCAGCTCCCTCGCCCACCGCAGTGATGCTGGAGCCGGAATATGACATCATTGCGGCCCTGGCATTAGTAAGCAACGCGCGATGGAGGATCAGTGCTCCCTCGCCGCCTGCAGGACCGGCCGCCCAGCAGCCCCACTGGACCCCAGGGAAATCTGGAATCCCAAAGGTAGGGAGGCTGGGGGAGTAAGGTTTTTTTTTTTTTTTTAATGTGAGTGTGTGTTAGTTTTAGTTTGTGTGTGTCAGCGAGTGTGTTACTGAGTGTGTTAGTTTGTGTATGTCTGTTATTGCGTGTGTATCTGCTAATGAGTGTCAGTAAATGTGTGTGTCTGTAAGCTAGTGTGTATGCGTCTGTTCGTGTGAGTCTGTGTGTGTGGTTAAAACCCCTTCACTTAACTTTCTCCAGCACCAGGATCCCTTGGCGCTGGGGATCTCTCCACCCTGATCTGCCTCTCACCTCTGAAAGTGTTTGCGCGGCAAGAGCAGCTCTTGCATTCAAACCGCCCATAGGAAAGCATTACTCAATGCTTTCCTATGGACGTCCAGCGTTTTCTCATTGTGAGAATCGTGGAAGTGTCTCTAGCTATTAGAGGCTGGATTAACTGAAACTGCTATGTTTTCAGCTGCAGGGTTCGAACTAGAGGGACCTGGCACCCAGACCACTTCATTGAGCTGAAGTGATTTGATTGTCTATAGTGGTCCTTTAAGTGTATGTGTATCTGCATGCACTGGTGTACATACCGCGGTCGCAGCCCTACGAGCAGGTGCCTGCCACCATGTGTAGCGGCCCCGGCCCGCGCAGAGTAAACGCCGGGGGGGCCCACGATCCCCTTTCGCACCTGGGCCCCACAGATCGTATGTATGCCACAGTTGTGCAGTATTATGTCCAGATAACAGTTTTCCCTGACATGAGAAATTTGACCACACTCACTCCAATTCAAAGAGTCAAAGATTTATGAAAGAGGAATTAAGCGAAGTGTTTAGAAACATTGTTCCTTTTTTATTCTCTGCTTGGAAAAGGTCAGCACGATGTATTCAGATTGAACTTGCTGTCTGCCTGCTGAAGGATTTCATAGCCTTGCAAATAAATCATGTGACTTTAAACACTGGCACTACACTACAGTGTTTTCATGCAAAACCTTTTTAGTTTGGAAATAAAGGACAAACTCTAAAATTACCAATATTTCTAGGCCTAAAATGGGCAACTTGATGCCTGACTCACCTTATGGTTCTACATCAGTCTCGGACGATAAGGATGCAGAACCGGCAGTGCTATGGTCACAGCCTTGCGGCAACAAGGCCTTACTCCAGCAGCAATCTGAACCTCAATTGGCCCCTAAAAATAATATCATCACGGATCCACAGATATTAAAGCCTTTTGCTCGTCCGAAATGGCGGTGTTGAAGGAGGACCTAAATACATTATCTGGCAGGAGACAGGCTACAGAAGAAAATATTCACAGCCTTGGCATCCATCAGAACTTCGCATCCAGCAACCCAACTGATTAATACATGTGCAGAACTGAATGTTAAGGTGGGACAGCTAGAGGATATTGCACGCCAAAGCAAACTGAAAATCAGGGGCATTCCTGACACCATTGACGAACTGCTGCAATTTATCAGAAGGCTGTTGTCTGCCACTTTGCCATCCAAACAAGTTAAGAATCTATCCCTGAGCTGAGTCAAATGTTTACCTGGGAGTCCCAGCAACAAAACCTCTGTACCCAAAGATGTTATTCTGAGCTTCAGGTCACAGGCTGACAAAGACACATTACTAGCCACAGTTAAGGGTCAAACACCATTTGTATTTGAGCAACATACATTAAGCATCTTCTAAGACCTCAGCAGACCGACGTTGCCATGGCAGGCATATTTTAAGGAGGTGGCCATAAACTGGGGCAATATGCCATTCCATTGTAGTCAGTACTGGGAGAAAAATTCGGCACCGGCATTTTTTTATCACAGCGGCCCACTAAGAAGGGGGCTGGGCCACTGGCGGATCCAGAGTCTTATCTTGGGAGGGGCACTCATAGATTATTTAAAGAAACAATCCAGGCACAGTAACCACTACAGCTCTCTGTAGTGGTTATGGTGCCAGGAGTGCCGTGGTGCCCTCCCAGAGTAAATAGTCAAACGGTTTAAAAACAGTTTGACAGTTTACTTGGGGTCTGCCAGGATAGCAGCTGTAGTAGGGGATAGAGCCTCTAGTAGTGTGTGTGTGTGTGTGAGAGTAGGTAGTGTATGTGTGTGTGTGTGTGTGTGTATGGGAGGCACTGAGTGTGTGAAGGATGCAGGGTGGGTATGGGAGACAGTGTGTCAGGGGTGCAGTGTGTGTGTGTGTGTGTGTACGGGAGGCCATGCATGTGGGCCAGTGTGTGTATAGGGGTGCAGTGGGAGCACTGTGTGTAGGAGGGGCAGTGTGTGTTTGTGTGAGGGGTGTAGTGTGTGCATGGGAGTGCAGTGTGTATATGTGGGGTGCAGTAGAAGCACTGTGTATATGGGGCCAGTGTGTGTATGAAGGTGTAGTGGGGGCAGTTTGTGTATGGGAGTCCAGTTGGAAGTGTGTGTATGTGGGTGCAGTGCTTGTATGGGGGTGTAGTGTGTGTGGGGGAGAAGTGTGTGAGGGTGTAATGTGTGTGAGGGTGCAGTGTGTGCAGTGTGTATGTGGGGTGCAGTGTTTGTATGGGGAGCACTGTGTGTATGTGGGATGCAGTGTTTGTATGGGGAGCACTGTGTGTATGTGGAGAAATGTGTGTGTGTGGGGTGCATTGTTTGTATGGGGAGCACTGTGTCTATGTGGAGGTGTGTGTGTATGGGGAGCACTCTGTTTATGTGGGGGGGGTGGGGTGTGCAGTGTTTGTATGGGGAGCACTGGATGTGGGGTGCAGTGTTTGTATGGGGAGCACTGTGTGTATGTGGGGTGCATTGTTTGTATGGTGAGCACTGTGTCTATGTGGAGGTGAGTGTGGGTGGGGGTGGTGTCTGTGGGGGTTTGCACTATTGTGTATGTGGGGTGCAGTGTTTGTATGGGGAGCACTGTGTGTATGTGGGGTGCAGTGTTTGTATGGGGAGCACGGTATGTATGTGGGGTGCATTGTTTGTATGAGGAGCACTGTGTCTATGTGGAGGTGTGTGTGGGGGGGGTGCAGTGTTTGTATGGGGAGCACTGTGTGTATGTGGGGTGCAGTGTTTGTATGGGGAGCACTGTGTGTATGTGGGATGCAGTTTTTGTATGGGGAGCACTGTATGTATGTGGGGTGCATTGTTTGTATGAGGAGCACTGTGTCTATGTGGAGGTGTGTGTGTGTGGGGGGTGCAGTGTTTGTATGGGGAGCACTGTGTGTATGTGGGGTGCAGTGTTTGTATGGGGAGCACTGTGTGTATGTGGAGAAGTGTGTCTGTGTGTTGGGGCAGTGTGTATGGGGGGCTGTGGAGGCAGTGATTGTTGTGGGGGCGGTGTGGGGACTATGGGGGCAGGGTATTACATGAGGGGGCTATGGGGCAGTGTGTATGGGGGCTATGGGGGCAGTGTGTATGGGGGGGTATGGGGCAGTGTGTTTGGGGGGCTGTGGGGTCAGTGTGTATGGGGGGCTATGGGGCAGTGTGTATGGAGGCATATGGGGGCAGTTTGTTTGGTGGGGCAGTGGGGGCGGTGTGTGGGGGAGTTATGGGGCGGTGTGTATGCAGGGGGCTGTGAGGCATGATTTGTTTGGTAGGGCTGGGGCAGTGTGTGCTGGGGGAGCTATGGGGCAGTGTGTATGGGGGCTGTGTGAGGGCGGATTTGTTTTGGTGGGGCAGTGGGGGCGAGGTGTGTATGGGGCTATGGGGGCTTGGTGTGGCAGTATGGGGGCTGTGTGGGGGCAGTTTGTTTGGTGCAGGGGCTATTGGGGCAGTGTGTATGGGGGGCTATGGGGGCAGTGTGTATGGGGGGCTATGGGGGCAGTTTGTTTGGTGGGGCTATGGGGGCAGTGTGTATGGGGGGCTGTGGGGGCAGTTTGTTTGGTGGGGCAGTGTAAAACAAATGTTTTTTTTAATTAATAAAATATTATTTATAATCCCCCCTCCCATCCTACCTTTGCCCAGGGAGGGGGTTTTCGCTTGTAATCCCTGGTGGTCCGGTGGAATCCCTGGTGGTCCAGTGGTGAGAGTGAACTCTAGCCTGCACCTCCTGAGGCTAGAGTTCACACTCGTGAGAACAGAGCATTGCCGTGGTAACCGCGGCAACGCTCCGTTCTCGCGAGAGGAGACCCGGCGGAGCTGCAGGCTAGAGCTTTTCCCGGGTCTCCTCTCTCCGTCCTGGCTGCCCAGTAATGTGCCTGCGGACCGGTGAGGGAGATCTCTGATCTCCCCTCCGGTCCGTGAAGGCACTTAGCAGGGCCGGCGCTTGGATAGCACCGGCCCTGCAGGAGAGAGCATCGGATCTCGGGGAGGGCAGAGAGGGTGTGTTTCGTCATCACCAATGACAAACACGCCCCCTCTCAAAGTGAGCAGGTTGGTTCAATGCTCTTCCAGGGCAGACCATGCGCAGAGCTCTGCTGAAGAGCTCTAGCATGAGAAAAAATGCCCTGTATTTGTTCTGCACAGCACAAGCAAATTTAATAACATGCTTGCACTGTGTTTCCTTGCAACTTGTCTCTGGTGTCTCTATAAGGGGATACCAGAAGACAAAAGGGCCAGGAAAGAGTATTGTGCATGTGTTTGGAGCCTGGTTGTGGTATTGTGTGTGTGTAGAGTGAGCTGATTGTGGTGTGGTATTGTGTAATAAGGTCGGTTTTAGTTGTGTTGTGTTTGTGGTGTAATGTAATGTAAATATGGCTAGGGGCAGTAGAGAATGTGTGTATAGGGCATGTAGCAAGTGTGTGCATACAGGCTATAGTGTGTGTGTGTGTGTGTATGTGTAGGTGATGTAGTGTTTGTAGAGAGTGTGTGTTTAGGGGTGTAGTATGTGTTTGCTTACAAGAAATCTAGTGTGTGTATAGGGCATCCAGAGTGTGTATGTTAGGAGTGTAGTGTGTGTGTATATATATATATATATATATATATATATATTTATAGGAGTCTAGTGTGTGTTTGAAGGACCCAGAATGTGTACAGGAGATCTAGTGAGTGTCCGTATATAACGTATTCAGAGTGTATATAGGGATCTAGTGTGTGTATATGATCCAGAGTTGGGTAAGGAATCAAGTGTGCGTCTGGAATGTAATGTGTTTAGGGGTGCATTATGTGTGTGAGGGGTGCAGTGTGTGAGGGGTGCTGTGTATATATATATATATATAATATAAATATGTTTGGAAGTATTGTGTATGTGTGTGGTGCAGTGTGTCAGGGGGTTCTGTGTGTATGTGAGGGGTGTAGTATGTGTGTGTGATGGATGCTGTGTGTGAGGGGTGTTGTGTGTGATGTGTGTGAGGGTGTGGTATGTGAGGGTGATGTGTGTGAGGGTGATGTGTGTGAGGGTGGTGTGGGTGCTGTGTTTGAGTGTGCTATGGGTGCTGTGTGTGTGTGGGTGCTGTGTGTGTGCTGTGTGTGAGGGTGCTGTGGTGTTGTGTGTGAGGGTGCTGTGTGTGCTGTGTGTTATGTGTGAGGATGCTGTGGAGCTGTGTGTGAGGGTGCTGTGGTGCTGTGTGTGAGGGTGCTGTGTGTGCTGTGTGTGAGGGTGCTGTGGTGCTGTGTGTGAGGGTGCTGTGTGTGCTGTGTGTGCTGTGTGTGAGGGTGCTGTGTGTGCTGTGTGTGAGGGTGCTGTATGTGATTGATTTGTGTGAGGGTGCTGTGTGTGATTTGTGTGAGGGTGCTGTGGGTGATTTGTGTGTGTGGGTGCTGTGCATGATGTGTATGATGTGTGTGAGAGTGTTGTGTGTGATGTGTGTGAGAGTGCTGAGTGTGATAGTGCTGTGTATGATGTGTGTGAGAGTGCTGAGTGTGATGTGTGTTAGAGTGCTGTGTGTGATGTGTGTGAAAGTGCTGTGTATAAATGTTAGAAGGGATTGTGTTTTGGGGAAGGGGGTAAATAAACAAATAAAAACACTAAGCAGTCATTATATCCCCCACTCCCTTCTTACATTTAGCCTGAGAGGGGAGGGAGGGGGAGGCACAGTGGTACCAAGGAGAGAGGGGAGGAGACCTGCACTCTCACACCATCCCTGGTGGTCCTAGTGGGGAGTGAACTCTAGCCTATGGGCTAGAGTTCACTCTCGCCTGTGGGCTAGAGTTCACTCTCACGAGATCGGGGGCATTGCCATGGCAACGCTCCTGATCTCGCGCGATGAACCCGGTGGAGCTGCAAGATAGAGCTCCGCCAGGTCCTCCTCTCCCTCCCCAGCCGCATGTCTATTCAAGTGGGCTGGTGAGGGAGATCTTTGTCGTTGAAAACAGATAGTGCTGGCCCTGCATAGACCGGCCCGATGGCCAGTCCGGGCCTGGATGGTGCTATCAAACCACAGTGCATTGTTGTGGGTTTTGACAGTGCGTATGCGTGTTGGTGCAATGCTTTCTAGGGTATCTCTCATGGTTTTGTTGTAGAGTCGGACTAAGGAGCTGGGTTCTTCACATGTGCCCAAAAGTTCACTTAGATCCATATGTGATGTTACATCAAATGGCGTCACCCGTTTTAATGAGCGGTGTTTGACCAGGTTCTGAGGTTGGGGTCTGGCTGATTGTGATACAATGGAAAAATGAATGGAGTGGTGGTCTGACCAAACAACTGTATTTACAGTTATTGGTGACACTTCTAGTCGAGACTGGAACACTATATGAAATGTTAGACCTTTTCTGTGGGTGGAAGTGGCGAAAATTTATGTGAAGCCGAGTGCACTCATCAAGCTGAGGAGATCCTGCAGGGATGGGGTGTCATCAATCCAAGTGTTGAAGTCTCCCAATATAAGCCATCCGGGGTGTTCAAGGATCAAGCCAGCCAAAAGGTCTGAGAGTTCCTGAAGAAATCTCTTCCCATCTCCTGGGGGTCTGTATATTAACAGTATCTGGAATCCTCTATCTATTGAGAGGCTGGCAGCTACGCATTCAAAAGATTGGGGTTTGTGGACTGATATTAATCTGGGATTAAGTGATGATTTCGCACAGATCATAACTCCACCTCCCTTACGATCTTGTGTAGGGCGGTGGAACACTGTGTAATTGCCTGGAATAGCTGCCTCTACAATAGGTGCCGCATTTTCATCCAGTCATGATTCTGTAATGCACGCTAATTTCCATATTTCAATAAGGTCAGCAATAATAGCTGTTTTGTTCCTTATTGATCTGGCATTGCACAGGATTGATCTGATAGGACAGTCTTGGGATTCTGAGTTTTTGCTCTGCACTTTGGAAACAGTGTGTCTTGTAATGGAGATCACATAAAGAGGTTTCCTTGATTTGATAGTGTGGTTTTTGTGGCTTCTAGGTTGAATCACTTCAATTGGGCTTGCAGGTAGACAGGATGGTGGAGCAGCTGTGATAGTGTCAGGAGATTGAACTTTAAGTTTTGATTTTCCTCCACGACAGCCCCTGTCAGTCCCTTTGAAGATGCCAAGTGATTTTAAGGTAACCACTAGCGAGGGACAGTTACCACTTTTTGGGGTCTTAGGAAATACAGATATGAGCAGAGGTGTAACTAGAAACCACAGAGCCCCAGTGCAAAATTTGCCTTGCCCCCTCCCCCCCATACATCTCACTCCCCCTCACACACACACTCAATGTGTCTCAGTCATACAAACACACATTGACATACATGCAGATACACACCATATAACACATACAGAAACATACACTAACACACATGCTGATACACAAACACACATACACACACGGAAATGCAGACACACAAACACACATACACACACGGAAATGCAGACACACAAATAACACACAGATACACAGACACATATATACACACAGACACAAATACAGATACACAGACACGCACGCGTTTACACAGACACACATACAGATACACAAACACTTAAGGACAAACATTCAAATACACAGAATGACACTCATCCAGATATAAACAGTGACACACATACAGATACACAAGGCATGCACTGACATACAGATACAAAGACATACATATACGCAGACAAACAAATACACATGCAGACACACACACACATACAGAGACACTCACATATACAGAGACACACATACAGAGACATACACACAAACACACACACATAAATACAGAGACATACACATACAGAGACACACACACATACAGAGAAACACACATGCAGAGACATACACACACACACATACATACAGAGACACACACATACATAAACACACACACATGCCAAATGTAACCTCCTGTTTCCTACCTTTTAAGTGCAGGAGAGTGACTTTCCTGGGGTCCAGTGACTCAGGCTGATGGGAGTCAGAGTTCACACTCTGACTCCTATCTCTCTTCCTCCCTCGTGGACTCTGTAAAAGCTGGGAGGAGTGACTGGGGCAGTCACTTCCTCCCAGCTCGGTCTGATGTCATCACAGGGGTCCCTGAACGTGCGGCCCCGGCAGATCTACCACGTGGCCGGGGCCGCAACACATGGCGGTGGGCACCTGGTCGCAGGGGTCCGCAGGGCGGCCGGGCCACCTGGAGTGACATGCCCGTCCTGACGGACCTCCAGCATCAAAAAAGATCGCCATAGGAAAGCATTGAGTAATGCTTTCCTATGGGCGGGTTTGAATGTGCGCGCACGCCCGTGGCTGCGCATGTGCAGTGGAGGCAGAGTAGGTGAAGCCAGCTTTCAATCACTTACCTAATTAACAGAGAATGTAACAACTGGAGTGTGAGGCTACCAGGCCAGCAGGGCAGCCAGCTCCTTTAGAAAGGGACACAGGGCTTCAACAACAAGGTCCTTCAGACTGGTTGGGGAGCTCTCTGAACTGTCTGGCTGAACTATTACTTCACTGCACACCACAGGGAGGCCCCCTAGAGCTTCAGTCTATGACCAATTTGCCCGCGTGCCCAGTCCACCTCGGCATAAACCCGTATCCACAATTATACTATAGCCATAGTTATTGATAATGTTAGGGTGTTCATTTTAACTATCCCCACCCCTTGGGGATGTAAACTATAGAATAAACTGACCTTTAATTCAACGTCATCCAGTTCTCGCCCCAGCAGCCTCTCTGTTTAGTGTGAGACCATCTGTGATAGAGGATCATTGGGGATTCTATGTGCCTTTCGGATGCTTTTCACAGAGATGCAATATACCAATGCTTCTCTGTGATAAGAAATGTTAGCGTTCAGCATCATCAGGCTGGAGTGATTACACCAAACATGATGGATATGCCTTCAGTGCTTGTCTGATGGATGTTTTCATTGGGAATAATGGGAACCAGATTCCCAAAATGTTTCACTTAATATAAGGGATTTATGTTTCCTTCACAGATATAGGCTACATTTCATGTGAGCAATGTTTTTGATTGTTTTTTTGTCTTTTGCAAAGTTCCATAGAGAGATGTATCCTCCTAATATTTCTTTGTTTTGTTTTGTTCAACACCATGTTTTGCACTTTCCATACATCCTCTCTGTGACTTACTTCATCTAGAATCTAGATGATTGCATTTGTGTGCCATCTAGTGGATTAATGGAAACATGCAAATAAATCTTTTTTTGAGGGGGAACTTTCTGTTTGAGGGAAAGGTTAAACTATATTTATTTTATTGAAACAATGTACTTTTTTAAAACTTTTTTTTTATTTGCATGAAGTAAAAGAATGTGCTGGCACGGCCAGGTTGCCAATTCATATTCCAAACATCCCAAGATTTTAACCATGGCCTGTGATCATCTGGAATGCAGGGAAGCGTGGTAAGTCCATGCCCAGGCAAGCATAGGTGCATACAGTACATCTAAGAAACATTGTGGCATAATGTGCCTACAGATACAGTGGAGGTAAATGTATTTAACGAGACACTCCACTGCTGAAATACAAATCACTGTTTAGTAGATATACCCCCAATGAAAACATACAGGCAAGCAATTATTGTGGGTATATCTAAAAACAGCTTGCAAATGCTGCAGTTCTCTTGTCTGCTGTCTTTTCTAACCCCGCCCAGACTTACTGTAACTGTCCAATCACAGACTTCCGGATTCATCTCAATGAGAAATCTTTGCAAGGCAGGTGCTCTGAGCAATTGCTGCCTCTTAAGTTTAGTTCCACTGAGCTAAACAAACCAGGAAGTAACAGAATCGGTTGTGTGATTGACAGTCAAGGGGGGGTGTTACTAGGTTAGTTTATAAATGTGCCAATTTCTATTGAATCTGCACTTTAAAAAAAAAAAAAAAAGAGGACACACTTTACACATAAAGCACTTTAACAAGCTAAAGTGCTTTAGTGGTCTGGAGTGTCCCTTTAATATTTACTTCTAAAGCATAGTTTGTCCAATACTTATTTTAACAGTGTATACTAGGGTGAATGAAGACATCATCACCATTTTAAAAATGACAGCTCATCTCTCAGTAGTCTGTGATTATTCTATATTTCACCAATTAGGTGCCAACGCTATTGGAACACAGCCCTCTTTATATTGTGTTCTAAGATTTATATTGTGTTCTAAGATTTATAAATGTGTGTTACGACCAAATTATGTAAACATTTTATTTTATAGCTTTGTAAAATAAGTTGGTAGGATTTTGGTCAGAGGGGTAAGACACTCCAAATGGTAGCATGTTCACTTTAAGTGTTATTACATGCATACATGTTTTAGAGTAATTGCTCAACAATGGTTTTATAGTCCAAAATGTGTGAGGTGTTTTGGTTTTTCCCCCCTTTTTTTTTATTGTGTATGTGGATTCTTTCTGCCATATTACACTTTTTTGAAATAAGTGATAAAGAAGGTATCTATTTTAACCCTCTTTGCTGGACACTGTCATTTGATAAAGACTTACAGGGTTATTCACTAAACACCAGATTTTGTACAGATGGACAAAATCCAGTGAAAATTACCTGATTCAAACTGCAATGGCAATTCTCATATTTACTAAAGCCAAATACAGTCTGAATTGGATCAGCCCGAGTGAATCTTTAGCAATTTCATGGATGCATTTGGTGTCCTGCTTAAAAATTGGTGTGAAAAATGTCTGAATTGCCCCGTTCGCAACCAGATTGTTTTGTCCATTTAGTACGGGGCTATTTAAACTTTAGTGCGCCCCTATGTCTAAAACTATCATGTTTGTTTATGGTTTCCATAAACAATGAAGAAGCCACCACTTAACTCAGCAGGCATGGGGTAAGATCTCCATATACATATTTCTTGGACTACATTTGATTTGTCTAGTTCTTTTCTCTTAGGGAGATAGATTCACATATTTAATAGCTCTAGTAATATTGGAAAACTCATCTTTATTTTTTATTTTCTACTTTGGAACAAAAGCTTAAAATTAAAAATACATTATATTGTTGCATAGAAATCACATGTTTAGCAACTTTTTTGCAGCCACTCAAAAATGATTACTTATCAGAGCAAGCCATGGTAGCATTATGCCAATCCAGGATGCAGGAAAGCAAATGCCACTGTTTGTGATGCAGTCAATATGACCAGGGAAATCCACACACTGCAAGATCTTGACGGGTCTGTGAGAAGAAAAGTAATTGTTAAACAAATCTGGAACATTATGGCAACAACAAAAATAAAAAATATAAAAATGTAAACATATATTTGTAAATGAGATCAAATACATTACTACATAAAATAATCTGAAATATAATTTTGATTAAAGAGACACTCAAAGCCCATTAACTACAACAGTGCACTTTAGTGGTTATGGTGCCAGAAGTCCACTGGTACCATCCTATGGTAAGGAGTCAAGCCATTTTGAAATGGTTTGAAACTTGAATGGGTCCCTCAGGCATCCCGCTTCTTGGATATAGCGTGGGATGGGGGGTGGGAGGGAGAGGGTCACTGCAGTGTCCTGCATGCCGGTAAAACTGATATGTTTTCCTGTCACTGGAGAGTCCCTTTAAGCTAAACATGTTTTGGAGCTTAGAGCAACTCTTTAAGTGACACCCTATGTTGTGGGCCTTTTTTTGTGAAACTTAGGGATGAGCCTCAATGTGACATAGTGAAGCATTTTTATTGTACTTTTCAGTTATTATATAATGTGGCATAATTAATGTTCCTTTAAAGTTTCAACTTCTGGGAACGATTGTTGTTTTGTTTAATATTATTCACAAGAATAAATTAAAAATGAGAAATGAGAAAGAAGGAATTAAAATTGACAAGCAGAGCAAATATAGGCATAAAAAGGGAGTGAACCTGAATTAGGAGAACGCAAGCAAGGAGAAATGGAGGCTGGAAAATGGTGTACTGGAGAATTCAAATCACTTACGTGGCCATGGTGCTTGAAGTAACCCTTTTTCTTTATTATGTAAGAACATACAGTTACGGAAACTCGTAAAGGGACACTACGGGCACCAACACAACTTGAATGTCATTTATAGATCATTAATATGCTGTATTTAAAATAAAAAATTGTACAAAAAAATGTACAATTTTTTTTAGTTTTTGCATAAAAAAATAAATGTTTTGCCGAATGCTGCACTCAGCCTGCCCTCTCATGCCAGAAAGACTTTCTTATCAAATGTATGATTTGAACATGCAAAAAAATAAAGCATATTAAAAGGTACACTTCAGGCAACAATACAATTTTAATGTATTTGTTTTTGTATCATTAACGGGAAACTCCAGACACCAAAAAAAGGCATAGGAAGTATTTTCACTTGGTTAATTCGTATTGAGTTTTCCTCCTTTTTTTTCTGACAGGTTTGGCTTTTATAATTTAGCCATTACTTTTCTTGACAGTCAGACACTATTGCCTATGAGATATGTCTCCACCCTCTGCATTCAAACACTGACCTCCTCAATACATCTCTATGAGGAGATGCTGATTGGCCAGGGCTGTGTTTGGCTTGTGCTGGCTCTGCCCCTGATCTGCCTCCTTGACACTCTCAGCTAATCCTATGGGGAAGCATTATGATTGGCTCAGACCACCACTTCTGATTATGTCAGTCAAGCAGGCAGATCAGGGGCAGAGCCAGCAGCAGACTGTAGTAAAGTCTGGAATGAAGTAAGATTATACTATGTTTAGGGAGGGCAAGTGCTTTAACACTATAGAGTCAGGAAAACATGTTTGTGTTCCTGACCCTCTAGTGTTCCTTTAAAGCATGTGCAATCCTCTACCTTGTGTTCCTATTGAGAAAATGGTGGCCTTAATTACGGGCATCAGTTCTATGAGGTCTGGAATCCATGTCTGAGAGCACAAGTGGGTATGAGTGGACCAAACTCCATACTTTTTCACAGTTTACCTATCGAGTGACAATTGCAAGTAACCTAATTCCCATTTTTATTCTTTCCTCTTCTTTTATCGTCTCCTCCCTTCTTTTATCTTTTCATTGCTTCTCTGGCTATTTTCCCTTTCTTCGTATTCCCACCCTCTCCTTTTATCTGTCTAGTTTATGAGGAAAACGATTCCTATAGTTGGCCAAAGTAAACTAGTTATCTCTTACAGTCCCATATACACAGCACATGCTTGCATTCAGTACTAGAGTAAGTGCCAGGTGTGCATGCTTCCATATTGCATTTCTCCAGAAGATGCCAAGTGTGCATTACGGAACGGAATGACACCGCAGTGCGGGTATGTTTTTTCATTTGTGGAATTGCTGAAATAGCATTCATTCAGGTGAAAGAACAAGGAACGGTGGATTTAACATTTCAGCTTTAAATGTTTACTATGTGATATGGTTGGTATTCATTTGTACTTCATCTGATACAAATTTGACCTGAATGCTAATCTCTTCTGTTTTACTTTACTTCTGGAAAACGCAAGAAACTTTAACGAATAAAAGACACTTATTTTTTTACTTACCTGTAATTATCCACACAACTGTATGACAAATGTTTTGATCCTAACATAGTTTCTAAAACACTCAAACTGTTCTTCCCACATGAGTCTCTGGAAAAGATAATAAAAACCACAAGAATGTTTTTAGACAACGCTCTCAGGGTCTTCTTCAGCACCGATTCGAAAAGCAGTAAAATCTCATTGTGTTCATCCAGGGGAAATATTTCTTACAAAGCACTTCTATACATAATTAGGGGACAACAGTGATAGAATGAAATGCAGCTGACGAATAGAATATGGGTTAAGACTTACTAATCGTTAAGTGACTATTTCTCAAACCAGAGCAAAGTTAAGATTTCACAAGCCCATATTACAATAATATGGGCACAAATATTCTAGAGCACCTTGGTAATATGAATGAAGGCATTCAGTTGTTTGTCCCTTTACAATGCATTTTGGTGACCAATATTATTATTATTTTATTATTTATATAGCGCCATCAGATTCCGTAGCGCTGTACAATGGGTGGACTGACAGACATGTAATTGTAACCAGACAACTGGACACATAGAAACAGAGAGGTGGAGGGCCAAACTTAGCTACAGATGTTTTTAATTTTTATCTTTCAGCGACAACCATTTTTTTTTTTTTAAACTTGCATTGCATTCTTAATTTAACTTCACAGTGCCATGTAACCTGTGACTGTGAGGATGCATGCATGACATTTCGGATAGAATGTTCAAGTGCACATGTAGTCTTATGTCATAGAATAAGAAGATGCTTGAGCGTTCGTGGGGCATTATAGAGCAATGACTTTCTTCTGGACAAAGAATTAACTCGGAAGTATGAGTGCTTTATACTCACCTCTACTGCCCTCTAGTGATAGATTGAGGAATTGTCACTTTCAACAAAGTACACAAACATTTCTAGTAAACAAGGTCTCAAAAATTGTGACAAAATAATAAATAACCAAACAAACATGTGACTTTATTTTTACTTACAGTCACATTCCTATATTAACCTTTTTCAGTTCCACTGAAAAAAAAAATACTTTTTATTTTAGTTCAGGTCACTAAAATAAAAAGTATTCCAAGCAAAAATGTACATGCTGTGAGAACTGTTTTAGCAATCTACCCCTCTCCTCCTTACAGACTTCTACCTTCTACCTCAGAAATAAGCTGCATAAATAGCTGCTCTACCGCTAAATCAATTATGCTCCAAAGTCAATTTAAAGGCCCATGATTCAGTATCAGTAGAAAGAAAAAAAGTATTTTTCACATGCAATGTCATAACCTAAAGTAAAAGAAGATGGACAGGTACTGGAATAAGGGTCCATGCTAATGATAGACTCCCCACTTTTTAAGCCTTGTCATGGAGGTTTAACCTTGGTGTACAAGAAGCATGAATCCAAATTAGCTGTGTATTCTGTCATGTGACTCACTGAGTAATCTGATCATCTGCTCCTATCACTTTGCAAATAACTCCCCTCCTGGTTCAAAAGACTGTCTATTTGCCCAAGTCCTGTGTGTGTGATACTCAAACATTCAAAGAAAACCTACCTTACATTCTAAAATCCGAGAAGGAGATAAGTCCCTGACATTCCTTTAAAGGGACACAAAGGTCACGGAACGTCTTCATCTAAATGAAGTGATCTGGGTGCAGTAGCCCTGTCCTTTGACCCTGCAATGTAAGACAATGCAGTTTTGTTTTTTTTTTTTTTAAAGCAATGTTTACATTGTAGTGTTAAATCCACCTCTAGTGGCTCTCTTCCTGACAGTAAAACTTGGCCAAGTAGCGTGGAAGCCCATAAGAAAGCATTGAATACAATGCTTTCCTATGGGGAAGGTTGAAGGTGAGTGCATCACTCGCCGTGCGTGCGCACCAGGTCCCTCCTCTATGAGAAGTATTAGATGGTACCATCATGCCGAGGGAGTCTTGCCCACAAAAAATGTAAGCAAAAATGTTCTTCATTTTACATGATGGGGGGGCTTTATTGTTTTATAGTTTAACCTAAAAGAATGTGAAAGGCATAGTCATCTTGTTTTGGAATGACCCTGTCCACATTATTCCTTTAAATACATATACAGTTGCAAGAAAAAGTATGTGAACCCTTTGGAATGATATGGATTTCTGCACAAATTGGTCATAAAATGTGAATGTTTACATGGTGTGTTCAATAAAAACATGGCAACATTTCATTCTCTGTGTGTTATTAGTTTAAGCAGACTGTGATTGTCTATTGCTGTGACTTAGATGATGATCAGATCACATTTTATGACCAATTTGTGCAGAAATCCATATCATTCCAAAAGGTTCACATACTTTTTCTTGCAACTGTAGATGTTTTGCAACTTACATGTCTGCTCCACCAATGTCATCCATCACCCAGATATTGACCTTGGATATTTTGTTGGTGTCAAAGTTAGGAATCTCGTAGTCTGCTAGAAAACTAAAAGAAAAACAAAAAAAAAAACATTGTACTACTGTTTGCTATGGAAGAGTTTCTGGTCTGCAATCATAAGCCAGCAGTTAATGGTATTAAAGTATTATTATTGTTATTATTATTGGCATTTATATAGCGCCAACTTATTCAGCAGCACCCTACAATATTATAAAGGGAAAAATATAACAATAAATGAGACATTTCCAAAATGTTACGGGAACAATAGGAAGGTGAGAGTGGAGTGTGGCCCTTTAGGAGAGAGGAAGAGACAGGAATCTTATAGAGTACATGAAGTCTATATGGTACAGGAAGCCAATGTAAGGATTGACAGAGGGATGAGGTGTGAGAGGAGCAAAGTTATTTTATATATTATTATATCCAGATTCTCCGTATTCTATACAAACTGGCCGTTAAAGGGAACTCTCTTTCATAAAAAAGCTCATTTTTTTGCACACGATGTAGAATTGGAAATAAAATGCATTTACTAAAATGTACAGAAATATGTCCACCGCTCTAAACATTTACCTTTCTTTCATTTGAAATCTGACCTCTGCAGCGAAAAATATTTTTTTTGCCCAGCCCTTACAATGTCCAACCAATCAATTGTTTAATTAAAATGTAAGGATTTGTAAAAAATAAATTAAAAATAAAATAAAAATTTAGGGCTCTATTAGTTTAAGTACCATTTTTAAGTATTGTGCCTATTTAAATCATGACTTGCTATTGAAAAGCTATTGTGGACTGCAATTCTTATTAGGATCAACCAAATGCTGGATGAGGTTGATGGTTTTCACATTCCACATACTCTGTTTCGATAGTGGTTGTTTTACCATTCGTTACATCAGATGTATATTTTAACACTGACCAGCCCTATCCAGAATTTCACAGAGTATGATTCGAGTTGTACTCCAGCAGCACCAGGGTAGTTCTTGCACTCAGGATGGGACATAATTTCCCAATGGAATAACTTGCAAGGGCAGAGATCAAAACTCATAACAAATTTAAGGATTTATTTTTCATTAGAGAGTTATTGCATTCAATTGCCTGGGAACCGGACAGTGGAAACATTGACACTTTGTGTAACACCCCCAGCTATGGGCAACCTGTCCAAGGCGTGAGGTTAGCAAGCAGTATGCACCAACACCTGATTTAAAGGTTGCACAAAATGGATATTGCCAGCCAGGAAGAGAGTGTTCAGCAATTGGATTGAAAGCTCCAGGAGGCAGTCTTACACACAGGATAATGTTTACACAAAGATTTTTTTAAACAAAGGCTGCAGGGAGAGGGTGTTTGCACCATAACCACTTTAGTTAGCAGGAGAGGGATACATCTGATTTATTGGGTTACTAACTTGACACACTGGAGGTAACTGAGATCCCTGAAGCTTGGTAGAAGCTGTCACTATGACTTTGCATGCTTGTGTGCGCGTGACCTAAATGACCAAAAATGTATGTGTAAATCAGAAAACACTCACCTAGGGACTGGAAAAGCACCACCAGGAGTAGAACCATTTAGCATAATCTGTATTTCTCCATAGCTATATTTTGCGTACTGTTAAAAGAAACAGATTAGATTAAAATTAAAACAATAATGCTTCAGTCAAGTATTAAATAGACACTATAGTCACCTGAACAACTTTAGCTTAATAAAGCAGTTTTGGTGTATAGATCATGCCCTTGCAGCCTCACTGCTCAATCCTCTTCCATTTAGGAGTTAAATCCCTTTGTTTATGAACCCTAGTCACACCTCCTTGCATGTGACTTGCACAGCCTTCCATAAACACTTCCTGTAAAGAGAGCCCTATTTAGGCTTTCTTTATTGCAAGTTCTGTTTAATTAAGATTTTCTTATCCCCTGCTATGTTAATAGCTTGCTAGACCCTGCAAGAACCTCCTGTATGTGATTAAAGTTCAATTTAGAGATTGAGATACAATTATTATTTTTTTTTATTATAATAATTTTTTATTGAGAATTTTTTTTTATATATCACAAATAAACAGCAAATAGAAATAACAAGGAGTATTCTATTAATATGATACAATCAAGCATTTAGTACAAAGTCTTGTTATTTGTATAATAGAAATCGATTAGACAAAAAGAGAACAAAGACATAGACATGACCAAGACAACTAAATTATCCCACCACCAAAGATACCAGAATTAGTTATCATGTAATATTACATAAAAATACACTTGCAGAAACAAAAAAGGAGCCAATTGAAACCTTCAGACCATAATTATTACTATATAGTTTTTCTTGCTTTTCCCTTTTCTATTACCTTTTCTTTCTTCCCTTTTCTTTCCTCTTCCTATCCTTTTCTTTGCCCTTCTCTTATCCATTTTTCCCCCTTATTATATAAATAAAAGACACAAGCCATAAATTTGTTACCAATTAGATATGGGAAAGTTTATGAAGCCAATTGGAATACCATATAGCTTTTTTTGAAAAGACAGTATTATTAGTTATAATCTCTTTTTCCATTGTTACCTGAAATATAATTTGATCGATCAAACAGGATTTCTGAAAAAAATTTGAGGACTTCCAATGTCTGGCTATATTGATTTTGACCGCAACAAAACAATGTATAGCATAACATGTATGTTCTTGCTATTTTAATTTCCAATTCAAATGTAGAAGGGCGGTGACCAGATTTTGATTAAGTCTAATACCTGTAACTGCATAGATGGTATTAAATGCCCATATGCACAATGGTTTAACTAATGGGCAATCCCACCATATATGCATATATGTGCCCAGAAACGAACCACATCTCCAGCAAGTGGAATCATATGATTGAAACATTGTTGTCAATCTTGTTGGAGTAAAGTACCATCTGTGAACTACCTTAAAATGGCACTCTGTCAGGGTTAGGCAATGTATATATTTATTTACATTTATTAGAGAGGCTAGCCAGTCATTAAAGGGAATCATCAAATTTAGTTCCTTCTCCCAGATATTAATCAGTTTATGTGGTATTATCTTAGTTTCATCAAGCAAAGAGTTAGCAACAGAAGTAACCTTAGGAAGCGTTCGATAACAAAATAAAGCTTCCAATTTCTTAGCAAAGGGAAAAGAAGTTGGAATAATACATTTCTGTATGAAATGTTTGATACGAAGATAAGTAAATATCTCTCTGGGAGAAATATGTATATTATCAACGATCTGTTGAAAAGACAGAATATTATCTCCTTGCATGAGGTCTGAAATACTTAGAGAGTCAATATTACCCCAAGAAGTCAATGAAAAATCCTCTATTATACCCTCCAAAATATTCAGACTACAAGATCTTGGTATTAATTGAACAATATTCAACATTTTCTTAATTTCTGCCCAATCCTCAAGAGTTTGAAACAATGTGGAAGGAAACCAATTATTTGGCTCTTTCGAAATCTCTTTAATATCCATCCACATATAATGATATAGTCTAGAAGAGTGGGCAGCTTCCGACTCTAATATAAACTATGGCTCCCTGTGAACCTGTGGATCTTGAAGAATGTAAATATGCCGAATAATATTTGCATAATACGTATATAAAATACTAGGAAAGCCAAGACCACCTTGAGATAGTTTTTTAGAAATATTTTTTTGATTAATTCTGGGTCTTTTATTCTTCCAAATAAATTTATTGAAACTTGATTGAATCATTGCTTGCCAAGGTTTAGGCATTTTTAATGGAACCATAGAAAAAAGATATAGCCACTAGCGTAGAATATAGGAATTTATAATATTAATTTTACCTATCCAGGAAGTTTCCAGGTTTTGCTATTTTTTTTAATTTAAGGTTCATATTTTTCATTAAAATTAAAACATTTCTCTCCATTATAGTCGGAATGTTTACAGGGATCGTTAGACCCAAGTAATTTAATTCCTTGTCTGTCCAGCTAAATTTATAATTCTGGGATAAATTATCAACCAATTCTGAAGGCATATTAATGGTTAAAGCTATTGATTTTGAGATATTTAACTTAAAATTAGATATACTAGAATTTCTCTCAATCTCAAACATTAAAGGCCGAAGTGATTTTTCAGGAGAAGACAGGGTGATTAAAGCATCGTCCGCATATAAAGAAATTTTAGCGTCAAGTAATTTTAATTTGACACCGCTAATTAATGGGTTATTCCTAATATTAATAGCTAAAGGTTCAAGAGATAAAACATACAGTAAAGGCAAAAGGGGACACCCCTGTCTAGTAACGTTTTTGAGATCAAACCATCCTGCAGTTATATTCAGGCCCACTGTTCTGGCTGAAGGGGAGGAATATAGGGCTAAAATAGCACCATATATCCATCCCGTGAATCCGAATGCCTTCAGGACTTCACTTAAATATCCCCTCCCGACCCTGTCAAACGCTTTTTCGGCATCTAGTGACAGGGCCAGGAAGGGAACATTATGTCTATTTGACCAGTCAATACTGTCAATCAATCTACGGGAGTTATTTGATGCCCATCTTCCAGGGATAAACCCGATCTGGTCAGTTTGAATAAGATTCGGTATAATACTTTTAATTCTCTCGGCAATAATAGCTGAATATAACTTCATGTCTACGTTAATTAACGCAATCGGTCTGTAATTACACCAGTCTGTACTATCCTTATTCTGTTTCAGTATGGGAACAAGATTAGATTGTAACAATTCTTTTGGAATGGTGGTATTTTCGGCCAATTGATTAAAGAATTGAGTAATAGGATTTAGTAAATGTGACTTCATATATTTGTAATATAAATTTGTGAAGTCATCAGGCCCCGGAGTTTTATTTATGGGGAGTCTATCTATTTGATATTTGACTTCTTCCACAGTAATTTTGTTGTTTAAAAATACCAGATCTTGTGAGGTAATTTTCGGAATTATTGTATTATGTAAATAATTTTTAATATCCTTTGTTTTAGGATGTAAATTTAAGTTGTATAATTCTTGATAAAATTGGTTAAATTTTTGACCTATTAAGGAAGGGGTGGAGTAGACTAATTGGTCAATGACCAGTTTTTCTATCCTATTCCTCGCATAATGATTTTGAAGTCTTTTTGTTAAATTTTTACTAGCTCTATTACTCGTATGATAATTATTTAACTTTAACTTAGTTATATTAAACTTAATCTTTTCTTCCTCCTTTGAGTTTATTTGTTGTTTTGAATGGTTTAGATGAGTCCTCAACTCTGGCGTAGGATGTTGTTTATTTAGATGGGCACCCCATGATAGATTGAACATGAATCTGGGCACCCTAAGATAGACGGAGTGCCTCCTCTTCTTCATATTATATATATTAATTTATGCCTGAAATACTTACAGTTACAGAAGCAATTCTCCAGAATGATTCCTGTGCATTGTATTCACATTCTGTTGTTGTGGGACAGGAGATGTAATCCATTCCTTTAAAATGATTCAATTAAATATCATATATTAAGATACATATGTAGGCGCTTGGCCTAGCATAGCGATCAAGATGTCATATGAGTTTCAAATACATCTCAGTTTAATAGGGAGATGCTACTTATTCCTAAAACAGCATAGCCATACCTTTGATGTCTGAATCATCATTGTGTAATGAAAAATAATGCATGTTTACAATGTTAAATAAAGGTTGGTTGTTGACAGTAAATTTGGCTGACCAGATGCCTATTTTAGTATGGGATAAATATCAATGCTTCCATCAAGTGCAGTGCTGTTGCTAGGTGACCAAAAGACCGCTTAATTCCAAAGGTAAATTTCATGATCTCTCCCATATATATTAACTTAAGCCCCTCTCAAACCCCAGCCTTGTACCGAGTCCAATGTCCAACCCTAAACCCTAACACAGGCATAGGCAACCTTCGGCACTCCAGATGTTTTGGACTACACCTCCCATGATGCTTTGTCAGCATTATGGGTGTAAGAGCATTATGAGGGATGCAGTCCACAACATCTGGAGTGCCGAAGGTTGCCTATCCCTGTCCTAACATTTACAATAATTACACTTGGACACCAAATCTTTAAAAGAATTAAGACTATTATATACTTAAAAATGTATAAACTTGCTCTATTACCCCACACCATGCTGTACCTACCCTGAACCCACAATAGTAGATATGCCTTTGTACTCTAGTTAATACATGTTGTGGTTTTTGCTTATTGTGCATATTTTTTTTATTTTTTTTTATGATCTACGTCAGAAGATGGGAACCACTAACTACTGCCCATATTGATGCTGCTTTATTTAGTATCTCACCTGGTTCATTAGCGACTCCACACCAATTTAAATTGTCTCCTAACCAACCAGGCAGTGTATCTCCGAGCGGCATGTATCGCTTTGTTCTGTCAGAGTATCGATGAACTAGATCTTTGTTGTTTTCCCAGAAAAAAGACTAAAACAAAAACCAAAACATCGTTAATGTCTTGTAATGTGAATGGGAAGAAACTAACAAACAAAAAAAAAAAATCTCATAGCAATCAAATTATAATTAAAAGCCAACTTCGTGTGTTTTTCTTAAGGTGATCAGAAGATATTTTTCATGGCACATTTGCATCTTTTTTTTTTAACCTCTCCCCGTGCGTAATGGGTCACTCTTAACGCTGGAAGAGCTTTGCATGATTAGGGTGCAGCTGGTCCCCTGCATTCCATCCAACTTCTACTTGTTCCATAAACCCTAATGAACAAGAAGCAAAGGCTTCCCATTGCTGCCTTGCACCATGGCCACTAGAAAACGCTGTAATGTCTATGATGCTTGAAGTGCCCCTTTAAAAAGCATGCCCCCTGTTCTCATCGATCTTGACAAGACCAATAATGCATAGTTCTACACAAACCAGTCTCGTGAATGGAGCCCCATGTCAATTCCATGTACAGACTCATCGATGGTAGTAATAAAATAAATCCATTTCATCTCATGGAAACTCTAACTGAGATTGATGCGATCTGAGTGACAGGAACCAGGATTTTGTCAGGCTGGAGCATTCCAAGCCTCTCTTTGGGGCTGTCTGGGGTCAATCTGTTTGGTGTATGTGGTGGGAGGGTTACTTTTGTCTATATATGGGGGTAGGTTGTTTTGCATTGTTAAGGGCATTGCACATTGAAAAAGGGTTTGTATACCCAAAACATCTGTGTTTATGTTTGTGTCCTTCATAAAAATGTAGCACTTAGGTGCACTGCTATATTCTGGTTGCCCTTTTTACTTTGTGATTAATATGTATACGACCAAGCGAGCCATGATGGTTTTACGAATGAGCTGCACAGAAGTAAAAATATTCTCACCTTTTGATCCTCTAAATATTTTTCCTATTGTTATTTTTTTTTTTTTTTTTGATACTGCAGAATCCCTTTTCCTCTTTTTGATTTATTTTTCTCAACTTTGAAAAAAAAACTTGAATGAAAATCCAGGGGATTGCAGATACATTCCTAACCACAAAAGGCTTATCACTTACACATAATGCTCTAAAAGAATCTGGAGTGTTTTAGGTGTCTGTAGTGTTCTTTTAAAACACATACGACTGTTTACTACTTGCGGCCACCAAGTTTAGGGAAGCCTAAATTAATTAATTACAATGAATTCATAGATACTCCTAAAAGGGCTCCATGAAGACAAGGCCACGTCTAAGTATTCTTGCCTCCAATAAGATACATTTGGATGAGTTTTTAGTTTGAAATGGTCATACCTTATTTGGAGGGATATTGTGGAATGTCAGATTAATATATAGCTCATAGTCCGATGGAAATATGGAACACGGATCCTTGTTGACAAATGCAGATTTAAAAGCTTCCCATATCTCAGAGCAGTTCTTCCTGCTGTATCAATTTTAATATGACAATGGTGATTACTGAAAAAAACTAAAGAAACAAATTTCAGAGTCATTCATTGAATTCTAGTGGGTAATGTTAGGTAGGAAGTTGGTGCTCTGAGTATAATCAAGTAGAAATTATTTGGGGATTTGAGCGAAGGCCCATCAGATGAATAGTAAACCTGCACCTTTGGAACTTTTTGATAACACCTAGCTCAAGAACCAAATTTGGGTACTCGTGGTATTTTAAAGCTTACTGGTTTATATGGTTACATTCTGACATCATCATACTCATTCAGACCCCAACAAGATATTTAATGAAGCATTTCTATGAGCATCAGAGAACAATTTCACACTATGAGTAGCCTACTGAAGTTATTTTTCTTTTTTAATTTCTTTTTAGTATTTATTACAGGACAGTTTTAGAATACGACTCCAAGCTATGTACCCACACTGAGGTTAAGAAGCCAAAACTACATATTTACTGACTATACCTCCTTATAAAACAGATAAACAGCTTGGGTAGCCTCCAAATATTTATTTGCATTATTTAGCTTGAAAAAGTCTAGACTCCTGATAAATCGTGGATCCTTGTGCTTCATTATATTAAAGTGGTCTGGGTGCTGTGTTCCTGTCCCCTTAATCCTGCAAGTGAAAACATTGCAGAGAAACTTCAACATTTCCAGTGCAGAGTTATGACTTCCTGGATTTTCTTGGAGTTAAACTCTGGGAAACAATGCTTTTTTTTGTGCCCCAGGACGTCCAACATCTTCAAAACCCCCCACAAGAAAGCATTAAGGTTAGTGACAAAATTGTTTTTAACTCTTTGTACACCAATGGGGGGGGAGGGGAGAGGAGGTAGGGTGGCTTGTATGTTAGGGACAGAGGCATACTATAGCATTAGAATACAGATTTGTATTCCTAGCGCTATAATGTCCCATTAAGGTGACTGGAAGAAGAAGCAGGGTACAACAATAATGATCTTACCCTGCAGAAGGGTTCACTGTCTCAATGTAATCGTAGCACCTGCCTATAATGATCTCTCCCAGGTTGGGGGTTGTGCCATCTCCTCCCCATTGTTTTACTGCCACTCCTTCCAAACACGCAATGAATAGACATCCAATGGTCACAGTTAAAACATGCATCCCAAGAAAATGGTGTCAGAACAAATGTAGCAATCTAGGAGAAACAAAATACACATTTATTTATAAAATATTTTACCAGGAAAGATACATTGAGATTTCTCTCATTTTCAAGTATGTCCTGAGTCCACAAACCATTGCAATGTTACATTATGGTACAGTAAAATACAAAAACAATATTAATACACAATATATACAAAATTTAACATAGAACAGGTAGGAAATATATAATCACCCATAACACGTGCATTCTGTTTTGAGGTATGTAGAGAGGGATCTCTTAAATAACTTTAGGCTTGGGGGGGATTTTAAAGTGTGCGGGAGGTCGTTCCACAATTGCGGTGCTCTGTAGGAGGAGGATCGGGCTTCTTTCTTTTTGTATTGAGGTAGACTAAATAAAGTGCTGGTACCGGATCAGAGGTTATAGAAGGTGGGAACAGCCGAGGAGAACATTTTGCTCAGGTAGGGTGAGAGTTTCACAGAAAAGCTTTTAAACACAAGGCTAGAAAGATACAGGGTGCGTCTAGACAGTAACAAGGTTCTTAATTATTATTTAGAATTTGTCACAGTGTTTAATTGATGGTTTTGTTCACCATGGGTGTAAACATTGTTGGACACTAAATGGGAGTCACCACCTGCAGGAAGTGGCATGCAAGACATACATGACTTTAGGAGTAAACATACTGTTCAGTTTAGGTGACTGTCTAGATGAGAAGAACTCATTAACAGAGCCGCCATCAGGGGTTGGCAACAATGACGGTTGTCACAGGCCCAGTAGTACAGTCTCGGCCCCACTTTTCCAATCTGTAGCAGCAAAACTGATAGGGCCCATTGGGTGGCCCATGCACTTAGGTATGATATGGGTAATGCAAAGGTAAAGTGGCAAGCATCAAATATATTATAAGCAATACATGGCGGAACACATATATGACAATACATATATAAAGGATTAGAAAATATGTGGGGGAAATGTATATGACACTTTTTCTTATCTGTAACTTTATTAATTGGTAAATCATTTTTCTAAAAGTATTTTTGCCCAACCAAAATTGTAATTTTTGTTTCAAAAGACCCCTTCACACGGGCACTTATGTATACACGACTGCCAGACTATGCAACCATGTATAAACGATTAGCATAATTACAAATGTGTTTATTGCAAATTATACCATATCTACAGTCAGAGTCAGAGAGCTCACAGGGAGCCGCAACAATGCAAGCCTCTGAACGAATAATATAGAGACTAGCTTTTGAGTGTTATATATCGACAATGAAAATAAAGCATTGTGTGTTTGTGTCAACAGAGTTTTCGGACCTGTTGGCTGGCTGCACTGGTCCCTGATACCGGGGGATGTGTTAAGGAAGAGCTAGGCCAGAGAGTAACAAGTGCCTTTGTAAATGCAGTAGTTGCAGCAGGGCAGACATAGGTGTTAATACCTGCCTGGAAGAGAAACAGAAGAGGCAAAGGCAGAGGGGACAATACCTGTGTGGAAGGAGAGAGCAGCAGCCTGGGCCAGTGGAAGAGATCTTCAGAGACCCCAGTCAAGCTTTGCCGACTGGGTCTGGAGCACTCCAGAGTCCTGGAAACTAACCTGGAGGAGGCACTCAGTCAAAGTATAGCAGCTCCGTCACAAGGAAGTTTAGCTGTTCTAGAATCCTAAGTTTTGATGTTCCATTTCTGCTTCCTGCTGATAGTGTGGGAGCAGTAAATAGTGGGGAGCACAGGATTATTTCAAGCTGTTGTGACTGTAAAAAATGGAGTTGCTTCCTGCAGACAGCTGTCATGGAAATTATTTTGTCCAGTCTCAGACATCCTGGTATAAGTAAATAAGTAACTTTAAAAAAAAAATTAAAAATTTAACTCTAGTAGCAAACAGAGATGGATTAACATCCCACGGGGCTCTAGGCAGGTTTCCAGTTTAAGGCCCTCCCTTACTTTTTCACATAAGGATGGGTAATGGGGTCAAGGAAATTCATGGTGCTGGGTCCCTGTCTAACCCCTGGGCCCTAGATGGTTGCTTTGTGGTTAATCCTGCTTTGCTGACGTATGTAATCACAGAGGGCAGTTTTCACAAGTGAGAGATTCCCAGTAGTTCTAAACAGCTTTTTGAAGCCCATTTCATATATTATCAATGAATTGATTTGTCAGGGTCATTCACTAAAGTAATAACTGTCTGGAAAGCAAAGCAAATTCAAACTGAATTGCAAATTTAGAGGAACAGTATAGCATTAGGAAATACAAAACAAAATACAAAACTGTATTCTAAACGCTATGACTCTGTCCGTATTACATTAGGTCTATCCTGTGCGCACATGAAAGGGCTAAACTCTTACGCTATCAGACCGCCACTAGAGGCGCTTCCTGTATTTACACAGAGTTTAACCCGGTGAAACGATGCTGGACATCCTCATGCTTTGCATGACAACGTCCAGCATCTTGAAAAACCCCCATAGGAAAACATTGATTCACTATATACTAAATATTGTAAAATCTTACTTGTATTCAAGTCTGCAGCTCCTGGATCTGCCCCTGTCTGCCTCAGACCTGCCTCTGTCTGCTGACATCATCAGAAGTGGTGACCTGAACCAATCACAATGCTTCCCCATAGGATTGGCTGAGACTGGAGGCAGATCAGGGGCAGAGCCAGCACAAGTCAAACACAGTCTTGGCCAATCAGCAACTACTCATAGAGATTAATTGAATCAATGCATCTCTATAAGGAAAGTTCAGTGTCTGCATGCAGAGGGTGGAGACACTGAATGGCAGTGCTGCTTACTCTGCAGCACTGCCCAAGGAAGCAGCTTTAGCAGCCATCTAAGGAGTGGGCAGTGGAGTTATCACTAGGCTGTAATGTAAACACTACATTTTCTCTGAAAAGACCATGTTTACTCCAAAAAGCCTGAAGGGACTGACAATACTCACCAGAACAAATACAATAAGCTGAAGCTGTTCTGGTGACTATAGTGTCCCTTTAACTCTAACCCAGCATGAAGTATAAGCATGTATGGATTTTTAAAAGGATCAGACAGATCCCGGGGAAAAACAATTCAACAAGCAGTATAAAATTGCAGGAGAGAAAGCACATAAAACCATACAGGGTCTATGCACCAAAGTCCTAGTGCACGTAAATGTAGCACTCTGGTACAGTAGTCCAGTCTGGTATAAGCAATCTAAGCAACAGTCTAAGCAATCCAGATACACTGCCCTTAAACAAACATGTATTCCTGACATCATAGTGTTAAAACCACCATCTAGCCCCCCCTGGGCCCCTCATGCCTCCATAAACATAGCACAATCTTACTTTATTCAACCCTGAAGCTGTAACTCTGCATGCTGTTTGCCTCAAAAGAACAAGCTGTCTGCTGACATCATCAGAAGTGGTGGTCTGATCCAATCACAATGCTGCACCATAGGATTGGCTGAGACTGACAAAGAGGCAGATCAGGGGCAGAGCCAGCATGATTCAAACACAACCCTGGCCAATCAGCATCTCCACATAGAGATGAATTGAATTAATGAATCTCTATGAGGAAAGTTCAGTGTCTGCATGCAGAGGGAGGAGATACTGAATGTTTGGATACATTTTAGGCAGCCATGACCCAGGAAGGATCTCTAACAGCTATCTAAGGAATGGCCAGTAAAGTTATCACTAAGCTGTAATGTAAACATTGCATTTTCTCTGGAAATACAGTGTTTACAGCAAAAGCCTGAAGGTGATGATTCTACTCACCAGAACAAATTCAATAAGCAGTAGTTGTTCTGGTGACTATAGTGTCCCTTTAAGTCGTCTCTCCAGGAATCAATTTAACCCACGAAGGGTCCACTGTTCGTGGGATACAAAACATATAGACACTCGTATCCACAATGAAACAGGCTGCCACAGCTTGACAATAAATCTGCTCCACACGTGGTAAACATTGTATCAATTGGAGCAGCTAAATCTAGTTTCACTTGGAAACTTTGCCAAGATATGCTGATACAAAGTAACCAAACCGGTTCTTTTTAATACAGCCCAAATCAAGTTTCTCCAATTTGTTCTTAAAGGAACAGTGTTTCCCCGAAAAATAGGGCATCCCAATTCATTAGTAGAGAAACTTCAGCATAAGAATCTCAACATTGAAAATATAAAATGAAAATAAACAGAAATTTGTTATAAAATAGCTTAAAAAAAATAAACAAAACTCTCCATGACATAGGTAACATTCAGAGCTGGTTTGGTATAATTAAAACAATACAAAAACTGATAAGAATAGGATTATTAAGCATAATAAAGAGGGCAGCTACATATCCCAACAAGCGTCTTAAGTGAGTGAAAGCTCATAAGAAAAGGGGATTTATGTGCGCTCCTTAGTGAATGTATAAAATTATTAAATCAATGTAAATAAAAATACAAATTTATTAGTATAAAAAACCATGCATATAAATCTAGGAAGACCGTATTAAATCAATAATATTGTAATGTCACCCCACTGATCTAATACTAGTCTGTCATGAGCTATAAAAATCGATAACAATGTATACAAATAGTGTATGAACAGGCACTGATAGACAAATCTGCCACACCGGAACAACAATGTATCTACAGACTATCACACCTGTAAAACATACACAAATACAATAAAACCAATGAAAGAGTACTGGCAAAAAATGTATCCCTTAACACATATAAGAATAACAGATAATACATAAAAAAATACCTTGCCTCGGTGTGGGCCCCCACCGAGGTATAAGCAAAAAACGTGTCCCGGAAGGTGTATCCTCAATGGGTAAAAAAACAATAAAGGGTGTCCAATGAAATGGTGACAACCCAGGGAGGAAAAATACAGGAATAAATGGATATGTTTTACACCGCGGTCGGAATCTTCAAAAAAAGACCGCGGTGTAACTTGAAGCAACTTGCAGATGGATAAGCAAAGAACAACCACATTCAGGCTCCGGGCACAGTAACTGTAGCAGGATACAAACACCAACGTGATAGTAATCTTCGTTAGAAACCGTAGAAGAACTAAACGGCAGCTCACAGACGCTCCAAACAATCAGATATCAGAAGATCAGCTGGGACCATACATCTACGCGTTTCATCTCTCCCACGGGACTTTTTCAAGACAACATAACTGCCAGAAGTCCGGGTTTAAATACCCCATGTAAAACACGGAGTAAAAAAATATATAAAAACCTCGTACTGGATTCATAATATAACTAAATAACCGCATGGTTATGTTAATTCATATGTGATCTATTGAAATAAAATAAATATATACACAGTAATAATAACACTCTATTAATGTTAGGCAACAAGCTTATACTTATTAAACAGGATGAAAGGAGAGGGATCACAAACCTCATATGGGGAGAAAATATATGTATACAAGGGCACAGACAGTAGTAATAAATAGATGTTACTCATATAAGCATATATAGAATTAAAGAGACAGGCTCCATTCAGAACGGTATATAAACTTAGTTAAACCAAAGGTTACTGTTAAGGCAAACCCAACATATCGTTCTTTATAATTTATGAATTACAATTGAGGTTCTAATATAGCTATCTCTTTCATAAGAATAAACTTCTCCATAACCGGTATACCAGAATACAGGATGATATTGGAATCTAAGATTATAAACAAAAAATAGGTTCAAGGGCTAGGTAACTAGAGGACAATCAATAATAATTATTAAACATAGATAATTGATTATAACATAGTGGCATAAGGGATGAGTAAACTAACTCAACTTCGCAAGGATGGACTACTGCAGCAGCGGCCTTAAAACAATTCAAGCTCCTCATTGAGGCCATTAGGTGTCATAGAGTTGAGCTTGAAGATCTACATGGATTCTGCCTTAATCAATTCCCTTTTCTTTTTAGCACCATCCTGATTAGGTGGAATATGGTCTATCCCCATTACTTTTACACCAGAGGGATCTTTATCATGGTAGACTTCAAAATGTCAGGCCACTGATGATCTCATATTGTTATGCATTATGGCTAGTCTGTGTTCTCTGAATCTGCATTTCAGGGGTCTGGTCGTTTGACCCACATATTGCAGCCCGCAAGGGCAGGTTAAAAGATACACAACGAATGGGGTGCTGCAGGTGATTTTAAATGATGTGGAAAAGATTTCATTGCTATTATATGGACTAAATGTGGAGATTTGATGACAGATATACCCACATGTAAGACACTTATTACGACCACAACGCTTGTTCGCTATACCCTTCTTTTTGTCCCTCGCTTGCCCCCCATTGTCTATGGTAAATTTGGAGGTTGCTAGGATGTTCTTTAGATTGGGTGCCCTTTTAAAAAGTAACTCTTGGGACATCAGAGATGCAAAAGGACAACCACGGGTCCTTAATCAGAATGGGCCAGTACTTACAGAAAACCTGAATAATTTCATCAAAACCTTTGTTGAACATGGTAGAGAATATGGGTGTTTTGCCCGTGCTTACTTCTTTTGTGCTGATATTATATCTAGCTCTTCTCATAGTGGGAGTATGGGCTCTCTCCAATAATTCGAGAATAGTATAATGCTCTTTAGTAGGAGGCTTCTGCTCTAATCTTTGAACTTGAGTATAGCTATTCAGTAGAGGAGAACCTTTAACAGGAGACTTGGAAGAGGTCTCTCTGTTCAGATCCCATCCTCTCAGATAAGCATTAAGGATCTGTTTAGGTGGATAAGCTTTATCCAAAAAGTGATGACATAGAGTTAGGGATTCTCTTTCATAATCAGGCATAAATGAACAATTCCGTCTAATTCTGATGAATTGACCTGATTGAATGTTCTGTATCCAGGTAGGGTGGTGACCACTCTTGGCATGCAGATAGCCATTCACATCCACACTTTTCTGATATGTTTTGGTATGCACCCTTACTTTAGAACCAATTAGGCTTAGGTCCAGGAAATCATTGGTGGATCTGTGCTTTTTAAGTTTAAACATGAGACCCCTGTGGTTATTGTTGATTTGTGAGACAAAATATTCTATCTCATTCCAATCACCTCTCCAAATAATAAGGATATCATCAATGAATCGGCGGTAGAGGGCGAGTCGCTCCATCCAGTATGGGTCACCAAAAACCACCGCATTCTCCCAGTGACCCATAAACAAGTTGGTGTAGGATAGAGCAAAAATCGCCCCCATCGCCGTTCCCTTGGTCTGTAAATAAAACGCCCCGTTGAATTCCAAATAGTTGTGTTTCAACATGAATTCCGTAAATTTGATGATGTATTCTGCCTGTCTCTCCGGAAGAAGGGAATCTGTATCCAAATAATGGGATAATGCTGGGATAATGCTTTCAAACCTAAAGTGTGGTCGATATTTGAATAGAGGGCTGTCAAATCGATCGTTAACCAGCAGTAATGTTCCAACCATTCAATATCTTTGACTATAGACAACACATGCCCTGTGTCTTTCAGAAAGGATGGCAATATATCTCTGCAGATGGAAGTCGACCCACTTAGAAACTGGCGAAATCAAAGAACCTAAATCCGAAATAATGGGGTGACCAGGGGGATTCGTCGGGGATTTATGCACCTTCAGAAGGTAGTAAAAAATAGGGATATCCCCTTGAGCTTCTTTCATTTTTGTCGATAGATCCATTAGCATAGGCTGATTCTACAAGGTCTTTCAATTCATTCCTAAATGTCTGGGTGATGTCATAACTTAGTGCCTTATAGTATTCTTCATTACCAAATATGTTGTAAGCTTCGTTCAGATAGTCAGTTTTGTTCAGAATAACAATGCCCCCCCTTATCTGCCCCCTTGATGATCAAATTATTGTTGTGTTTTAAACTTGTGACTGCTGCTGATTCCAATTTGTCCAAATTATTACAGACTCGATCCTTCTTCTTTTGGAACTCAGCACGAAGAGCCCTGAGATCTTTCAGAACCAGGTCATAAAACATTTGGATGAATGGTCCTTCATCCACCTGTGGATAAGAGGCAGAGGGGGGTTTTAGTCCAGATGAAATATTGGTGTTCACTATATCCAACGCATCCCAATTATATCGTGGGGTGTCTTGTTCCTCCAAAAGAGAGACTAAATTATAGAAGACAACTTTATCCTGTGGGGCATTGAGAAACTTAGGGCACTCCTCCCTACCTGATGCCTCCCTTATGTTAAAAGATCTGATAACAGTGAGCTTCCTCACAAAATGATTGAGATCTTTAAACAGGTCAATAATCTTGGGTATCTATCCGGGGCACATTTCAAGCCCTTGTTCAAAAGGGAGATTTCCCCAGCACTAAGGACATGAGATGATAAATTAAATATGTCTTTGTTCAAAGGCATCTCACCTTGGTTGGACTGTCCACCTCGTCCTCTAGTTCCTCTTTTTGTGTATATTCCTGAACAATGGAAATGTATTTTCCTCTGATGCTCTAGAGGGGGCTGCCTCTAAAAAATCAGGCTTGTTGGTGACATTTTTCTTTTTATAAGTCACGTACTGAATTGACCGTAGCTCCAGGCTCCTCCTCATCTCCAATGCTAGAGTGGGGGAGTTTTTCAAGGGAATAAAATTAGGATGATTAAATTCTCCTTTATATCGCCGTAGCAGAGGGAGGTTGGTATAATTAAAAACATCATTGCAAAAATCAGTACAATAAAATGTAACAAATATTACATGAAACATAATGAATGACACATAATACATGATCTAATTGCTGCGTAGGAAATATTTTATAAGAAAAATTCCTCATTAAGACCATGCGGTCTTAGTCTCTGCAGTTAACAATCTTTTCTTTCTCCTTGCAACATCCCATTCTGGTGGAACTAATTTTATTTCCATTAACCTAATATCTCTGGGATTCTAGTGCACTGCTTGAAAATGTGTTGAGATTGCAGACGTCTTGTCTTGCTTGAGAATTGCTAAACAGTGCTCTCTAAATCTGGATTTCAGAGACCTGAAAGGTTTGCCCCACATGCTGTAGTCCACAAGTATAAATTAAAAGGTAAACAACAGAGCAATCCCCCATGTAAAATCCCCCACCTGGAATCTCCATATCTAAAATGGCCAACCTTGGTAATACCTGTAATCACTGTGTTTAATTTGGATAAAGATACTTGTTTTTACCCTTTAAAGGAAGGTAAACTAAATCCCAATTAGGTAAAGGAAATACCAGCCAAAGATCCAGTTTAAGCACAAACGAATATTTAGAGATAATAGCAATAATCTCATCAAAGCATCAGTTGAAACCAGTTACAAAAATGGTCCCTTTATCTCTAATGCACTCCCTAGTGCTAATATTAAATCATCTTTGACCATAGCCTTGGGTCTTATGGGGATGGTGTGCCAAAAGTTCTAAAATAGATTAATGTGTCTCAGAATGGTATATTGCAATCGGTTCTGGGGTAGCCTGGTTTTCTTCTCCCCCTCTCTCCCCAAAGAGATTAGCCCTATTACATTATCTTGCATTTAAAAGAGCCCTACCTCAGGGGATAACCTTTCTCTATGAAACATTGTACCATTAATAAAGCTTATTTTTCATAATCACATATATAGGTGCAATTGTGACTAATCCAAGTAAACTGGCCCAATGGGATATGAATTATCCATCTTAAATGGTGCATGCAAATATCTCTCTCAATGTCCCCTCATAACCAAGTCAAGGAATTTAATACTATTCCTATGTTTCTGAGCGTTGAATGAAAGCTCCCACTTGTTATTAATATATGCAAATAATTAATCTACCTCCTCCCAAGAACTCCATCAAATGACCCAATTGATACCTGGGTCACCAGGATGAGAGCAGGGATTTCACGCCACTTGCACCAAAATTGTAGGATGTTCAATACCTTCCTAATGGCTATAGAGCCCACTGTTTTTAGAACAGCATGGAATATCCTAATATCATAAAGAGGTCAAACAAAACAAATGAAATTTTATACAGGAAGAAAACACAGCATAAATAGACGGCCAATTGACACTCTAACGAAATCCACTGTGAGTAACGATTTGAAGCAAGGTGATCCTAAATAATTGTATTCCATAGTTGTTAAACACAGTATTGCCAAATATACAATTCATTCCATTTTCTTTCATCTCCTACAGAGTTATTCACTACAGTAAGAATTCAAAGTTAATTTCAAGTTTAAGGTTAAAATAACTGAACTGAAAAAAGTCTAAGTCATCTAGGATCAAATGTTGGAAGATATTACACAAATTCACTTACTGTTGTAGCAAAATCTTATTTGAATACAGGGTAAACTGGTCTTTTGTACATAGATTCCTTGAGTTTCTTTGAAGGTCTTTTTTCCTTGCAGTTTTTCTGTTTTGTACTCGCTGAACTTTGTTCTTTTTCTCCTACTCCAAGTAATCATCTCCAGCGAAGGATTGGGAGGCTAACTGTACGATATGGTACCTTATCTTTCAGAAGATATACAGTTTCAAAGCACGTATTTTCCTTGCTCTCTAATTAGCATTATTAGTCATAACTCTTTACTTATTAATAAATAAATAACCAGGAACCACAAGATTATTATTGTTCTACTGATTAAACATGAATTATTGTTTTTTATTGAAATACCTACCACAAAGTCAGGAGTATAAGATATACAATGAATAAAAGTTAAGGTTATGATAACAAAATAAACTTAAAAAGGCTGATACAGCAGGTTTTGAGAGGTCATGAATGCAGATCTAACCTTAACTTTCAAAATACTTACTAGACATATGTAATATTGTTAATATTCGTATCTATATATAACGCCATCTTATATGGCAGTGAAATAAATGAGATAACTAAAAATGTTATAGGAACTATAGGTTGACCAGGACCCAATTCAAACAAGCTTACAAACTAGAGGAGATGGAGTATAAATACACAACAAGAAGGACATTGAAGGGGATAGCAGCTAAGCAACAAGGTGGGAAAAAGGCAGAATTAGATGGTGAGATGGAGTGTGGCCCTTTAAGATAGTAAAGACATGTATAGGAATAGAAGATATTCTGGGAGGCAATATGCTTTTCTGAAGAGGTTGGTTTTGAGGGACTTCTTAAATGATTGGCATCTAGGGGGGAGTCTGATGGGGATAGGCAGGCTGTTCCAAAGGAAAGATGCCACCCGCAAGAAGTCTTGCAAGTGCAAATTAGCATTAGAGGTGTGTGCACTGCACAGGAGAAAGTCACCGGCAGAGCAGAGAGAAGGGGCATACCTGTAAATTATTAAAGAAATGTAACAATGGCTAGAGTTGTTTAGAGCTTTAAAGGTCAAGTTAAGTATTTTGAATTGATTCCTATAGGGTAAAGGAAGTCAATGGAAGAATTAACAGACGGGCAAGGTGTGAGAGGAGCGACGGGAGAGAAAATTCAGCCTTGCAGCAAAATTCATTACAGACTGTAGTGAGGCAGTACGGTTTCTGGGGAGACCAACTGGGAGAGAATTACAGTAATCCATGTTACTAGAGCATTAACAAGCTCCTTAGCAGCATCTTGCGTACGAAAGGGGTGGACGTGGACAATGTTTTTCAGGGGGAATTGGCAGGATGTGCAGAAGAAATAGAAAAGTTTAAGATATGCCATAAGGATGGCTCAAGACAGGGGAGAGTGATACGATAAGGTGAGATGGAACAGGACTAAGCAGACAAGTGGTGGGGTGAGAGGATAGGAGAAGTGCAGCGCCATCCTGTTCAGTAGGCAGGGAGAAAGTCTGAATGGTAGGAAAGGCATGGAGCGAAGGAGGGAGAATTCTTTCCTTAATTGATTAATATTGTCATGAAAATGGCATGCAACGCTATCGGCTGATAGTTTACTTTTGGGGGTGGCCACAGCACGGTGAAGAAGAAAGCTGAAGGTATTAAAGAGACGCTTAGGATTGTGGGTGCTAATGAACTAATGAGAGGAAAAGTATGATTGTTTAGCAAGGGTGAGGGCTGTGCTGCACGAGCACAAGATTAATTTAAGTCTGACAAGGTGCAAAACTTCCTCCAGCAGCGTTCGGCTGAATGGAAGCATCTCTGCAGATAGCAGGTCAACATAGTGTGCCACGACTGGAGGCTTGTCCTGCTTGAGGTGTATGTATGGAGCGGGGCTGCAGCGTCCAGGGTACAGAAGACAGCCAGAGGGGGAAGATGGATGAGAGTTGAGAATGGACATCATCTGACAGTTGCTGGAGGTCAAGAGAATCTAGGTTCCTACTAAGATGAGAAGGGGTAAGCTGAGAATGTTGGGTGTGGTGAAACTCAAGAACAAAAGATATGAGGTGTGGAACTGACAGAGGAAATGGAGTGTAACAGAGAAACCATGCACGGATCTGAAAAAACAAGATCAAGGTTATTGCCAGCTACAGTTTTAGCCTACTGTGATAGCCCAAAGGAGAGCTCAGGCAGTCCCTCTGCAGGCAAAGCTGCAGATCGCCATTCCAGCAATGTGATCATGAGCTCACAGGCAGTCCCCAGGATCGCGACTGTCAGCGGGGAATCGGCGGGGACACAGTGAGTACAAAGGACAGCGGGTACGTTTTGTGACGCTCCACAGCGTTTAGGACCAAGACCGCATGGAATGCCCACCACCGTTAAGGGGTTAATCTAGACGCTGAATGTATTCAGCCAATTTTTTAGTAAATACAATAGCTGCTATTCTGTTTGGAAATTCAGCCATTTCCACTGAATATTTTCCCATCAGGACATAATCTGGTGTCTAGTGAATAACCCTCTAAATCATGTAAACACTAGGGGGAGCCATACCCACACCGAATAAATAAAGTGAGTTAAGGTGCTATATTTATATCTATACACTTACAGGGTTATTCACCAAAGTGAGAATTTAAAGCAGGGCTGGACTGGGAACAAAAGGCAGCCCTGAAAATGATATACCAGCCCAATTATTCATCTCTCCAGCACAGTGGGCAAATATACAGGTGCAAAAGATGAACTTAAAATTCAAAATTATTTCTTCAACATGAAGGAAAGTAATTATAGGGCTTCAAAATAAACAAAAGAAATGATTAATTTTTTTTTCCATTAGGATTTTATTGACATTTCTAGGCAATGACACGTTGAATTACATTCGCTTATGTCGTAGTTACACAGTACAATTACAAGCAAAACATTGTACAAGGATACAAGACATTGCCAATGAATACAGGAAAAAATAAAAGATCAAAAGTGATTTGTTCTAAAAGTAAATAGCGAAATCATAATAAAAACAATAACATAAACAATATAGTGCACAAAGTCGTTAGATGAAGTGGAATGTAATAAATACCATACCCTCGTATTAGTCCGTTCAGTCTATTAGTCATCTGCCGACGTGATATTGCCAGAATGGGCTTGAGTCAGGTAGTATGCATGTACTATTGGTTGTTTTTTCACCTATATTTTTTTTTTTAAACTCTGATCTGTATCTCGCCCATGGCTCCCAGATTTCATCTAGTTTGCGTCTCTGTTTGACATTAGAAGCCCCCATAAGTTCCATGGTGTAGTTTAAAGGTGCATTGTAGTGTCAGGAACACAAACATGTATTCCTGACACTATTATTCTAAAACCACTGCTTAGTGGTTGGCCCCTTTACATTTTTTAAAGCATTAGATTGGCTGAGATTGTAAATTCTGATAATTTTAGCCAAGGGGGTGGGGGCAGGACCAAACACTACCCTGGCCAATCAGAATCTCCACATAGAAATGCATTTAATCAATGCATCTCTCTATGGAAAGTTCAGCATCTCCATGCAGAGCGTGGAGACCTAGAATGTCAGTACTGCATACTGTGCAGCACTGCCTCAGGAACCACCTCTAGTGGCTGTCTGAGGAGTGGCCACTAGAGGTGTCCCAAGGCTGTAATGTAAAAACTGCCTTTTCTATGAAAAGACAGTGTTTACATTAAAAAGTATGCAGGGACTGACTATACTCTCCAGAACAACTACAATAAGCTGTAGTAGTTCTGGTGACTTTAGCATCCCTTTAAATTGATCCTATCTATCAATTTTAATTGGAGAGGAATCACCCAAAAGGGACATGCTAGTGTACGTAGGTGGGAATGAAGCAGGCTTTTTATTTGTAAATACATAAATATGAAGCTAGATGGGATGTCAAACAGGGATTGCAGGTTTGGAAAGGTGTTCATAGTATTACCTTACACTAGTTTGGATACATGTGTGATCCCCACATCCTGCCATATCTAAAGTGCCCACCATGGTGCTAGAGCTGTCATGGACATCAAGAAGGTCTTGGGGGGGAAAGTACTTCCCAAGTCCATATGTTTTGAGCAAATTATTCCATGCGTGAAGCATTAGTTTTGTGGTGGGGGATAAGTCAGGTGTCCAAATACTCTCCACCAAGGAAAGTCCCTTTGAGAGGCATGTCTCCATATCTACCCTTCCCAGCGTTCTGTCGGGAGCGTGAATAGTAGCCACCAATTGCAGTGTTCAAGGCCGCCATCAGAAATTGTGTCCCTAACACAGCTCAAGGTCTAGGCCCCCAGGTGCCCGCCTCCAAGCCCCGCCTCAAAATCCCGCCCACAGGAATACACCCACACAGACACAAAAGGACACAGACACACACATACTAACAGACATAAATACTGAAACAGACATACACACATATAGACACATACATATAGACACATACACAGATACAGATACACACACACATACATACAGACATACATACATACTGATAAACAGACATACATACAAACTGACATACAGACATACATACATACAGATAAATACATACTGACATACATACATACATAATGGCATTCTTACTGATATACATACAGACATACACACACATACAGATAGATATATACACAGATACATATAGACATACTGACATACACACACAGACATACATTCATACTGACATACATTCTGATAGATAGATATATACATACAGACATATACATACTGACATACACAAACACATACAGATAGAAACATACACAAAGACATACTGAAATACACACAGACATACATGCATACTGACATACATACTGACACACACACAGACATATATACATACTGACATAAACACACAGACATACATTGTCTGTATGTATGTGTGTATGTGTCTATCTGTATGTGTGTGTGTATGTCAACAGACATATATACATACTGACATGCATACATACTGACATACATGCATACTGACATACACACACAGACATACATACATACTGACATACACACAAACAGACATACATACTGACAAACAGACATATATACATACTGACATACACACACACATACAGATAGACACATACACACATACATACAGACATACTGACATACACACACACAGACATACATGCATACTGACATACACACACACACACACACACACACACAGACATACATACAGACATACACACACACATGCATACTGACAAACAGACATATATGCATACTGACAAACAGACATATATACATACTGACATACACACACAAATACAGATAGATAGACACATACACACATACATACAGACATACTGATATACACATACACAGACATACATGCATACTGACATACACACATACAGACATATATACTGACATACATACTGACAAACAGACATATATACATACTGACATACACACACACATACAGATAGATAGACACATACACACATACATACAGACATACTGACATACACAAACACAGACATACATACGTGCAGACACATACACCTCATTTATCAGCCACCCGGTCGCGCAATTACACACCTGCAGAGCTGACCGGGCCCCTGAAGATATAGGGCCCATCAGTTGGCCCTAAGCATTTAGGGCCACCTGATGGGCCCTGGTGCAGATGCACCTGCGGCAGTTTCGCCGCTCTACATGGGGCCCGGGTGGCCAGGCCCCCCAGGGCCGCCGGGCCCATGACAACCATTATGATTGTCACCCCCTGATGGCGGCCCTGGCAGTGTTGCAGCCTTATAATATAAATGAATGTTGGATACTTCCATTCCTCCCTTTGAGATAGCTTGCTTGAGTAGACTGAGGGAAATTCTGGCCTTCCTGCTCACTCAAATGAATTGTGTTTGAAAACATTGCAGCATCATGGAAACATAGAAACATAGAATGTGATGGCAGAGTAAAACCATTCCGCCCATCTAGTCTGCTCAATTTTCTAAATACTTTCATTAGTCCCTCGCCTTATCTTATAGTTAGGATAGCCTTATGCCTATCCCACGCATGCTTAAACTCCTTTACTGTGTTAAAGAAACACTATAGTCACCTAAATTACTTTAGCTAAATAAAGCAGTTTTAGTGTATAGATCATTCCCCTGCAATTTCACTGCTCAATTCACTGTCATTTAGGAGTTAAATCACTTTGTTTCTGTTTATGCAGCCCTAGCCAACCTCCCTGGCTATGATTGACAGAGCCTGCATGGAAAAAAAAACTGGTTTCACTTTCAAACAGATGTGATTTACCTTAAATAATTGTATCTCAATCTCTAAATTGAACTTTAATCACATACAGGAGGCTCATGCAGGGTCTAGCAAGCTATTAACATAGCAGGGGATAAGAAAATCCTAATTAAACAGAACTTGCAATAAAGAAAGCCTAAATAGGGCTCTCTTTACAGGAAGTGTTTATGGAAGGCTGTGCAAGTCAGATGGAGGGAGGTGTGACTAGGGTTCATAAACAAAGGGATTTAACTCCTAAATGGCAGAGGATTGAGCAGTGAGGCTGCAGGGGCATGTTCTATACACCAAAACTGCTTCATTAAGCTAAAGTTGTTCTGGTGACTATAGTGTCCCTTTAACCTCTCTGCCACTTCAGCTGGAAGGCTATTCCATGCATCCACTACCCTCTCAGTAAAGTAATACTTCCTGATATTATTTTTAAACCTTTGCCCCTCTAATTTCAGACAATGTCCTCTTGTTGTGGTAGTTTTTCTTCTTTTAAAAATGGTCTACTCCTTTACTGTGTTGATTCCCTTTATGTATTTAAATGTTTCGAGCATATCCCCCGTCTCATCTTTCCTCCAAGCTATAGATGTTAAGATCTTTTCCTTGTAAGTTTTATCCTGCAATCCATGAACCAGTTTAGTAGCCCTTCTCTGAACTCTCTCTAAAGAATCAATATCCTTCTGAAGATACGGTCTCCAGTACTGCGTACAATACTCCAAGTGAGGTCTCACCAGTGTTCTGTACAATGGCATGAGTTCTTCCCTCTTTCTACTGCTAATACCTCTCCCTACACAACCAAGCATTCTGCTAGCATTTCCTGCTGCTCTATTACATTGCCTGCCTACCTGTAAGTCATCAGAAATAATCACCCCTAAATCCCTTTCCTCGGATGTTGAGGTTAGGACTCTATCAAGTATTCTGTACTCTGCCCTTGGGTTGCCACAACTCTGACCATTTTTCTAGTTTACCTAAATCATTTGCCATTTGGCTTATCCCTTCTGGAACATCAACCCTGTTACATATCTTAGTATCATCAGCAAAAATACATACCTTACCATCAAGACCTTTTGCAATATCACTAATAAAAATATTAAAGAGAATGGGTCCAAGTAAAGATCCCTGAGGTACCTCACTGGTGACAAGCCCATGCTTTGAATATACTCCATTGACTACAACCCTATGTTGCCTGTCACTCAGCTACTGCCTTACCCTTTCAACAATATTGGAATCCAAACTTAAAGATTGCAATTTATTGATAAGCCTTTTACGTGCAACAGTGTCAAAAGTCTTACTGAAATCTTGGTAAGCAATGCCTACTGCACCACCCTGATCTATTATTTTAGTTACCCAATGAAAACAATCAATAAGATTCGTTTGGCATGATCTCCCTGAAGTAAACCCATGTTGTCATTGATCTTGAAATCCATGTGATTTTAGATGTTCAACAATCCTATCCTTTAACATGGTTTCCATCACTTTCCCCACTACTGAAGTAAGGCTTACTGGCCTATAGTTGCCCGACTCCTCCCTATTACCTTTCTTGTAAATGGGCACAACATTCGCTAACTTCCAATCTTCTGGGACTACTCCTGTTAACAATGATTGGTTAAATAAATCTGTTAATGGTTTTGCTAGTACACCACTAAGCTCTTTTAATAGGTTTGGGTGTATTCCATCAGGTCCCATTGACTTATTTGTCTTTACTTTTGACAGTTGAAATAGAACCTCTTCCTCTGTAAACTCACATGTATTCTATGACTCAGTTGTCCTTTTTCCTAACTGAGGTCCCTTTCCTTCATTTTCATCTGTAAATTGTTTGTATGCCACGTGCAGGCAAAAACGACTGCCATCTTGTTCACACGAAAGGAGGCAGCGGAACTTGGTCGTCACGTGTCTGGAACTAAAATCGGACACTCAACTTCCCGAATACTAGTCTAACTTTGCAAACGCCTGCTTCCTTTTCCAGAGGAGCCAAGAGAGCGATGTTCGGTAATTTTGTTCCCACGAACTAGGGGGTACTGTTCATGTATTTGTTCGGTTTCAAGACTTTTCTAAATAGACCGACCGCACAACCTAAACTCATGGAACTATTTCTGGGCAGGAGCCTCGTATGCGGTCGGTCAAATTAAAACCTCTATAGAATTCCAAAACCCCTGAACTGATCTGGGTGTTTTTGGATATGTTGGTCACCCAGATCAGGGCTATCAGGGGATATAACATTTATGGGGATTTTATGTGTTTTGGGGTACTTTTTAAGTTTTATGGAAAATGTGTTGTTTTTTTCTGCCTGGAGAATATTGAATTATTACAGTATCTGACTCAATTATCTCCCAGGTAGAGAGGAGTGTTTGTGTGATGTATATGCTTTCCTATGAGACCGGCTGAATGCGCGCGCAGCTCTTGCCGCGCATGCGCATTCAGCTGAATGGGAGGAGAGGAGGAAGATTGGAGGAGGAGAGCTCCCCACCCTACTATAGGCCAGTAAGTACTATAGTGCCAGGAAAACGAGTATGTTTTCCTGGCACTATAGTGGTCCTTTAATAGTGTTGTCATTTGCTTCCCTATGGGGAATGAATCCCGCGCCTGGTCAGGGTAGACTTGTCCGCACTGATATCCGGCATCCCTACGTGACGTGCGAGGGAGCTGAAGAGGAAGCACTCAGCCAGGGCAGCCTGTCTGCCCGGTGACACCACTGGACCCCAAAGGTAAGGAGGCTGGGGGGATTAAAGTTAAAAAAAATGTGTGTGTGTGTGTGTGTGTGTTAGTGTGTGTGTCTGTGATAGTGTGTGTGTGTTAGTGTGTTTGTGTTAGTGTGTGTTTTTGTTAGTGTGTGTGTGTTAGTGTTAGAGTGTGTGTGTTAGTGTTAGAGTGCGTGTGTTAGAGTGTGTGTTAGAGTGTGTGTGTGTGTTAGTGTTTTAGTGTTAGAGTGTGTGGGTGTTAGAGTGTGTCAGTGAGTATGTTACTGTGTGTGTCTGTTACTGAGTGTGTTAGTGTGTGTGCGTCTGTTAGTGAGTGTGTGTTTTGTAAGTTAGTGTGTATGTGTCTGTCTGTCAGTGATGGAAACCATGTTAAAGGATAGGATTGTTGAACATCTAAAAACACATGGATTTCAAGATCAGAGACAACATGGGTTTACTTCAGGGAGATCATGCCAAACTAATCTTATTGATTTTTTTGATTGGGTAACTAAAATTATAGATCAGGGTGGTGCAGTAGACATTGCTTACCTAGATTTCAGTAAGGCTTTTGACACTGTTGCACATAGAAGGCTTATCAATAAACTGCAATCTTTAAGTTTGGATTCAAATATTGTTGAATGGGTAAGGCAGTGGCTGAGTGACAGGCAACAGAGGGTTGTGGTTAATGGAATATATTCGAAGCTTGGACTTGTCACCAGTGGGGTACCTCAGGGATCTGTACTTGGACCCATTCTCTTTAATATTTTTATTAGTGATATTGCAGAAGGTCTTGATGGTAAGGTATGTCTTTTTGCTGATGATACTAAGATATGTAACAGGGTTGATGTTCCAGGAGGGATAAGCCAGATGGCAAATGATTTAGGTAAACTAGAAAAATGGTCAGAAGTTGTGGCAACTGACATTTAATGTGGATAAGTGCAAGATAATGCATCTTGGACGTAAAAACCCAAGGGCAGAGTACAGAATATTTGATAGAGTCCTAACCTCAACATATGAGGAAAGGGATTTAGGGGTGATTATTTCTGATGACTTAAAGGTAGGCAGACAATGTAATAGAGCAGCAGGAAATGCTAGCAGAATGCTTGGTTGTATAGGAAGAGGTATTAGCAGTAGAAAGAGGGAAGTGCTCATGCCATTGTACAGAACACTGGTGAGACCTCACTTGGAGTATTGTACACAGTACTGGAGACCGTATCTTCAGAAGGATATTGATACCTTAGAGAGGGTTCAGAGAAGGGCTACTAAACTGGTTCATGGATTGCGGGATAAAACTTACCAGGAAAGGTTAAAGGATCTTAACATGTATAGCTTGGAGGAAAGACGAGACAGGGGGGATATGATAGAAACATTTAAATATATAAAGGAATCAACACAGTAAAGGAGGAGACTATATTTAAAAGAAGAAAAACTACCACAACAAGAGGACATAGTCTTAAATTAGAGGGACAAAGGTTTAAAAATAATATCAGGAAGTATTACTTTACTGAGAGGGTAGTGGATGCATGGAATAGCCTTCCAGCTGAAGTGGTAGAGGTTAACACAGTAAAGGAGTTTAAGCATGCGTGGGATAGGCATAAGGCTACCCTAACTATAAGATAAGACTAGGGACTAATTAAAGTATTTAGAAAATTGGGCAGACTAGATGGGCCGAATGGTTCTTATCTGCCGTCACATTCTATGTTTCTATGTTTCTATGTTTCTATGTTTCTATGTGTATGTATGTCTGTCACTGAGTGTCTTTCTGTCAGTAAATGTGTGTGTCTGTTAGCTAGTGTGTATGCGTCTGTTTGTGAGAGTGTGTGTGTGTCTGTTAGCTAGTGTGGATGCGTCTGTTCGTGAGAGTGTATTGGCGCTGGGGATCTCTACGCCCCGATCCGCCCCTCAGCTCCGAATGCGCATGCGTGGCAAGAGCCACGTGCGCATTCAAACCGCCCATAGGAAAGCATTGCTCAATGCTTTCCTATGGACGTTCAGCGTCTTCTCACTGTGATTTTCACAGTGAGAATCGCGGAAGCTCCTCTAGCGGCTGTCAACGAGACAGCCACTAGAGGCTGGATTAACCCTCAGTGAAACATAGCAGTTTCTCTGAAACTACTATGTTTTTAGCTGCAGGGTTAAAACTAGCTGGACCTGACACCCAGACCACTTCATTGAGCTGATGTGATCTTGGTGTCTGTAGTGGTCCTTTAAGTGTATGTGTATCTGCATGCACTGGCATACATTCCGCGGTCACAGGGGTCGCAGCCCTGCAACCCCTGCGACCAGGTGCCTGCCGCCATGTGTTGCGGCCCCAGCCCTTGCAGAGTAAGCGCAGGGGGGGAAGGGACACTGATCAGTTTTCGCACCGGGGCCCCATGGGTTGTGTTTACGCCACTGGTCTGAGTCAGTCAGTTTGTTATGTTATTGTGGAGATATCTTTTTCTATCAGTCTCGGAGATCTCAGCTGGATTTAGACCATACAAAGAGGCATAATAGTGTTGGAAGGTTTATGCAATATCTGCCGTTAGATGATGTGTTGTCCCTGAGTTGTCTTTGATTTTAGGTATGTATGATTTGTGGAGTCTCTATTGCAGGGCCCGAATGAGAAGCTTCCCATTTCTGTTACCACAGGCATAAAACGAATGTTGGGTGAGCAGTAAAGTTCTTTTTGCTTTATGTTTCAAAATTTGTAATAACTCTTCTCTGAGTGATTTTAGTTGAGTGAGTGTGGCGGGTTCTTTTCTTGATTTGTGTATTATTTCTAAACCCTGTATTATTGTGAGAAGGTGTGTTATGGTTTTAGCCCTCTCTTTCTTCGGTCTGTCGTCAATTTGTATAAATTAACCTTGTTTTACACATTTGTGGGCCTCCCATTTGTTAAGGGGTCATGTATCGGAGGTTGGGTTGTCGTGGAAGTATGTGAGTATTGTTTCCTGGATTTGGGTTCCAAGCTGTTGGTTATCTAAGATGGAATGATTAAGTTTCCAATTCTATGTGTGGGCTGGGATCATGGGGAGGGTCATAGACACATGGACTGGGGCATGATCCCTACTGGGATTGTCTCTAAAACAAGTTGTTGAGGAGCCAACTCGTAAAGAGGCCATACTAGATTTAGTGTTAACAAATGGAGATTTGGTATCAGATGTTACTGTAGGTGAAAGTTTAGGATCCAGTGATCATCAGTCAGTGTGGTTTAATATAAGAACAGTGACTGAGTCACACCACACAAAAACAAAAGTTTTAGACTTTAGAAAAACAGACTTTTCTAAAATTAGAATATGGGTAGAGGAGTCATTATCAGACTGGAGCAATTTAAATGGAGTCCAAGAAAAATGGGATTATTTAAAAGTTGCACTATTGAAGGCAACAGAAAATTGCATTAGGCTTGTCAGTAAAAGCAAAAAATTCAAGAAACCACTGTGGTACTCCGCAGATGTGGCCAAAATAGTTAAAAACAAAAAGTTAGCATTTAGGAATTATAAAAAAACCCAGAGTGAGGGAGACAAAATGATCTATAAGATTAGGCAGAAAGAGGCTAAGCAAGTTATAAGAGCTTCCAAATCACACACAGAAGAGAAAATAGCACAGTCAGTAAAAAAGGGGATAAAACATTTTTTAGATACATAAATGAGAAAAGAAAAGTAAAACAAGGATTAGTTAGATTAAAAACAAAAGAAGGAAGGTATGTAGAAGAGGATAAAGGTCTAGCTGACTGCCTCAATGAATATTTTTGTTCTGTATTTACAGATGAAAATGAAGGAAAGGGACCTCAGTTGAGAAAAAGGATAAATGAGTCATTTATTACACGTGAGTTTACAGAGGAAGAGGTTCTATTTCAACTGTCAAAAGTAAAGACAAATAAGTCAATGGGACCTGATGGAATACACCCAAAGCTATTAAAAGAGCTTAGTGGTGTACTAGCAAAACCATTAACAGATTTATTTAACCAATCATTGTTAACAGGAGTAGTCCCAGAAGATTGGAAGTTAGCGAATGTTGTGCCCATTTACAAGAAAGGTAATAGGGAGGAGTCGGGCAACTATAGGCCAGTAAGCCTTACTTCAGTAGTGGGGAAAGTGATGGAAACCATGTTAAAGGATAGGATTGATGAACATCTAAAACACATGGATTTCAAGATCAGAGACAACATGGGTTTACTTCAGGGAGATCATGCCAAACTAATCTTATTGATTTTTTTGATTGGGTAACTAAAATTATAGATCAGGGTGGTGCAGTAGACATTGCTTACCTAGATTTCAGTAAGGCTTTTGACACTGTTGCACATAGAAGGCTTATCAATAAACTGCAATCTTTAAGTTTGGATTCCAATATTGTTGAATGGGTAAGGCAGTGGCTGAGTGACAGGCAACAGAGGGTTGTAGTTAATGGAATATATTCGAAGCTTGGACTTGTCACCAGTGGGGTACCTCAGGGATCTGTACTTGGACCCATTCTCTTTAATATTTTTATTAGTGATATTGCAGAAGGTCTTGATGGTAAGGTATGTCTTTTTGCTGATGATACTAAGATATGTAACAGGGTTGATGTTCCAGGAGGGATAAGCCAAATGACAAATGATTTAGGTAAACTAGAAAAATGGTCAGAATTGTGGCAACTGACATTTAATGTGGATAAGTGCAAGATAATGCATCTTGGACGTAAAAACCCAAGGGCAGAGTACAGAATATTTGATAGAGTCCTAACCTCAACATATGAGGAAAGGGATTTAGGGGTGATTATTTCTGATGACTTAAAGGTAGGCAGACAATGTAATAGAGCAGCAGGAAATGCTAGCAGAATGCTTGGTTGTATAGGGAGAGGTATTAGCAGTAGAAAGAGGGAAGTGCTCATGCCATTGTACAGAACACTGGTGAGACCTCACTTGGAGTATTGTACACAGTACTGGAGACCGTATCTTCAGAAGGATATTGATACCTTAGAGAGGGTTCAGAGAAGGGCTACTAAACTGGTTCATGGATTGCGGGATAAAACTTACCAGGAAAGGTTAAAGGATCTTAACATGTATAGCTTGGAGGAAAGACGAGACAGGGGGGATATGATAGAAACATTTAAATATATAAAGGGAATCAACACAGTAAAGGAGGAGACTATATTTAAAAGAAGAAAAACTACCACAACAAGAGGACATAGTCTTAAATTAGAGGGACAAAGGTTTAAAAATAATATCAGGAAGTATTACTTTACTGAGAGGGTAGTGGATGCATGGAATAGCCTTCCAGCTGAAGTGGTAGAGGTTAACACAGTAAAGGAGTTTAAGCATGCATGGGATAGGCATAAGGCTATCCTAACTATAAGATAAGGCTAGGGACTAATGAAAGTTTTTAGAAAATTGGGCAGACTAGATGGGCCGAATGGTTCTTATCTGCCGTCACATTCTATGTTTCTATGTTTCTATGATCAGTCCATGTAATGAGGCCTATATGAGATTTCCTGATAAGATGTAAGAATCTGTGGTTGATAAATATTAAGTCTATTCGAGAGTAGGTATGCTGGGTATGTGATTAAAATGTGTAGTCATTAAAGGATGGGTTTATGAGTCTCCAACAGTCTATGAGTTGGTTATTGTGGAAAGATTCTGTGCAGAGATTTTTTTGTAAGTGATTTGGGTTACCCCTTTGGTTTGAGTGGTCCAGGGGGAGGTTAAAGTCTCCTCCACAGATCAGAATACCTTTAGAAAAGGAGTAGAGTTTTGACAGTGTTCATTTTAAAAATACCCCTGTCTGTTATGAGCGGCGTATAAGTTTGCAAACGTATATCAGTGTGATACTATTAAGCCTATAACAAAGACATATATGCCTTGTGGGTTGTTCATCTGGTCTTCCATCTGGAAGGGTATGCGTGATGCAAACAAACTCGCTACTCCCCAGGCCTTACCTCCATCATAATCACGAAAGAAGACGATGGGTAACAGGTAACAGGGCGTCGACACATCTCCGTGGGGGCTGGGGTGTAGGAGTCCAATATGAGTTATTTGGACAGTGAGAGATAGGATTGTGGGTCAGGCCCTCTGACCAGGTCAATGCCCAACTGTGCTACGGGTATTATATATATGAGTATATATACGACTACTATTATATATGAGGGGCTGCAGGTAGATGCTATGAAATAATTCTGAAGGGTACATGTGCCATTGTCCACCCCCACCCATGGGCTTCCAGCCTGTCACACCCCTTGTGTAACCTATTCCTAACTACATGTTAGAGTAGGTCAGTTGAACTAATATACCCGTCTATTGGGTTTATGTAGGTAGAGGCAAGATTGAATCCATATACAAGGACTTGCAGTTACATAAAGGTAACGTGTCATTTCAGCAAGTCATTATGACTCATGTATACAAAACATTTTGTGTTAGGTTTTCAAATATCATTTGTGACCTTTGCTGTTGTAGTGAAATAGTTCTGAAGACCATTATTTGTTGTTTGGAGTGTGACTGGGATCACCTTTTCTAACTCCATGGCTTGTGGAGTTCAAGCACCACATTTTATTTGGTTTTGTTTAGTGAATGAATTATTTATTTATTTTTAAAAATTCTTTATTTTGGTTGTGCGTATAGTAACATGTATAGTCGCAAATCCACAACAGCTTTGCAACAGCGCGTTAAACTTTAAACATTGTATAATAATGCATGGCTTGTCGTATTATGCACATATTGATTTTGGTCGCATCCCTAATTCTTGGAGACTTCAATATTCCCATTAACCCACCTTTAACCCCAGCAGCCTCTAAACTTCTTTCAATCACTTCCTCCCTTGGACTTTTGCAGTGGGCTAATTCTCCCACTCATGTAGCTGGCAATACCCTCGACCTTATTTTCTCTTATTCATGTACAATATCTAATATCTGCAACACTCCATTTCCTCTCTCTGATCGCCACCTCTTATCGTTTGCTCTCAATTACCCCCTCACCCAACAATCTCAGCCTAACCCCCCTCAGCTCAGGAGGAACCTTAACTCTATTGACCTCCAGCAGCTGTCAGCTGACATTGATTCACAACTGCTATCCATCCCTTCCCTCTCCTGTCCCTCACTGGCCGTCTCCACATACAACACTACCCTCACATCGGCCTTGAACGCTGCAGCCCCTCTCAAAACATGCACCTCGAGGAGGACACGTCCCCAACCTTGGCATAATAAATCAACACGCTATCTGCAGAGTTGCTCCCGTTGTGCTGAACGCTCCTGGAGGAAGTCCCGCACCCAGGCAGACTTTCTCCATTATAGATTCATGTTGCTTTTCATACAGCGCAGCCCTCGCCCTCGCCAAACAGTCATACTTTTCCTCTCTCATTAGTTCATGCTCCCGCAATCCCAGACGTCTCTTTGACACCTTTAATTCCCTTCTCCGCCCTGCTGTGGCCACCCCCCAAACTAACCTTACAGCTGATAGCTTTGCATGCTACTTTACCGACAAGATTGAACAGCTAAGGAAACAATTCTCCCCTCCTTGCCGTTCTCTTTCTCAACCACATGTAAATCTTGCTTTCCCTACCCTCCAGACTTTCTACCCGGCTACTGAACAAGAGGTGGCTGCGCTTCTCCATTCCTCTCGCCCCACCACTTGCCCGCTCGATCCTGTCCCATCTCACCTCATCAGAACTCTCTCCCCTTGTCTTGTGCCTACTCTAACACACATCTTTAACTGCTCTCTCTCTTCTGGCACTGTTCCTGCTGACCTTAAACATGCCACTGTAATACCTATCCTGAAAAAAACATCTCTTGACGCATCCTCCCCTTCTAACTATCATCCCATATCCCTGCTCCCTTTCTCATCAAAGCTTTTGGAAAGACTTGTCTTTACCCGTGTGTCTCGCTTCCTTAATTCCAACTCTCTCCTTGACCCTCTTCAGTCTGGCTTCCGCCCTCTCCACTCTACTGAGACTGCTCTTATCAAAGTGACTAATGACCTAATCTCCGCTAAATCCAAAGGTCACTACTCCATATTAATTCTCCTTGACCTCTCTGCTGCCTTTGACACCGTTGATCATGCTCTCCTCCTTCAAACTCTTCAATCGCTCGGTCTCTGTGACTCTGTCCTCTCTTGGTTTTCCTCCTATCTCTCCCAACGCTCATTCAGTGTCTCCTTTTCCAAGGATACCTCCTCCCCTCGTCCTGTCTCGGTTGGAGTTCCCCAAGGGTCTGTCCTTGGTCCCCTCCTATTTTCTCTTTATACTGCCTCTCTAGGTAAACTTATTGCCTCTTTTGGATTCCACTACCACCTGTATGCTGATGACACTCAGATATACCTCTCCTCCCCGGACCTCTCCCCTGCCGTCCTGCAACGTGTCACTGCTTGCCTTTCTTCCATCTCTGACTGGATGTCTTCACGCTTTCTGAAACTTAACCTCTCTAAAACTGAACTCCTTGTCTTTCCTCCTCCTAATACTGATCCTCCTCTCTCGCTCTCCCTTCAACTCAGTGATATCCACATAAGTCCATCCCTGCAAGCGCGCTGTCTTGGCGTCATACTTGACTCTGGTCTCACCTTTGAGCCTCACATCCAGTTTGTTGCCAAGTCCTGTAGGTTCCAACTCAAAAACATAGCCCGCATTCGCCCCTTTCTTACGCAAGATGCTACCAAGGAGCTTGTCCATGCTCTAGTAATTTCCCGCATGGATTACTGTAACCCTCTCCTGATTGGTCTCCCCAAAAGCCGTATTGCCCCGCTACAGTCTGTCATGAATGCTGCAACTAGACTGATCTTCCTCTCTAGTCGGTCCTCTCACACCTCACCCCTCTGCCAGTCCTTACATTGGCTCCCTGTATGCTATAGGAGTCAATTCAAAGTGCTAACCCACACATTTAAAGCACTGAACAATTCTAGCCCCACTTATATCTCTTCACTAATCCATAGATATGCCCCTCCTCGTACCCTCCGCTCTGCCCGTGACCACCTCCTGACCGCTGCTCGCACCCGTACGGCCAACTCGCGCTTGCAGGACCTCTCGCGGGTGGCTCCTCTCCTATGGAATAGCTTGCCTACTGCCATCAGACTCTCCCCTAGTCTTCAATCATTTAAGAAGGGCCTTAAAACCCATCTCTTCAGGAAAGCTTATGGCCTCCCAGAGTAATCTCTACCTTACATACCTGTCTCCTGCTCTCTCCTATGGGACAGTGCTTTGCTCTCTCCTCCAGCTCTGCTTCACTCCTACTTGATATTTCTTGTCCTAATGTCTCTAATACCCCACCTCCTATAGTCTGTAAGCTCGTTTGAGCAGGGTCCTCTTCAACCTATTGTTCCTGTAAGTTTTCTTGTAATTGTCCTATTTATTGTTACATCCCCCCTCTCAAAATATGCAGGTAAGCCTATGTCAGACCCGTCAGGTATGCCTGGTTTAACCCGGGAAGTATGTGAGTTAGTGTTGCTTTTAAGTGACACGTTCCCTGTCGTGGGGTGTCGTGTCGCGTGGTGCCTTGCTTGGTGTTGCGCCTGGCTCTGTCAGGTTGGTTTGCGTGTTCCCTGCTTAAGTACTGTCAGGCGGGGGGTAGTGATTCATGGTCCACAGGCCATTCAGTCAGGTGGGTTGTGAGTAGGCTTGGTCGTCATGGTAGCGTCAAAACATTAAGAGTAACGTTGAAAACTGAGAAATTAACGGATCTAAGAAATTATAAGACTTATGCTTTAGATCAATGTCCTTAGGGTGGTGGCTCTCTCCTGCAGATTCCAGTTTGTTGCCAATTCGTATTGTTCCCAGGTCGGGCCTCGTGGGACAAATGGGGTCACCCGGTCAGGGTTCCATTTGTGCGTCGAGGTGGCAGCGCTTTGGATTTCAGCGGGGTGTGGTGATTCCATCGGTAGCCCCAGGACGGGTAACAGTGCCGCTGCTTCTGTGAGGGTGCATACTGTGTGCTTGTTTTCTCCTTTCTGGATCCATAAGGCTTGGGTCATCAGCCACTTGTAGGGTATGTTTTTCTGCCTCAGCAGCATGGTGAATGGCCCGAGGGACCGTCTCCAGGTGAGTGTGCTTCCAGTTAGGTCCATGTTAGATCGATCACCACGAACTGGTAAGTTGAGGTTCCCCTGGTCGCCGCCACGACCACCATTTTGTCCTTGTGGCGGTGGAATTTGATGATGAGATCTCTGGGTGTTGCGGTGGGTGCCTGAGCTGGTTTTGGGGCTCGGAAGAAGCCATCCAGCTGTGCTGTTTTGGCATGTCACGGCGGTAGCAGGGCCGTAAGCAGGCGCCTCAGCATGTGTGGCAGTTCATCTGTTGGGGTGTCCTCCGGGATGCCCCGGATTTTTAGGTTATTAGCCGGCCTTGCATCTTTGATTGCCGCAAACCGGCGCTCATGTTCCTCGTTCTGGCTTTTGAGGCCCTGTACCTCCAGTTGAAGAGCTGCTATTTGGGCAGCGTGGCAAGTGGATTCCATCTCCAGGGTTCCTATTCTCCCCGTTAGGCCTTGGATGTCAGCCCGTAGGGACGCCACGTCCGATTGGAGGGTACGTTGGAGGTCAGCGAGCAGTGATTTTAGCACCGCCGTCGTCACCGGTGAGGTATCAGCCTTCTGAGTAGCTGGTTTTGGTATTGGCTCCACCGGGAGGTTTGCTACGTCATCTCCCGAAGAGAAGTCATCGGAGAATTCAGGGTAGATTTCCAGATAAGCAGCCATTTTAGGCCTTGAAGCCCCCTGTGTTTGGCGTAGCAGCTCAGCTATGTTTTGGCCCCGTCTCGGGCTATCCTGCTTGGGCTTCTTTGATTTTCGCCCCATCATGACGCTCTGGTACTTGTCGGTTCAGTGGGCTATTATAGTGTGGGTTGGGTGATGCTGAATGTGTAAATTTGGTAAGTTTGAACTTGGTTGTGTCGGAGCTCATGCTCCATGCGACTTTCCCTCTCGGTTGCTTAGCTCCGCCAGCCTTAGTGAATTTATTTTGAATACCAACAATTCACATTTCAGCAAATAACCTTCTTAGTGACGTAACTGCATTTCTTTTCTGTAAACAAAAAATCCTATTATGTTTATGGTTACACCTGTCACACCCCTTGTGTAACCTATTCCTAACTACATGTTAGAGCAGGTCAGTTGAACTAATATACCCGTCTATTGGGTTTATGTAGGTAGAGGCAAGATTGAATCCATATACAAGGACTTGCAGTTACATAAAGGTAACGTGTCAAATTTGCTTAACCCGTTGACTGCCAGAGTTGAGCCTTGGTGCACTGCTCCAATCAGCAGTGTCTTATTCTGCTTATTCTGGTTTATGGGGCTGATTTTACCTTATAATATTCTGTCCAGAAGAGAATTATTGAATAAGCAGTGTAAGTGGAAAGAGCAGTTCCAATCATCAGATAGGATGAAGGGAACTAATGTAAATCTGGTAAAAAAAAAATTATTGCAGCAGCATTCAGTTTATACATAAGTGGTTCAGTGTTGAATGTGTTGTGCATGCATCCTGGGAGGAAAGAGCCTTTTCTAGTTTGCATGGGTCATGTGTATCTAACTCTATCCCTACCTTTAGTATATGACCGGATCCTTCAGCCATACACATACACCTTGGGTCAGACAGAGTTTGAAAGCCGACAGTCTCTGTGGTCATTTCTGCAGCCAGAACATTAGCTTATTTAATTATGTTATGCCTCTTGGATCACCATTTAATTTTATATGGCTAAACTTCTAAAGCATGGCAAATTCAGCAGTTCTGCGATTGGGAGTGGGCTGGCGGTGGATGGGGGTTATAGCTACCCTGCCAACGTGCCCATCTATATAGGAGATTTATCATCCAAGCACATGTGATAAAAAGTGCCAGGATGATAACTAATAAGTCCTGTTTCTACCCTCAGGTACGAGTTGAAACGCCATATAATTTATCCCAAGTGCACAATGTCCTCAATTTACAGGGTTATTAACTAAAGTCAGAATTCAAGTCGAATTTCAAATTGTAGGCCAAAGTCGCTGAACTTGAAGCAACGCTGACTTTGAGACTTTTTCCAGTTCAGCAACTCTGACCTTGAATGTGAAATTCGCTTTGAATTCTCACTTTAGCGAATAACTCTGCTTATGTTTTAATATTTATTTTCACATTATTTTGACATAACATTTGCAGTTCATTGATTACGTCCTGGCAAACCTCGGCTTAGTGAATAACCCAAAAGGATCTCATTTATTACAATTTATAAATTATAATATTTTTTTATTTATTATAAAGGGTCCATTCAAGACATATAAGTAAATTCAACTCTATATAAAACTGACTTTGATATAGTCAAGTCACTAAAAGCTAGAGTTAATAATTAGCAGTTAAGACAATAGTTAACACCAATTTACTATTAACTCCAGTAACTCCTATATATATTGTTTGGGTATAGGGTTGTCACGGCTCAAGCTTTCTGCGCATGCGCAAACGTAAAGTCCGCCAGTCATGCCGATCAGCTTCTTTTTTTTTTTTGTTTTTTTTTTTCATTCACGCATGCGCAGTAAAAGGCTGTGCGGGCTCGTTATGTACGAGGCTATGACGCAATGTGGTCGGGTCTCGCGTTCTGACCAGCGCATGCGCAGTCGGGGCTGTGCGCCGGGCCGTGAGCGCTCTGCGCATGCGCAGTGAGGTAGGCCGCCGTTGCGCAGTTGTAACGAGGAGGAGGAGGAGGTGGGTCGGTGCTGCTGCTGGTGTTGTTATTGTGAGTCGGATGGAGTGAGTGCGCATCGCACCGCTGTATGGAGACGGGAACATGGCTCCCTTCCCGGACGAGGTGGACGTGTTCACGGCGCCGCACTGGAGGATGAAGCAGCTGGTCGGAGGATACTGTGAGCAGGTACATAGAGCGGGCCCCTCCCAGCCACACCGGGGGCAATAACAGCTGTATGTCATTTACCCCCACCGGGGGCAATAACATCAGGTCTGACAGCTATCTCTTACCCCCACCGGGGGCAATAACAGCTGTACATCCCTTACCCCCACCTGGGGCAATAACATCAGGTCTGTACATCCCTTACCCCCACCTGGGGCAATAACATCAGGTCTGACAGCTATCTCTTACCCCCACCTGGGGCAATAACATCAGGTCTGACAGCTATCTCTTACCCCCACCTGGGGCAATAACATCAGGTCTGACAGCTATCCCTTACCCCCACCTGGGGCAATAACATCAGGTCTGACAGCTATCCCTTACCCCCACCTGGGGCAATAACATCAGGTCTGACAGCTATCTCTTACCCCCACCTGGGGCAATAACATCAGGTCTGACAGCTATCTCTTACCCCCACCTGGGGCAATAACAGCTGTGTCATTTACCCCCACCAGGGGCAATAACAGCTGTACGTCCCTTACCCCCACCTGGGGCAATAACAGCTGTATGTCATTTACCCCCACCAGGGGCAATAACAGCTGTACGTCCCTTACCCCCACCTTTGGCAATAACAGCTGTATGTCATTTACCCCCACCTGGGACAATAACATCAGGTCTGACAGCTATCTCTTACCCCCACCTGGGACAATAACATCAGGTCTGACAGCTATCTCTTACCCCCACCTGGGACAATAACATCAGGTCTGACAGCTATCCCTTACCCCCACCTGGGGCAATAACAGCTGTATGTCATTTACCCCCACCAGGGGCAATAACAGCTGTACGTCCCTTACCCCCACCTTTGGCAATAACAGCTGTATGTCATTTACCCCCACCTGGGACAATAACATCAGGTCTGACAGCTATCTCTTACCCCCACCTGGGACAATAACATCAGGTCTGACAGCTATCTCTTACCCCCACCTGGGGCAATAACATCAGGTCTGACAGCTATCCCTTACCCCCACCTGGGGCAATAACATCAGGTCTGACAGCTATCCCTTACCCCCACCTGGGGCAATAACATCAGGTCTGACAGCTATCCCTTACCCCCACCTGGGGCAATAACATCAGGTCTGACAGCTATCCCTTACCCCCACCTGGGGCAATAACATCAGGTCTGACAGCTATCCCTTACCCCCACCTGGGGCAATAACATCAGGCCTGACAGCTATCCCTTACCCCCACCTGGGGCAATAACATCAGGCCTGACAGCTATCCCTTACCCTCACCTGGGGCAATAACATCAGGTCTGGCAGCTATCTCTTACCCTCACCTGGGGCAATAACATCAGGTCTGACAGCTATCTCTTACCCTCACCTGGGGCAATAACATCAGCTCTCACAACCATCCCTGAACCTCAGCAGGGGTAATAACATCAACCATTTCTTACCCTAACCATGGGTAATAACATCAGGTCTGACAGCTATCTCTTACCCTCAGCAGGGGTGATAACAGGCATCTCTTACCCTTGCCATGGGTAATAACAGGCATCGCCTACCCTTACCAGGGGTACTAACAACAGGAGATGATGGACATCTCTTGCCCTTACCAGTGGCTGTAACTGCTCCTCTGTCAGGTTTATCCCAATTTTTCAAGGGGTAATAAGATCAGCCCCTCTCACAATTAGTTGCGGAACAGCCTCTTTTTGACATATTGCCTAAGTTAGTAAAATCAAAGTCATTGATATGTGGTTGGCATTGGAAGGCTTAGTACGTCAGCTGACTTGCTTAGCCACTGGCTGTCCAAATTTCTCATAAATTGATAGTGTTATTGCAGAACTTCCACACTAATAATACAGAGTAAGACGGATTGGGACCCTAGTTTTTATCAAATCAGTTGCAGTTTGTCACAGAACATGGGGTGCTAATGCTTAGACTGCCTCTTTCATAAGCAATCAAAGGTGATGGAAGCATTATGTGCAGTATTTTAAATCTACTTTGTTTACTTATCGGAATTCTAAAACCACAATTATTCCCAATCAGAGCTGAAACATGTTACAAAATGCAGTAGTAGTGTTTTATTTTGGCAAATAAATATTAAGGCCTTTCCACTGCTTTTCATTTTACCTATTATAGTGGCAGGGCTTTAATCTTTAGAAAGGATTGCTCTCATGGAGGAGTTGACTGGCAGATTCCAGGTAATTGGTCTTATGCTGTAGTGTTTTTGGTGATTTGAGTGTTCTTTAACTTAATTTGGCTTATGAAAGGAAATTAATCAACTAGATCCAAATTGATGTTATCGAAGAGTTGTGCAAAGTATGGAATATTGTAAACCACTACATACTTTTATGTACCATTGAATACTATGTAACAAAATAAGAAGACTTTTTTTTTTTTTTTTTTATACATCCAAACATTGCAGAGGTATACATGAGGTAGCAGCTGACCTAAGATACCAAACAGCTATTCACTAAAGTGTGAATTTCCAATTATAGGTCAAAGTAGCATACTGAAAACAAGGTTAAAAGAACATTATAGGGTCAGGAAAACAAATGTGTATTCCTGACCCTATAGTGTTAAAACCACCATCTAGCCCTCCTTACCTTAAAGTGAAATTTTACTTGCATTCAAGTCTGCAGATGCTGCCTCTGCCACGTACATGTGCTCACATCATCAGATGTGGTGGTCTGAGCCAATCACAATGCTTCTCCATTGGATTGGCTGAGACTGTCAATGAGGCAGAGAAAAAATAGAAAGTTCAGTGTCTCCATGCAGAGGGCAGAGTAACTGAATGTCAGGAACACTGCAGCACTGCCACAGGAAGCATCTCTAGCAGCCATCTGAGGAGTGGCCAGTGAAGTTATCCCCAGGCTGTACTGTAAACACTGCAATTTCTCTGAAAAGACAGTGTTTACTGCAAAAGGCTGAAGGGAATGATTCTACTCACCAGAACAAATACAATAAACTGTAGTAGTTCTGGTGACTATTGAGTCCCTTTAACTTTCCAGTTTGGTTGTTTTGGTGTAAAATTTTGAATTTACTTTGCATTTTCCAAATTCACACAGTATCTGAACTACTTACATGATGGTTAGCATTTATTCCAGTAATGCAGCATTTATTTTGTGCATGGGTTTGCATGTCATTTTGTGTTTTCATTACTTATTTAAGCAGATACTCTGTGAGTTGAAGTTACCCTTTTTTTTGTAATGCATTACATTGATAAAATTAAAAAATTGTGTCAAAAAAAATAGGTAACAAAGATACTCTTGCTGCTTCTTCTGCTAAATAATTTCCATTAGAAGCAGCCGGCAGGCCCTGTCTGTACAGGAATAAGTTTCACAATCATCCTGAGCCTCTCATTCCTCTCCGTGGCACGCACCTTGTAGCATAAATCTCCATTCAATAGCGGGTTATGGGGCACATTATTCAATCCCCAGTGTTGTTCCACTCATTACCTAGGTGAGTGTAACTGCTCTGCCTAATAGAAATCGTACCACATCTGAACTCTGTGGACCTAAGAAATCAGCATTGGTTTTTAGTGTTTTCGAATGTTCTTTTAAATAACCACTGCTGCTTGTGTCCTGGAATTTGTATATTTCTATAGATGTTGTGAGTAATTTGAGGAATGCATTTAACAAGCTGCATATAAAAGGGGTTAAAGAGTTTACTTTGCACATAAATTGCTTTATTTTTATTTTATTTTTATCCATTATTGGTATTATGTCAAGTAGTGATTTGTCCTCTCTAGTGTAACACTGGAGAACTATCTCCATTTTAGAAGTCAGAGCTTTATATGTTACACAACAGAGCTGTGACGTTGATGCATGGTGTTATGCATCGTTTGCGTTACATTATATGCTTGTATAAGCTAGACACCCCTCCCTTTCTCTTCCATTTCGTCTAAACTTATGATTTACCAGTTACGGTAAAATACCGCTTAACTCTGTTCAATGTTTGGCCTCTGTAACAGTGTGTTATTAACATACGTACATCATTGTACCTGCACGTAATACCCTTCGCAAAATGTTTTGGCACACTATAAACTGTTATAGATGGGAAAAACGAGCAGGATCACAATAACAAGTTCTGAAAGCTGTGCGTGTCATTGAAGGTATGTGTGGCTAAAATCAATGTGGTGTGTGTGTGCACATCTTCCAATTACAACATTAAATACACACGTCACGTCTTGCACAAATATATAAACTCCTACTAATATTAATGGTGACATGCAATATTATGATTACTTCGATCATTTCATTGTAATACAGACACTTGGAGCACACATAACGGAAAGCCATGGCCAAGCTGTTCTTGTATTATTGTAATGTTGCAAGCAACCTCCTTTCACTGAAGTACATAGTGTTGTAAAATGTAACACATTCCTGTTAACATAAAATTAATTAAAACTTTTTAAAGTCACTTTTTTTTTCCTAAGGCATACCCAAACCAGTAGGTGTAAGAAGCCTCATGTAGCATCTTAAAGTTTTTTGTTTTCTCTCCTCCATATCTAAAGCATGATTTTTGCTAAGAAAGATCAACATCGTTTGTAGCTGAGTACCATCTTGCAGCTTCATACTTCCTACCTGAAAAGAGAGACTAGGTAGCAGGTGACATAAAGTTCCCTCAAGTTCACTGATATTGGATGATTCCTGCTGTTTACTGGTTCAATAAACATAATTCCATAATGAACAGAACCTGTAGATTTGTTGCAAAATAGTAAGTGTGTATATTTTATAATTTTAGTGGGGCTGCTGAATCATTCTATTTGTCAACGTATTGGCCAAACATTTTGAGACATGACTCAATAACCGCAAACCATTTTAATGTTGTGCAAGACAGTTTTGGGAAGAATCTTATAAATTGATGTTATTTTATTGAACAGATTTTTTTTTTTTTTCCTTTCATCCAAGTACCTCACTAAGCCATTCTTTTTACCAGTACCTGTACTTGCAAACTTTATTTTCAGAGATTTAGCCAAACCATAACTTTGTTAAATTTAACAGCCGTTCAATTGTTTCAGAATAAAAGTGACATTAAATGATCACTATAGGGTCAGGAACACAAACATGTATTCCTGACCCTATAGTGTTAAAACCACCATCTAACCCCCTGAACCCCTCATGCCTGCATAAATATAGCAAAATTTTAGTGTATTCAAGCCTGAAGCCTAGCTCTGCATGCTGTTTGACTCAGAAAAACAAGCAGTCTGCTGACATCATCAAAAGTGGTAGCCTGATCCAATCACAGTGTTTCCCCATAGGATTGGCTGAGGCTGACCAAGAGGCAGATCAGGGGCAGAGCCAGCATTCAGTGTCTGCATGCAGAGGGAGGAGACACTGAATGTTTGGATGCATTTTAGGCAGCCATGACCCAGGAAGGATCTCTAACAGCCATCTGAGGAGTGGCCAGTGAAGTTATCACTAGGCTGTAATGTAAACACTGCATTTTCTCTGAAAAGACAGTACTTACAGCAAAAAGCCTGAAGGTAATGATTCTACTCACCAGAACAAATGCAATAAGCTGTAGTTTAAGCTATATTTTATTCATGTTAAGTAATAAATTTAGAAATACTTATTATTGCATCCTGCACTTTTTCCGGTAAGGGGAAGTGTCACCCCAATTTGACACTAAGCCTGCAAACTTAGAGCCAGTGCTTAAAAGGCTCTAAAAAAGGTGTGCACCCCTTTTTCTTCTTTTTTGTATATTATCAAAAGAGGATTTCCGTGGATACTACACCTTGAGTCTCTTTTCTCACATACATACATTGTGGAGTGGAGAGGAGTAAGAATTTTGAAGAACTAAAGGGGTTAAGCTGTCTAGAAGTTTAGAGCCTAATATCTAAAAAGGCTCTAATAAATGTGAGTAGATCTAACTCACACACAATAATAATATTCTGTATATATACAATACTGCACAATTATTCTCTATATTTCTTTTTTGCTTTTCATGTACACCCCCTAATAAGTCTATTAAGAGGGGTAAGTTACATGTGTATGTACTCAAATACCTATCCTGTATAGATATGTATAGCGCTGCACTCCAATTAGAGGCTTGGAAGGTGGAAACATCAACCAGACCTCTAGTTATCTTTTTCTTTGGTGTCTTTTACTTTATGGTGGGGTATTGGGAGTACCCACAGAGTGTTTACAACAGCTAAAAATCAAATTACTATCACTGTATAATTTCCTATAAGCGCCAACTACTACCACACCTATTTGTGTTTACATTCCCTTTAAAGTTTGTTGCAAAATTGGAAGCGCTTTAAACTGGGGTTTTTTTTTGTTTTTGTTTTTTGGATCAACAGCAGAAAACAGATGAGAGGAGGGCTGAATTTGATGGACGCAAGTCTCTTGTAACTATGTAAAGCTAGCGTTCAAGATTGATTAGTTTTATGTAGATAAGAGAGAAAATCCTGGTACTGCCCGAGCTATACTTCCCTACACTTAAATGCTGTCTTACTTTCCACTAGTATCAGACAGCTGATGAGTCTGGTGGTAAGTGCATACAATATTGACCTTGTTGGTTAACTTGGTGGTTGGCCTGGAATCGTTTTCCCAAAGAACTTCTCTTGACACATTGCATTGTGTTTTGACTTGAAATTATAAAAGGGACCTCGTTAGCGACAACTTGATTGACTCCATTTCAAAAGTACCCTGCATGCTTTTCACTAAAGAATCGTGAAGGGCTGTGGTCAGGTTAAAATTATATGTATCTTAGAAAGGACATTTTAGTTTATCAAGTGATATAGATAGATATTTGTTGTTTGTGTCAATTGAGAGGCAGTTGATTTGATCTTTGTTTCATTAACTATCCACAGCATAGTCATCTGAGCAGTCAGGAAAGCCCTGTCTGAAGCATTATGCTGATTTTGAAATGACTCTGCATGAAAAGAGTTGTGATATCAGAACAGTAATTTCTCGCCCGCTGTACAAATTGTACTTTTTTTCTAAAGACACCAAAATAATAATTTTATATGTGCATTAAGTTTAACATGGGGTTAGATCAGGATCCTAATTCAAAGGATCACTGTAGTGTCAGGAAAACAAAGCGGTTTTCCTGACACTATAGTGCCCTGAGGATACCCCCACCCTCAGGGACTCCTCCTGTGGCGCTGAAGAGGTTAAAAATGTTTACCTTAATCCAGCGCCATGACCTCTCCTCCCCCGCCAACATCAGCGGAGCCGAATGCACATGCGCAGCAAGTGCTGCGCGCGCATTCAAAGTGTCCATAGGAAAGCATTTCTCAATATTAAAAATAAAAAAGCGATCTCTAACCACTGCAGGGAGGCTGGGAATACAAAAAAAAAAAAAGGGCACATTAAAGTGTATCTTTAATGTGCCCTTATTTTTATTTTATTTTTTGTATTCCCAGCCTCCCTACAGTGGTTAGTGATCGCTTTTTTTATTTTTAATATTCCCTCTCTACCTCTGTTGTCCACACCACCAATCTACGTCCTTTGCCTTACTGGCTCAGAGCTCAGATTAAATTACTGGCCATGACTGCCAGTTCAGTGAGATCCCTTTTCAATGTTTGTTGAATCTGTCTATCACCCCTAGTAAAGGCCTGTTATTGGATGTTGGGTTGATTTTTATTTCCCTTTTTACAATTATTTTCAAAGGCTAATGATATTGTTCCAGAAATAACTGTTTTCTTAAAGGGGTACTCCAATCACCATGACCATGTCAGTGACATACAGTGGTCATGCTGGTAGGAGTATGAATGTGCAGTGTTTCAGCTTGTAATACTGCACATACTGTGAGATATTTGCACTTGTGTGCTGGGGGCTAGTTTCACTCCAGCATGCGTGACTTGTTCTGGGCTGCCAGTGTCAATTCTGTGTACATTTTTCGTGTAGAATCCTGCTCCTTGTAAGCAGAGTGCAGCTTTTACCTCACACCTACCTCTGATGCACTTTTGCCAACTTAAAAAACAAACAAAAAAAAACCTCTCTCGCCAAGAAGTATGCATGTACTCTGAGCCGGCATTAGATGGGCCTTCTCCACAGTGGGCAATAGGATATATTACTATTCATTACGTGTCCTATCTGAACATTAGATTCAATATCATGATTACCCTGTTCCAAATCCTGATACTCAAATGTTTCATATTGTATTAAATCAAACTGTAAGATCGTTTGTTTTCAAAACAAACGATCTTACAAACTTATTAACATCCAGTTATGTATTAAATAATTTGAAATCTGAAGTCTGTGCTGAATTCAAGCTTCTATTAAAAACACTAATTTAAAGTTACACTCTACTGTCCAAATACCAAATGAATCAAAGCACTGTTTAGTAGATATGCTCCAAATGACAGCATGCATGCTTTAAATTGTGTATTATTTTTTTCATTGGGGGTATGTCTAAAAACCTTTTTTTGCAAAAACGTAATTTCTCTTGTCTGCAGCTTTTGCAAATTCTCCCCACCAACCTCACATAGACTGTCTGTGGTTGTCCAATCACAGACTTCCCAATGCAATTCAATGAGAAGTCACTGCAAGACAGGTGATCTCTGCAATTGCTGCCTCTTGAGTTTAGCTCCACAGAACTAACCAAACCAGGAATTTAAAAAATTGATTGAAAGTCGGGGGGTGTAACCAGGTGAATTCATGAAAGTGTCCATTTCCATTGAAATCAGCACTTTAAGCAAATTTGTGAGAGATTATTTGATTAGTGGATGCAGTGTGTGTGTGTGTGTGTGTTTGTGTGTGTGTGTGTATATAGTGAATGAATGCAGTGTGTGTTTGTGTAGTGTGTTTGTGTAGGTATGTTAAGTGTGTAAAATGGGGTTGTGGGGTTACATTTTTTTAATTTTCTTTTAATAAATCTAAAAATGTTCAACTTTTTTTTTTTTTTTTTAGTCCTCCCTCTCGCTTCTTACCTGGCCAGGGATTGGGGTATGTGATTCCCTGGTGGTCCGGTGGCATGGACTGTGCAGAGGGGGCCCAGCACACTCTTACCTTCCCTTCAACTCCCCTGTCTAACTCTCGGCCGCGCGGACCGTTGCCGCGGTAACCCGTGGCAACGCTCTGATGGCCGCAAGAGTTTGACAGGGGGCTGCTGGGAAGGTAAGTAAGAGTGTGCCGGACCCCTCAGGACTTCTGCGGGCCTCCTAGGACCCTGATGGCGGCCCTGGTCTGCAATATCGGTATCTTTATTAGCCGATACCGATTTTGCTGAAAATACAGAATATCGGCCAGACCGATAATCGGTCGATTCCCTATTGTCCTTAGTCCCTTGGCCATGACAATCCATCCATCATTACACTTTTAGTCCTTTAATGCTAAAGAATCGCCAGGAACCAATCCCCTCTGTGCTGTTTGTGTTAATGAGGAAACATTAGCCTGAGCAGTGATGGAAGTCTTCGATTGGCTGAGAGTTTCAGATAACTACATTCAGCCCTGTTTGAGAAGAACAGACCTGCTTCCCATTACAGGTTAAAAGTCCCCAACACCTTATTTCGGCTTTATGGTGTGTAATTCACCATCACTCATAGTTAAGTGTAATGCAATCTGACGTTTCAATGATAAAACGCGACAATAATTCATCTTGTGATGGCTGCTGGGTTTGGACAAACCTTGATGGCAGAGCTCTGCCTTTTGTCAGCCTCTGGTTTTACCATAATACAAAACAGTCCCTTCTTTGCCATATAGTATCTTTTGATTGCAACACATTCAGCATCAGTATTTCATAAAATTGTCATTTTGAATTGCTGAGACGTGACAGAGCCACTTTACATGTAACAGGCTAGACCAGCTGCTCATTATTCCAGCAGTTTATATGCCCTTATGCAAGCAGTAGCAATTATTCATACATGTATGCACTTGGAAGATATAGCTTTTATTACAAATGGAACTTGAGTTTAAAAAACTTAGCTTGCCTAGGATGAATATATGCTGATGTAATAATACAGTTTTATAATTGCTGATTGGGTGTGTTTTAAATAAGAGGAATGCAGCTTCAGTTGTTTTTGCCCAGTTTAGCTGGCCTTGAGAATCATTTGCGGTTTGACATGTCTGCACTAGAAACTCACCTGGCTCAATTCATAGGCAGCCATTTGTCAAAACCTATATTCTCTGTGGCTGTCCAATCACAGACTTCCCAGTGCAGCTCAATGAGAAGTCTTTGCAAGGCAGGTGTTCTGAGCAATTTTAGCCTCTTGAGTTTAGCCCCATTGAGCTAACCAAACCTTTTGTCTGCTTGAAACCCAGCAGGCGCGTAACTAGGTTAATTTATAAAAGTGCAAATTGCTATTGAAATCTGTTTTAAATATTTTTATTGTATTCATAACATGGATGCATGTATCAAACTGTTTTGTCAAATAACGAAGCAAGTGATTGCCCGCGCAGGGGCTTAAGCATCAATTTATAACGGTGGAAACATTCGGTTGCCTGCGCAGAGGACCGTTTAGCGTGACATTGTTGTTCACCTTTCGTTGCTATGTGCCATATATTCTTATCCGTGGCATCTAGTTGTTAGATTCCTAGCATATTACATTGCAAACGTAGTGTTAAAGTGGCGGGTCCGTGCCTGCGTGGAGGCCCGGTTATATTTGCATGAACAGGTTCACAGGTTGTGGCCTTCGCAGAGGCTTTGTGTACCCGCCAGATGTTGTATAGCGTTTAATACAGTAAAATTTTTAGGCATTTACCCTCTAGGCGTCTGTATGTCGTTTTAGAGTAAGCATATAGAGTAGGGGGAACAGACTATGTGTCAGCTCTAATAACAGTGCGGTGTACAGGCAACCTCACTAACTTATTACATCCTAAACATTGTGGTTGTAGTCAACATTTTGTATCTAGCTGGCGTCTTGTTGCCTTTGCGAGACCCGGTTGTGTGTTGCGTAACTGCATTTAAATAGTCGCTGTATCAGTGTATATCTTGGGGAGAAGCGTAGTGGTTAGGTATTGTCCGTGAGCGACACGGTAGTGCTTGAACAGGTCTGTAACGACCCTTAGGGTGTTTCTCTGTATGTGTTTGCCTATACCTATATTAGTGTAGGATGTGGTCCCTCACTATGTTGCATGGAGCAATGTATCTTTTTGGGGTGGTCAGTTACTGTAGCCGCTGTAGTTAGTGTTGGCCCTTTAGCGTTGTTCACGTGAGTTGGGTCAGTCGTTGCGTCTCCTCCGTTGTGTGCATGTTGCATGTGTGATGTGTGTTGCTTGGGTTACGTTCAGTGTTGTGTCGGCTATGTCTTCCCCTCCTCTCCGGCTTAAATGTCTATCGACCTGTGTCTATGTCGCGAGGTTAACAACTCTGTCATGTCCTTACGTCAGAGTATGAGTTCTCTGCTGTCGTATTTGACGTCTCGTATATGTCCTGCAGTGGTGTCCGATGATGTGGAGCGGTCTGTTGGCGTGGTCTGCGTGTATGTGATTCGTGGTCTCTCGTGTCTGTGTCGTGCATGTGTGATCGTGTGTTACTTCGAGTGATGTGTCTGACACCTTTGGCCCTCTGTCATTGTGACTCCATTGTCTGGTCTGTCACCTGATTTTGCAGTCATTCTATGTCTTGTTCGTCCAGAGGTAAGGTGCGGCAAAGTAGTGGGTCTAGTGTGCGGCGTGTTATCTGTCATCTGTTCATGTGAGGGCTGTATACCTAGCCATCCCTCGAGCGGTTGCGGCCTGGCCGGTGGTTATGTGTGTGGCACGTGTATGCCATCATGTCTGCGGGCGTCGTGGCTGTCTTAGTCAGCAGTGGCAGTCGCTGTGACGTCTGTGTGTGGGATCGGGTCGGGTGGGCCATGTGTCCTGTGTCCCGCCCCCTGTCCCCCGCCCGGCTCGTTGTGCCCCGTCGTCATCTTTTCGCCTCCTGTGTCTCCCTAGGTCCCTTCCTCCTGCCACTAGTTACGGTGTGGTTAGATGGTGCCGGAAGGAGTCTGATGAGATCAGTCTCATCCAGTGGAACCAGCGTTTGGTATATCGGTCCCTGAGGTTCGGGGTTTCTGCTTTCAAGTCCTCGAATGATCTCGTGGCTTCCACCTCCTCTATCCATCTCTTTATGGGAGGTGTGCTGGTCTGTTTCCAGAAGATGGGGATGGTCACCTTAGCTGCATTCAGAAGTCGAGGGATAGCCGATCTCTTGTATGTTTGTGTCGCCATGGTGGTGTGGTGTAAGAGGAAGGCGGCTGGGGACTGTGGCAGGAGCTCCTCCGTGACCTCGTGTATGATTGTCCTAATTCTGTCCCAGAACGGTCTGATGCGAGTGCACGTCCACCATATATGTATAAACGTACCAGCTTCCTCCCCGCATCTCCAGCATGTGTCTTCGAGTTCCTGGTTTCTGGCGTGTAGCGCCGTTGGCGTCAGATACCATCTAGTAAAGATCTTGTAAGAGTTTTCTTGGGAGCGTGCCGAGCTCGGAGTCTTTTGTATTAGGGTAATGCTCTTGTCCCAGTCCGCGTCTGTCATAGGTTCCTCAAGGTCCTCCTCCCATTTTCTGATGCACGGGGGTGCTAGTAGATATCTGCTCGTGATTAAGATAGTGTAGATTTGTGAGATGGCACGAGGAGGTTCCCTGTCCTGCGTGCATAGAAGTTCAAATTGCGTTAAGTCTCTCAGTAGGGAAGGTTTTTGCGGGATGGATCTAGCATATTGAGTAATTTGCGTTCTTGCTAGTGCGTGGGCAAATGTGTGCGGCCTGTCTGGGTATAAGTCTTCCAGTGGCCGGATGTCAAATGGTTGGTGGAGAACGTCTTTTATGCGGGGTATCGTATTGCATCTTGCTGGGCCCAGCGTTGGGCCGTAGTCTCCAGCCGGAAAATCTGGGTTACCCTTCAGGGGTAGGAGCGGGCCTGGGTCCGTGGTGAGGTATCGTTTCGTGCCTTGCCCATGCCACACTTGCATGGTCGCCGCCACGAATGGGTTGGTGATGCATTTGCTTCTATATGCTGCCTTGGTGATCCACGGTAGGGTTCTGAGGTCGCAGTTGGTTATGTCAGCTTCTAGTTGTGGCCACTGCTTGGTGCCGCTGGCTATCGACCAGCTGATGACCCTGGTGATGTGTGCTGCGTGGTAGTACTTTTCGAAGTCTGGGAGTGCTAAGCCCCCCCGGAGCTTGGGTAAGATCAGTTGGGTGTGCGCTATGCGTGGGGATTTGCCCTTCCAAATAAAGGTGCGGACCTCCGTCTTAAGTGTCGAGAAGAATGTTCGTGGGACTTTTATCGGCACCGTTTGAAAGCTATTGAAATCTGTACTTTTTGTAAGTTATAAAAAGGGGACACACTCTTCACACATTAAAGCATTTCCGCAGGTAACAGTGCATTAAGTGTCTGGATTGTCCTTTGAAACAGTTACACTGTTAGGGGCATGATCTCAACACGCAAACAACTTCATGAAGCTAAAGTTGTTTTGGTGCTTAGTGTCCCTTTAAGAATAATTATGTGACTTTAAGCAAAGTAAAATGAAGCATCTATGTTTTTGCATGGCGTTACTGTTGTGCATGTAGGAGTCCATAGTACTGGAAAATTAATGTTACATTTTGTGCATTTCGGTGCTCTGGAGAATAGTAAGACGTAAATATAGCATGTTGTAGGATTCATATTTCACTTTAATAGCGTACTTCAATTTAGATTGCTATGTTTGATTCTATAGACATCGGATTGTGTTACTTTACTAAACAGATAATATTGACAGACCAATAGTGATGTCCCGAACGGTTCGCCGCGGACTCCAGTCAGCAGACACATTCCAGCCAATCAGCAGCAGACCCTCCCACCTCCTGGACAGCTCACCAAGAATGCAGCTTCAAAATGGATGCTGTCCAGGAGGTGGGAGGGTCTGGGAGGAAGGGTCTGCTGCTGATTGGCTGGAATGTGTCTGCTGACTGGAGTCTGTGGCGAACCGTTCGGGACATCACTACAGACCAACAATTAGATTGATGAAACCAGCCTTAGAGAAATATTTGGTGTTGTGCTTTTGGGAAAGAAGAGATAATTTGACAGCAAATGAATGAATCTGCTTCTTGTTTTATACTGCTTCTATCCATGATAAATGGCAGAAATAATGTAAAAAATTATATTAAAATGAAGTATTATGTAGATCATTAAAAAAAGTCTGTGCTTTATGTTTGATCCTATTGGTTACACATCACAACTATAGAGCTGGTGGGATATGGCTGTTTGGCTCCCCAGAGACAGGCTTAAATATCACCGGCAGTGTGTAAAAGCAATGGTCTAGATCTAGAATATATAACTACTGTATGCAAATATTTTTATTTTATTTTGTTTAACAGCTTTCCAAGACCAATTTTTCCAACAACACGGATTTTCGAGCATTACTGCAGTCTCTGTATGAAACATTCAAAGAGTTCAAAATGCATGAGCAAATTGAGAATGAATATATCATCGGCTTGCTGCAGCAACGCAGCCAGACAGTGTACAATGTGCATTCGGACAATAAGCTATCGGAGATGCTTGTCCTGTTTGAGAAAGGACTGAAGAATATAAAGGTAAGTGATGTCAGGATGGTTAACGTGCATAATTAGTTTTCAGTTGAGATGATGTAATGAAAAAAGTTAAAGTACACAGTTTAAATTTATAAAATTTCTCTTTAATAAAAATATAAAAGTAATTCTAAATAATAAAAGAAGGATGTAAGGGAGTTTCTCTCTCTACTATACAGTCATTATTTACTGCAGGCCCATGTATGTACATATTGTCTGTGAGTGCAGATAGCGCTATAACTTAATGGATTGTTGTGCTTCAAACTGACAACTGCTCAAATACTTTCTAACCAGTGGGACAGTGAATCGAGATGGGATCAGGTAAGTAACATACTCCTTTTGGATCTACTTGTGGGAGAGGTTCTATAAATAAGATAGAGGTCTCAGTAGAAAGCGTTATTGTGACTGTGGTGGATTGCCTGCCATTGAATCTATAAGGCAGCAGGTAAACCACATCTGCTGTAAAAAAAAATAAAAAAAAAAAATTGTAAGGATCCACCACATTTAATATTGATTGAAAATATATAGACTTTTATCATTAAATGGTTTTCCATGATACAGAGGGCAGGTTAGAAAAGAGAAAAATTGCAGATAACTCCTTACGCATTTTTAGCAGTAATGTCTTTTGTTCTAGTCCTATGTTGGCTGAATAGAAAATGTTGTTCTTAAAGGGACACTATAGGCACCCAGACCACTTTAGCGCATTGAAGTGGTCTGGGAGCAGTGTCCTATCACATTTAACCCTGAGCATGTAACTATTGCAGTTTGTTATAAAGTGCAATAATTACCTGCTAGGGTTAACTCCTCCTCTACTTGCTGTCTACTAGACAACCACTAGAGGGACTTCCAGGTGCTTAGGCAACTTTCGGTCACCTAAATGATGCTGGACGTCCTCACGCTTGAATAATGCTTTCCTATGGAGAAATCCTAATGTGAGCGCATGCCTATTAGAGCTCCACAGCCAGCTGACAAAAAGAGTTTGTGTTCCTGGCGCTTTAGTCTCACTTTAAACATCTACGGCTGGAGTGTTATTTTTTTTGTAACTTTACTTATTCCAATTAAGAGCATGTCCACTTGGTCTTGTCTTATAAAAGTGAACATTTTTAAGGCTAGGATAGCTGGAAGGGCTTCCTCATTCACTTTGAGTGCTTGCTCAAAGGGCTTCTAATACAGAAGTATTGGTTTCAGTGCTTGCAGATCATGATAATTACTGTACATGACTCTTGTCTTTTGGGATGCAACTTCTCTAATATTGTACCTGAACATTAACAACATACTTTCTACTTTAAAAACATTACTGTACTTCTTTATTTCCAGAATGAGTATGAGCAACTGAACTATGCTCAGCAGCTGAAGGAGAGGCTGGAAGCTTTCACCAGTGATTTCCTTCCCCACATGAAGGAAGAGGAAGAGGTTTGTGATAAAGTGGAATAATTAATTAAACACGATGTGGGTGCTGTAGGTCTTTATACTATAATTAATTTCCGCTTTGTAATATTTCTTAATCAGAGTGCATACAAGGGCAAACCTTCTAATAATTATAATAATCTGCTACTTTGCATTTTGTGAATTAATTCACTACTGTAAACATGGTTCCTCATTTCAAAGGACTGACAGTACATTCTTGGTATAATTTGCCTTTTTCCTGGTATTGGTAGTCAGTATTGCACTAGATTTTATTTTCCTTCTTTTATCCTCTTTTTAATCTTTAGCTGTCTGTCCAGCAACTCTGATATTGAAAAGGGGACAAACAGCATTTCAGTTTTCTGTCCGTGTATTTGTATTTACCCGTAGTAATAACTTGCTATTTCAACATAGCTTTATTTTCACAATCTGTTAGCTGCTAAGCCATGGACAGCTTACATACTCCTCATTGTTGCAGTTACTTGATTCATACATTGGGATTTGACTACATAAATATAAACGTGTGTGTGTATAACCCTCATAAATATAGAAGTAAAATTCTGTTTCCTTAATTCTTAAACGATTTGGACAGCTGTGGATTAGTCGTTTGCGTGTGCTTTCTCTCAGGTTTTTCAGCCTATGTTGATGGAATATTTCACTTACGATGAGCTGAAAGATATAAAAAAGAAAGTGATTGCACAGCACTGCTCCCAGAAGGACACAGCCGAACGTATTAGAGGCCTGAGCATTTGGAACCAAGCTGAAGAGCTTCAAAAAGTGTTCAAATATTCAGTAGATGAAAAGGCAGAGCAAGGTGAGACATTTCAACCATATGTAAGGACATTTAAGTCGAGCTTGCTTTCTATATCTTCTGTAGCATGCAGTTCCTAAAAGTACTACAAACCGAGCATTTTACATAATTTCTCCCTTTGCAGTTCTAATGATTTGGGATTGCAAGAGTTTTGCTAATTTACCAATACTTCTGCATACAGGATTATCTCCTTTAATATATTCACTGTCTTTCAATGTTTGAGATAGCTAATATGTAGAACTACTGCTTCCATGAGAATACTAGCAAACCATCATGGAAGTTCTAGTTTGCTAGATGGTGCCTTCTAAGTCCTGGACGATCAACATGTATGAGTGTAGATTAATTTTTACATGTGGCTTTATTATTTAAAGTGTTTTTAAACCCTTTAATAAAGTTTATTCACTAAACTCGGACTTGTGAGAAATTGGCAGGGAAACTGCAAAATCTAAGCCAAATTACTCAAAATCTCTAACATGCCCTTTATTTTTCAATCATCTACAATTGCCAATGTATAGAACAGGCTCTATCTAGTGTGTGTTGCAATGTTAAAGGAAGTTTGTACTATTTAGGATTATTGTTTAAATGACTCTCTCAAGTGGCTTTGCTTCAATAATTCATATTACTTGAAGTAGGAGACTGACATCGCTCTAATTCTTTGTCTCTGAGTTTCAAATGGGAATTTTTGCGCATTTCACATATTGTTACCTGTATTCCTGACACTATGGCGCCCCTATCCTCCCTATTTAAATAATATTTTGCGTGTGTGTTTGTGTGTGTGTGTATATATGTGTGTGTGTGTGTGTGTGTGTGTGTATATATATATATATATATATATATATATCATTTATTTATTATACACACACACTTTTAACCCCACTTTGTTAGTCTTTTGTTATTATTTTGTTGATATTTACCTTAATTTTTTTTAGTTCTACATAAGATAAAGTTAGGGACTGCTTTTTCACATGGAGGGAGTGATAGTTTTGGCAGAGATTAAGCAAAGTTCCATTTCAGTTAGTAAACTTATTTACTCACAATTTATCTGTCCAAAGAAGCTAACAAAAGGTCAAACTGCCAACATAATGAACAGAGCACAGCAAAATGCAGACACCCAGGTCTGGTGCAAGGAAACGAATATAAATGCAAATAACGAAAAGGCGCATGCTGAAATTATAATCATTAAGATGCAAAGAGAGAAAGGAAAAACAGAATGGGGGAAATGACAGTGCAACTTTAAACACATATTCTATTCAATATTTGTATTTTATTCTAATAGCTGCATTAATGTATTCTTTATACAGAAACAAAGATTCAGCCAAGCACTACTTCAATTTCCCATCTTCCTCCAGAGGTAATGCTAAACATTTTTAGCTACCTTAACCCGCAGGAACTGTGTCGCTGTATTCAAGTAAACACTAAATGGGCACAGCTGGCAAAAACTGGATCTCTTTGGAAGCATCTCTACCCAGTTCTGTGGGCGCGAGGTGAGTCATTCTCTTTGGGTGTTTTTCCAAAGCCAATACAACAGAACAAGAACTTAATAATAACTCTAAACCAACTTCTGTTAAGATCCTTTTTTTTATTTTATTGATTCATATAATCTTTACTTCTGTCCTTATTCCATCTAATATAGGTTTTCAAAGGGTATTGCTTTGTGTTTGCAAATAAATTATTTTTTGTAATATGATTATATTATATTATTCAAGCGGGGACGGTCCATTTTGCATCTCTCCTGATATTCAGGTACGTAAAAGATATAACCTAGAATTGTACTTCTTTTTACATACCTTTCTCTTTTGAGCTACCACCATATAAAAATTGGAGGGGGGGGGGTTTAAAGTTTAAAATATCTTATATAGGACTCACTTTAGCATTCTATGTATTTGTTTGTCTAATGCTTATTGTATTCTTTTTATATTTATAGCCTTAATGTTTTTCATTGAGTGATCTGTTTGTTTGTTAAGGGAAACTGTAGTCAGCAGAACAAATACAGCTTAATGTAGTGGTTCTTGTGTCTATTTCCTGTCCCTGTAAGCTGTTCATTGTAAACAGAGAAAAGATTGTGTTTACAATGCTGCCTAGTAACACACCTCTAGTGACAATCAATCGGACGATCTCTAGAAGTGCTCACTATCTTAGTGTGGCACACAGTGTAGCATCTCCATTCAGTGTCTCCACACTCTGCATTGAGACGCGGAATGCTCCCCTTAGAGATGCATTGCTTCGTGTGCTATAGTCTCCCAATGCTTTCCTATGAGAATTTGAATGGCTGAGGTCATCAACATTGATGATCTCAGCCATGGAGGCAGGCCACTCACGGCAAGGGAGAAAGGGTAAGTTAAAAATATCTTTTCACTGCCATCGGGGGGGCTGGTGACCTAAACAGCCACTTCAGGACTCCTTTAAGGAGACTGTAGAGTCACTGAAGTTAAATTGTGATAATCGATTGCCGCTCACCTGCCCTTGTTTCAATTTTGGAAATGTAATGATTTGTTTCTATTGCTATGCTTATTTTATTTTGTACAAATGTTTATTTAATAGGCAACTGGTACAATGGACCACCTACACACCTTGACACAGAACCAGACGATGAATGGATTTCAAGAAGAAAAGATGAGAGTCTCGCCTATCAGGAATATGATGAAGATGCAGATGTAGATGAATCCGGTAAGCAGTATTTCCACTTGCATAAATGCTGCTTTATATCTTTGAGTTTGTTTTTAGAACATAACACACACACACTCCATAAGGTGTTTTGTGTTTGTATCTTTTCCTCTTCCAGAAGAGACAGATGAGGATAATTCCCACATTAATGTGGCACAGCAAGAAAAAGAATTACTCCATGGTTTGATACATAACATTCTTCCAAGTGTTGGACGTTCTGTGAAAACCCTTGTTCTTGCCTATAGCTCTGCTGTCAGCAGCAAAATGGTGAGTATGCTAGCAGTTATAACTGTGATGTAGAAAGTTCATATATGCCCATACATGTTAATTTATTAACATCTATGTTTTACAGATTCGTCAGATACTTGAGTTCTGTCCTAACTTGGAACATGTGGATCTTACTCAGACTGATATCTCAGATTCTGCATTTGATGGGTTAGTTAAAATGCATTAGCAGTGGAATACATGGTTATTAAGCTTACTTGAGAATAATGTTGGGAAAACCACAAAGAAAAGGGAGTGCGGTCACTCTAGTGCTAAAACAGTATAGATACAATTCACCTAGTGCAGCAAACGTGTAGAAGGCTGCTATGGTTTATCAGCCGCAAAGTGTAACAACAAAAATAGGAGGTAACAATGCACAGCTTAGTAGATTAGGCCAACTCGTGGAACCACACTTTTATTTGAAGAGCATACGGAAGACAAACCTCTGGACCCCTATCCCTTCCTCAGTGTGTGTGTTTTGCACTAGCTGGAGTGCTTTTTTCATTTTACATGAACTGCAGATTTAAATTTAAATTGGCACATTTAGAAATTAACTTTGTTACACCTTTTTTTTCGTCAATCTGGCAACCAGTTCTGTTACTTTTTGTAGTTTAGCTCAGTGAAGCTTAACTGAAGAGACGAGCACCTCCCCTACAAAGACTTAAGAATAAGCTGCATTGAGACATCTACATTGCACAGCCAGGGCGGGGAAGGGGGGCTTGCAAAGTTTTTAGATATATTAACATTATTAAATGCATGCATGTTTTTTTTATAGGGGTGTATCTACTAAATGCTGTTGATTGATTAAAAAAAAAAAAAGTGGAGGTTCCCTTAAATGTTTTACAACCAACAGCATGTCTTCTGATGCTGCATTTGCTTAGATTGGTGTCAGGTGATGTCCTGGTAATCTTGCACGGTAAAGTTGATATTAATTTAATCTTTGTAATCTCTTTCAGATGGTCATTGGGTAATTGCCAGAATCTCCGCCATTTCGACTTGTCTGGTTGTGACAAAATCACTGATCTGACTTTAGAAAGACTGTCCTTAGCACTTGGTGTGCTATCATCTCACAGGAAAAACATGCTAAAATGTTGCCTGAATCACAAAAATGTGAAAACATCCTGGGGAAGCAAAGACATTGCGAATAGCATTCAGTGCAGCATGTCCTATATGACAGGCGAAAGTGGAATATATTCTGTAAATCTATGGCCAGACCCTGACAAATCAGAATCCTATGCACCTTCAAATATTTGGATTCTAGATTCGGACAATCTTGCAGATATTGAAGATGCAGCTGATTGGAAATATAAAAATACAGAAGGACTGTGTGTTTGGAATATGTCATCCAACCTAAATTGTTATAACGGCGGTTGCTGCAGCAGCAAGCCAGTGCTTGGAGTAAGGACTAGTGTCAGTTGGCAGCAGCATTGCAGGTCTGCAGGGATAACATTCTGTGGCCATTCACTCTGTTCCCCTGGAGGGAAACTAAGGACTAAACAGGCACTCCCAGGATCCTCTGGACTGTGCAAAAATGGAAAAAAGACCCCACAGTCAGAGATTACAGACTTTTGCTCTGGAAGTGCAAATTCGGAACAGACTGCACGAGGTTTGCAATACCTCAGCCTTTCGGGATGTCACCAGATAACAGATGTTGGATTACGGTGGGTATCCCAAAAGTACAGAAGTGTAATAATCCATCTGAGATAGATATATAGATACACAGACACAGGATGTGTGTATACTGTACATATTCACCCCTGCAAATCTAATACATTAGTGCATGACAACAAGACTCAGAGCAAAGCCGCAAATAGACCATAATTAAAAGGGACAGTCCAGGATGTAAGGTAAATTGTAAATTATGCATTAAATTAAAATAAAATCTATTTCAACACAATAGCTAACATTTTACTGTACTTTAACCCCTTAAGGACATGTGACATGTCACGATTCCCTTTTTGTTCCAGAAGTTTGGCCCTCAAGGGGTTAAAGCTCATTGATTTGTGCAACTCCCTATACATTACATCATCATAAACTTTGTCCTTTCCATGAAGAAGCTTTGCTAGTCAGGAGCCTCTTCTTTTCTCTTGAGTCTGAACAAACACAGCACTTGTAAGGTTTAATAAGTGCGTGGGGCTGACAATATTTCTGTGCACAACCTAATTTCTGCTCAGAGCACTGACTTTGATTTGTAGTGCAGTTAACTCATTTTTTATTTAGGTAATCTGAAATACAACTCCCAGAAATCTTTGCTGGGTTTGCTGATGAGGTTAGGATTGAGGGACAGAATGGGAGCAATACACATGCACAGTAACCAGCAAGAATGTATTTTAGAAAGAGAATGAGGTCAGAAGACATTGGTTGTTGTACAGAAAGGCGTAAAACAGTTAACTCTTTTGCAAGAACCAAGTATAAAATTGAGCTTAAACAGCTAATTATTTAGGATGCAATCTACATAATGCATAATGGTTTGGCTCTTTAGCTGTAACTACATTTCTCATAATGATGGAAAAACTATTTTTAGAAGAATCCTGGGTTTTTCACCCTCAAGTTGTTATTGGAGATACTTCGTATCGGTATTTCCTAAAGTGTTGCCTGTTGCTTAGGTGTCTTTTTACAATTTAACATAAGGCGGCTCTATCACCTTCATATTTTACAAAGATGCCCAATGGTGACTGCTTTGCTGGGTGTCCAGTGGCCATGGGGTGAAGGGAAAGGTTAGTTTTTCTTACCTGAACTTGTCCATTATGTCCACTGCCATGGTCTTCCATGGAGTCCAGCGCTGCGGTCTGTGGAGGTTATCACGGGCTCCTTCCCTCCCCCATCCTCTCTGCCATTCCAATCCCACCCTTGCTCCCCAACCCTTCCATTTTTGTCACTGATAAGATTTTAAATCTGTTAAGCTCGCCTTTACTGCATCATTACTGGCAACTTGTTATCAAAGTGTTTCTTAGAAAAGCAGTGTGATTCACTAACAGTGCTTCTCATGAAGACATATTAAAACTACTGTTTCTTTAAGAGAAGCATTCGCTTCCTCTTTTGAACTATAGTTCAAAGCGAATGAGGCAGGAACCCCACCCAGCTGCTTAACAGCCAAGAGGTGTTGCAAAGAAGATTTATAAAAAGAAGTCTGAACATATATAAAGCAAGCTGTCAAGGAACATGTGATTAAGTGTTTTAGGGGACAGGCCTGTCCATTTTTTTTTAATTATTATTATTTATTTTTATTTTTTTAAAGTCCACAGTTCAGATCTGGGTTTTTTTTTTTTATGTGGGGATTTTTCAGTTTTTACACACTGGGTCCAATCCACAGCATTTTCTAGTAATATATAATATTCTGTATGATAAACGGGGTCCAAGCCAACCAGTATGTTTTACTACAATGTGTGCACTTTAGGGGGTTGTACTTTATGGAGACAATATATAGGATCCATTTGATTTTTCTCCTGTTGCATACAATAGTGATTGTTTGTGAAGCAATTGACAGGTGTTTTTTTTTTCTGTATCTTATGATTAAAGGATGTTAACGTTATGGGGCGGATTACCGTATCTGGAACACCTAAATCTCTCTGGGTGTCTAATGGTGACTGGATCTGGCCTGCAGGATTTGGTTTCAGCATGCCCTGCTCTTAACGATGAGCACTTCTACTACTGTGACAACATTAATGGTAATGTTTGCTTAGTTACATTTTCTTGTTATGTGATATATAGGAAGATGGTAGTGAGCAATGAAATAATTGTTTCTTTTTGGGTTATTTGCATATTGAATGGAATGAAGTGTATGTAAAAGTGTTGCTTGCGTACCTTGCAAAAATTATAATTCTCTTTTTGCCAACATTCTTCATCACTTTCTTCAGCAGTCTTGGCTCCCTTGCAGGAGGCTGTATCTCTTTAAAACTCTTGTGAAACATTTTTTAATAGCAGTGAATGGTGCAACACACACAATGCACCTGTTGTGTGTGGCATTTCATTTACTTGTTCATCTTACTTTTGTGCCGTTCTTGAGAAATGGCAGTATTTACAATTGAAACTACGCCTCTAGTGATTCTTTATGAAAACCTTGCACAGCATGATGCCACTAAATGCTATTCTCTATGAGAATATTTGTTTGGCAATACTGGCAACTTGCTGTAGGTTCTCCATGCTATTTGTGTTTGTCATCACCATTGGTGGCCTCAGAAAAGGCAGAGCGTCTGCAGTGAGGCGATCATACCAGCGCTGAATTGCAAGTTAGGTATTTTTTATTTCAGGACAAAAATACATATCTAACTTTTGAAAAAAAAATTATATATATTTAAAATTAGATTGTTTCTTCAAAGGGCACTTTTGAGTATTTCATAGATATTTTTTTTTTATTTTTTTATTTATTTTTTAATATATAAAACACTCATATTGCATAGAAAGAACTTTTGGAATGAAAGGGCATCTTCTTGCACATACCACTAAAAGTTCTGTAGAGGGATCCATAGGCCTTTGTTTTGTACTCGGGTACATGCTTGAGTACAATACTGATGCAGTCTCCTGGAGGATGATGTGGCTCCTATGAGAGCTTCAGGTTTGTCTCATTTTAAGCTTCTTCCATAGACATCCCCCAGAAATCAATGCACAATATGGTTCTCAAAACTGAGGTATAAGAAAATGTAATTAAATTGAATCCATAAGGTGACACTAATTTGTCTAGCACAATGTATACATCACTTTGTTATTTTCCTGTTTTAAAGGGACACTATAGTCCACAGAACCACTACATCTTAATGTTGTGGTTCTGGTGCCTATTGCCTGTCTCTGCAGGCTCAGCAATGTAAATGCTGCTTTTTCATGGAAAAGGCAATGTTTACATTGCTGCCCAATAACACCTCTAGTGGCAGTCACCCAGACCCAGACTGCACACAATGTAGCGCCTACATTCTCACCCCGTAGAGATTAATTCATTCACTGCATCTCTGTGTGAATGGTGCAGCATGGTGTTTTGCCGTGCATGCGCAATAGCCTCCCAATGCTTTCCTATAGGAAAGCATTGGATTGGCTGAGATTGTTAATATTGATTATCTCTGCTGTGGAGGTGGGGCTAGTCACGTCGAGACCGGGTCGGCGATAGAGAAAAGATAAGTAAATATCACCTTTTCATTGAGGGGGGCACGGCTATGTAAACATTGATCAGGTAACTATAGTGTTCCTTTTAAAAGTAAACAAGTAAGTGTAACATTTGCGTAGTTGCATCTGCAACATTTTATGTTTTCATTTTAATATAATATTTTGGGAATTTGAAAACCATGTAAACTTTACAAAGAGGAGATTGATAATTCTGTAATTACACCATCCATCACCAGTTTCAGCCCATGATTATTTTTAGAGGAATAAATCTTTTGTGTTTTTGTCTGACCTACCCCACCTGCTTTCATAATTGTAATCGAATATGGAATTTTTCAAAGTTTTGCAAGTGTCCCAATAAAAGATTAGCACATATGCCCACAGGTAGTTTTTGGTGATGATAACATTTGAATTTAAACATTTGGTGCTTTTATCTTTTTGGTTTAATACACGATCAGAATTGCCTTTAGCCTTTCAGTATGCAACCTGCTGATACACTACAAATCCCATGATACTTAAAGAAAATATACATACTGGAAGGTGGGCTGTGAATCATGGTAAATTGTTTACCTTTATGCTAGACACTGGAGCATACAATTATCAGAACTCCAGATGGATAAGTAGAGCAATAAATCTTTAGTCAGAGCATACTGTGTTTTTGGCACATGCTTATGGGAATTGCAGACTGATGAGAACTGTTTTTCAATACCCTACCACCTGTGCTGTCAAACATCATTGCACAAATGTTTTGGCTTGGGAATGGGCACATTAAAAATGAATGGTACAATTTTTCTGTCCCATCATATCTTATCTTCCCCCCCACCCTATCAACCTCCATAATCACTTGTTTTCAAGGCCCCTCCTTAGTATGTAAACTGCAATGAAAAGAAAGCCTCCTTAGTATTTAAACTGCAATGAAAAGAAAGACTGGTTTAATTGGAAGATTGATAGCACTCTTTCAATAAACCTCTCTTCTCTTCTTTTCATTGTTTATATTTTAATTTACTTCTCTCCCTTTTGTTATGCCATCTTCCTTTCTGATTAAATAATTTATCAATTTCCCTCCCTATTTTCTATTGTTTTGATTCTCCTCATTGCTGAATGATTGACAGATGTATAGTGGAGAAGGATCATGTTCATATATGTAGATGGCCAATGACCCTCATAAATGACTGTGTGTGAGGCATGCAGGTTGTTCTTGCAGCCTTTGAAGTACCCCTTTCATTGTGTCTGTAGGTTGAGAGCTGGTAGCGGTCATGAAGATTTCCACCTTCTCTGCAGAGCTTTAAACTGCTAGTTCCCCTCTCAGTGGTTTCATCCACACAGTGGTACGGATAATTATACACTCCACAGTAAGGGAGGAATGGATTCCCCTCCAGGGATTGGCACAGTGACTGTCTGATTGGTGAGGGAAGAGGAGAAAAGAGAGCCCTAACATTAGACTGTTGACTATACAGAGTTGTCATGAGCTTGTGCTATGCAGACTGTTACAATAAAGAAACATATCCTGTTTCTTTTCAATCTGTTGCTAATGCCCCATGTTCATGCTTGTCACCTTTAATTAGCTGTCCCAGGACTCCAAATAAGGGGAATGAGGTGGCAAGATTTGCTGAGGCATTTCAGCTACTTGTTCACTTAAGATGATTTCACTGCAGGTGTAGGAAACGGAGGAACTTCAAAGGTGAGTATGTATGTTTATTTTTTTCTTCGCCATTAAACATGATCAATGTAATACTTCAAATTAGAAGGGCCATCAGCAAAGCGGAAATATTGGTGGTGTGAAACGACACAGCCATCTATTTAGATCTCTAACCTAATGGATGCACAGTAACCTATGTCCTGAAGACCAAAGGTTTAGTACTCAGCCAAGGAGTTCCTACACCCACTGCAGCTGTTCGATTCCTCTGTGTATTTACTTGGTTAGTTTAAATGGAATTCATGTCCCTCACACAGTGAGCTGTTTTTAACAGCGTAATGAAGTGTTTACTGCACAGCTCCATTTCACTGCTCTTTCTATTATTTGCCTCCAGTTTAATAATTTTGTATAACCTTTTCATTTATTTATTTTCTCCAAAATATTAAATCATTTTAAAAGTTTGTCCAAAAATATTAACCAATGCCATTGTTCTGAAACAATGTCAGTAGTAGTGTCTTAAAAGTGTGGCACATGTTTCTTTAGTAGAAAATGTATGATCAGTGAAGGAAAGAGGTTAATGACTGTGCTCAGTCTAAGGAATTTGCTAAAGCAAACAGTGTTTTTATTAGAGGGAATCTGACAAAAATATATATTCTTTATTTTAAATAGATTATTGACATCTTTGTGTCCCCCCTTTCTATGGTTAAAAGTTTAATCCAATACCTTTTTTTCCAGCGCCGAATCTCATCCACCCACTCCACCTCCTGTTTTGTCTAGTCTCCTCTTCAACTTCTCGTCCTATTCAATGCTTCTCATATTGAAGCATTGTGGACAAGACAGCACTCTGCAAGTCAAATGCTTCTTGTAGGGAGGCATCAGAGGACATTTAATGTCCTTAGGCAATGCCTGAGAACGTGGAACATCAAAAACACTCTGGAAGCACCATCTATTTGCTGTCCGTGTAACAGCGGCCAGAGGTTTGTTTAACCCCGCAATGTAAGCATTGCCATGTCTCTAAAATGGCATCGTTATACATTGTGGAACCAAAAAACGAGGCTCTGTACACAGACAATTTCATTGAGATTTAATTTTTCATTTACACTGGTGATAAGCAAAAATAAAATCATCCACAGTGAATCCTATCTCTGAATCCCGATTTAAGGGACAATATAGGCACTGCCAGGGGACTCCAGTTACTATAACCAATTCAAAGAGATGAAATAGTTATAGTGACTATAGTGTCACTTTAAATGTTTACGTCTACTACTCTTTTAAAATGTATTTTGCCCAGTTATTAATGTTAAACATATAGCATGGATTTGGCTAGTAACAGGAACATGTACACAATATTAGGGATGTTATCTGTTAAATGTAAATTGCTGATTTTGGTTTTCACCTGAGTTCTGTTCTTGTGTAGGTCCTCATGCTGACACCGCCAGCGGATGCCAGAACCTGCAGTGCGGTTTTCGGGCCTGCTGCCGATCTGGTGAATGATCCTGTTGTTTTTCAAACTTTCCTCACGCATCTGAGCAGCCATTCTTTCATGCACTTTACCTTTTTATCTCTCATGACGTGTTAAGTCTGTTTTGGAGCCCCTTTTGGAGTCTTTCCTTATGAGCAGCATACATTGTTAATAGAGCAAACTGTCAAAAGTAGTAACAGTTTTCGCTTAATAAAAACTTCATTGTCTGAACGGTTTTGTCTGTCTGCGTTTGTATTGACCTACTCTACTGCACCATTTCAACCTTCCTATCATGTTATATCTGGTAAAAGGAGTTGAGAATAATTGAGTTTAGATAAAATACTTTTTTAGAAGATACGTCATGTCTTTTCTGGGATCACCTTTAAAACATTGGGATTGATAGAACAGCAGGGTTATTCACCACAGTGGGGATGTTGAACTCCATACCCCCAGATGTTATTGGACTACAACTTCCATAAATCACTGTTCATTGATTCCATTCAAATAATGTTGTGGGTTTTGGTCCATCAGTTATGGGGTGGTGGGGAGATGATTTGAAATCAGTGTGCATTCAAAGTAAATTTTTTAAATTTAATTTCAATAATTTAACAGTTCAGATAATTTTGCCTAATTTTGAAAGTCTCTTTTAATTTACCTTAAACGCCAGATAATTTACACTTCACTGACTCGCTAATGAATTTTATTGTATTTTTTTGCAGAAAATAACAGTCCTTATCTTTACACTTTAACCCATTAGCTACTTGAGAGATTAAAATAGACATTTAAAGTGCAATTGTTCTTGTTATGATGTGAGGATTGCTGTGCACAGCTTTTCTACAGTTTCTTTTGCTGAGTGCTTGGTCCTTGTAATAATCTGTATAAAGGTTACATACAGCCATCATTCAGTGTTTAACTATGCTTTCTTGATTCACACCTTGTACATACACTGATCATCCAAAACATTAAAACCACTGACAGGTGACATGAATAACACTGATCATATCGTTGCAATGACACCTGTGGTATACATCAGACCGCAAGTGAGCAGTCTATTCTTGAATTGTATGTGTTGAAATGAGGGAAAATGGGCAAGCGAAAAGATCTGAGTGTCTTTGACAAGGGCTAAAAGTGATGGCTAGATGACTGTGTTGTGGGTATGTAGGGGTGTTTCTAGTATGCTATTGTGGTGCAAGGAAGGACAACTCTGGTAAACCGACTAATTGATGCACATGAGAAACGAAAGCTAGCCTATCTGGTCTGATGTTAACAGCTACGGTAGCTGGAATTGCTGTAAATATAATGCTGGCCATGATGGAAAAATGTCAGCGCACACAGTGCATCAGAGTTTGCTGAGCATGTTGAACGTGCGCGTCAACGCTGGACCATGGAGCAATAGAAGAAGATTGCTTGGTATGACGAATCAGGTCTTCCTTTAGATCAGGTGGATGGACATGTGTGCCATTTACCTGAGAAAGAGGTGACGACAAGATGCATTATGGGACACAAGGAGGACCTGTATGATTTTAGGCAGGTAGTTTTAATGTGGCTGATCAGTGTAGTCTGTCTGTAGCATTTAATTCATAACAAAGTGCCTTAAGGTTAAATTCAGTGTTCAGAAACAAATGACCGATTTTTGAAATTCTGTATCAAAGATAGACTACCCTGCTCAATACAATATGGGTTTGTTTTTGGTTTTTTCCTTACAACTAAATATGGGAAAGTTAATTTTTTGCAGCGCTCACCATAAAATTTCCTTCTTTGGTGACATATTGCTGTGGCATTTCTTGCTGATTTCTTTCTGGGTAATTATTAAATATTATACATGTAAGAGCATTATGGGAGATGTAACCCACAATATCATGAGTGCTGAAGTTTGCCTACCTCCATGCGAGTGGGAGAGTGGAAGCAATTCGTATTCAATTTGTTTGTATTCTCCGTTTGTTTAAATAATGTATTCACGTTTTATCTGCTTTATTTGACAGTGTGTTCTACAGATACTTCATTCGGATGGGTGAAAGCATACGAACGACATTCGTGTATTTATTTCATACCGTTTATACTTAAACTATTTCACATAATTGCCAGGTTCACAGCTGTTCGCATCAAAAAAAATTACGAACACCAATTCGCATGAAAGGTTTTACGTTTGTTTGTTTTCTTGTCCAGGAATTGGAATTCGTTTGCCTTCTTTATTAAATCTATGGCAATTCACTAGTTTTATGCAATACTGTTTCAGCTACTATTTAAGTGAATTCTTATTTGTTCTCTAAATGTGCTGTATGACAGTCTCGGGGGGGAAGGTTCACTAAGTACCTAACAATGTAACGGTTCAGAATTCTCAGGGTTAATCTAATTTATAATCGTTGTTCATACCAGTTCATATATGAAATGAAAAAGTTCTCAAATAAATTGCACGATTCAGTAATTTTAGTTGTTATATTTCCTTTTTTTTTCTCTTTTTTTTTTTCATTCCCCTTTTTTCCCTTTTGTCTCTTTCCTTGTTCCCTCCTAATCATTCAGGTCTCAGCTTTCTGGGGGAATCTCATTAACTTTCTGTAGCTCAGGAATTTCTTTGAGCAATTACTGGCTCAGTAAATTTTAAGTATTTTATTTCCTTCGTCATATAAATATAAATAGGAAATTAAATTTGACTCGTTCTGCTGGTTCTTTTTTAGGTTAATATAAACCCGCAAAACAATAGAAAATTCCATAGGTCATTAAAATACACGCTAGGTACGCAATCCATTATTTATGATAATATTTCATCAAAACTAATGCTACCACACATGCTGAAAACTTAATTTTATACTTAGTCTCCAAGTCGAGTAAACCAATTCCATCATCCTTTCCACATTTAAAAGATCTGCTTATTCCAGTAGGTAAATACGGGTTTAAGTTTAAAAAATAAAATAAAAATTATTTTATTCTAATCTGTTTTTAGGTTTAAATACTCAAGCTAAAAAAGCATTAAAAAAAGTTTTTGGCAAGGTACAAAAAAATATATATATATCTTTAAGAGCTTCTTCAAAACCTTTGTTAGGTATGAAGTATCCTTCTGAAAGTTCTCGCCAACTAGGTAAAAAATATTTCATAGGCTTTTTTGCCTTAGTTGGAGTGGTCCTGGAAGGCCAATTCCCATCCTCTCGCTCGGAGGTAAAAGCCCAGCGCATAGCTAGAGCCTTGCATTATGTTCTAGTCAGGGCTTCATCTGCCATGGCCAATCTATCTTAAATCTGGTAATCTTCACCGAGAGGCCAACACCCCGCCACTTACGGCATCAAAGAAGCCCCACGCACCAAATCATAGATAGAGCCACTTGGCAATTAGGGCCTCATCTGTCGCCAAACTAGTTAGAATAATATAATTTTGCCACTTGGCACTAGTAGTAGGTAGCGGATTTACTTCATACCTGTCGCCTTACATACCAATAATCAATTGTTTTCTTTAAACCCGTAGTTAGTCTAACACCTTGCTACACAAAGACGACGCTTACCAGCACCCCATCCAGATCCAATTCTCCTACGAGACAGACCGTAGCTATCAGCCCAGAATCCAGCTACAGATCATGGACAATACCCAAAATTACAGCAGAACTTAAAAGAAGGAATATTCCCTTTCCAGCTACAGCTAGGAAAGCTGAACTGTTTTTTGATTGCTCAAAACGATAACGAGAGACCTGGCCCCAGTAGTGAATGCAACATCCAAAATAGCTTAACAGAACTTCATAGTATGTTCTTATCTCGGGTGGCTTCTATAGCCACTATTAATAACAGGTTGGACAATCTGGAAATCACTAACCACACATCTATTCCGGATATACAACAACCCATAGCCCTTCCAGAACCAAGCCTAGGAGGTAATTCCAACCCACCACCTTCAAAAAGTACTAACATTATTAACCCGGTACATCTGATCCCTCAAAATTTGAAACTTGACATTTTAGAGGGTAAAGACATTAATTTGACCTCTCTTCTCATTGCTTCACCTTTGGTGATCTGTCTGTGGGAATGAAGGCTAGAGATCCCAGACTTAACAAGAAATTTAAATATCCCAGAATTCGTTTTAGCTTTTGGTTTATTTAGGGATGTGATCCTCACCACACAGAGAAACTGGATTTGTACAGGTGATACTCGAAAAATTAGAATATCGTGCAAAAGTTCATTTATTTCAGTAATGCAACGTAATAGGGGAAACTAATATATGAGATAGACGCATTACATGCAAAGCAAGATAGTTCAAGCTGTGATTTGTCATAAGTGCGATGATTATGGCTTACAGCTCATGAAAATCCCAAATCCACAATCTCAGTAAATTAGAATATTACATGCAATCAATAAAACAAGGAGTGTACATAGAACAATATCGGAGCTCTGAAAAGTATAAGCATGCATATGGACTCAGTACTTGGTTTGGGCCCCTTTTGCAGCAATTACTGCCTCAATGCGGCGTGGCATGGAAGCTATCAGCCTGTGGCACTGCTGAGGTGTTATGGAAGACCAGGATGCTTCAATAGCGGCCTTCAGCTCTTCTGCATTGTTCGGTCTCATGTCTCTCATCTTTCTCTTGGCAATGCCCCATAGATTCTCTATGGGGTTCAGGTCAGGCAAGTTTGCTGGCCAATCAAGCACAGTAATCCCACGGTCATTGAACCAGGCTTTGGTGCTTTTGGCAGTGTGGGCAGGTGGAAAATGAAGTCAGAATCCCCATAAAGCTCGTCTGAGGAAGGAAGCATGAAGTGCTCCAAAATTTGGTAGACAGCTGCGTTGACCCTGGACTTAATGAAGCACAGTGGACCAGACTAGTCTAAACACTTTAATATCTTCGGAAGACTTCTTTACAATACACAAAAATAGACGATGCTATTCGAGCTATTATTAATACCGGTAAGGGAGCCTGGATGAGCAAAACAGACATCACAAATGCTTTCAAACTCCTCCCAATACAGCCATCACTCTGACAGTTGCATGGCTTTAAATGGGAAGACCTATACTACTTTGCCACAAGACTGACTTTTGGTGCCAAAAGTAGCCCAATACTTTTTTATATTTTTGCTGAAACTTCAATATGGCTCTTACTTAACAAACGCAGATATCCAGTGGTCATACACTACCTGGACGATTTTCTCTTAATTGAACCTCACTGCTCCACACCAACCAGCCTAATACACACCCTTTCATTATTCAAGGACTTAGGAGTTCCGATTGCTGCAGACAAAACAGAAAGTCCCAATATGGAAATTAATTTCCTGGGTATCAGACTAAATTCTGCATCCATGAGAAAATAGACAGAATTCTGACATACATCGATACCTGCAGCTCTTGTGGGTCCTGCACTACAAGGGAATTGCAGTCACGGTTAGGTTCACTCAACTTTGCCATGAGGATCGTTCCTCAAGGCAGGGATTTTATCTCTAGACTACTCACACTGCGACACGGACTGCCAGATGACTACTCTAGAATTGATTCTGATGTCCCAACTAGGACTGAATTAAAAATGTGGCATTTCTTTCTATCCTCATGGTACGGCAGATCTCTATTTGTTCCACCGATTACGAATGACTCCCCAGTAATATGGACCGACGCAGCAGGAGCCACAGGTTATGCGGTTATATACGGTGATGATTGGGTACAAGCCACCAGAAACAGCCAATCTAGACAATTTTAATCAGCACTGTTCAAAGTCTTTCCCATAGTAGAAGCAGGACATATATGAGGTAATGAGTGAAAAGGGAGAGCAAGTAGATGTTTCTCTGATAAATGGCAGCCTGCGACATGATTAATAAAGGCTAGTCAAAATCTCTTACTATAATGTATTTAGTAAGGAAACTCACTTGGTTAGGAGCTAAACTTCAGTTCTATTTACACTGCATCTGTGTGCCAGGTGTTCTGAATAACGCAGCTGATGCTCTGTCACGTTCTAATTTGCAGGAATTTTTCAGACATCAGACAGCGAATATTCAGCCCAGAGATCTGCCACAATTCAAAGACCTAATCATGTCTTAAGTTGTTTAAGTCAGAGCATATTACTTACACAGGCAGGATTGTCTACCAACACTAAAAAAAGCTTATGCTTGAGCTATGGTCTATTTAAGAAATTTGTGTGTGATTTCAATATAATAAATGTGTTCTCAGTTGAAATTACGGTTGCTTTCACAACTCTTTGCCACATTTCTCTGAAGTTAACCTACAATACAATTAAACTATACTTAACAGGCATACAACATTACATGTTATCACTATACCCCAATAAAACTCCCATTTTGTCTTCTTATCCGGTTAAGAGTGTGCTGAGAGGTATTCAGAGACTAAATCTACAGAACCATCCAAAAAACTCCCTATAGACCTTAACATCTTTAGGGAAATCTTGGAATTAATGGATAAACGGCCCTTTAATAACCCCACCAATATAATAATGAAACCAGCAGCTTACGTAGCTTTCTACAGTTTCTTGAGGCCAAAAAGAATTTACCGTTGAAAAAGCATCCGACTTGCAGTCGTGCCTTAAGCTTAAGAATTTAAAGAAAATCAACCATCATTGCATCCTATGTATTCCTTGTACCAAAACAAGTCAGTCTGGTCCTCCAGTAGAAATCCCATACTATACTACTTTTTCTAAATGGTGCCCAGTTCAAATTTTAGACTCATTAATCCCAAACCAGGTTCGCCAGGATCCTAATTATCACTTACTTCTTTACATGGTAAACCGCTCACCACTAAAAAGTTATGCTATATATTTTTGTACATTATTACTCCGTCCAGGCCAGGCTTCCCCAAACCCTGGCCCTCCAGATGTTGCTGAACTACAACTCCCATGGTTTTATGAAAAAAATAGGCTGAGAATCATGGGAATTGTAGTTCAGCAACATCTGGAGTTCCGGAGTTTAGGGAAGCCTGGTCTAGACCTTAATCCAGCCTCATTTTCGGGCCACTAATTCCGTATCGGAATCTAGTAATCATGTTCCGACTCATCCTCTGCATACAATAAGTCAATTTTGAATCCAGTGAAAGAAATCAGACTGGCTTTCAATAAATGATTGTTTATCATGAAAATGTGTGTGGTAGAAGTTCCATTAACAAAGTAGGAGATAAGAACTCACACTGCAAGGTTTTTGTGTGTGTGTGTGTGTTTTTAAACCATTTCTTTTCATGGAGGCTGTGTGAGCCACAGTAAGGGGATGTGTGAGTAGGGCTGCATAAACAAAGTAAGTTAACTACTACATGGCAGAGAACTAAGCAGGTGCATGATCTGCACTGGGCATAAGTGGTGAGAGCAGAAGATTTGAAGCAAGCTTGGTATATTTTATTCTGCATATCAAGACTGAATTGCCCTGTTACCCCAAATTAACGTCTCATGGCATGGAATTGCCCTGTTACCCCAAATTAAAGGAACACTATAGTCACCTGAACAACTTTAGCTTAATGAAGCAGTCTTGGTGTATAGAACATGCACCTGCAGCCTCACTGCTCAATCCTCTGCCATTTAGGAGTTAAATCCCTTTGTTTATGTACCCTAGTCACACCTCCCTGCATGTGACTTGCACAGCCATCCATAAACACTTCCTGTAAAGAGAGCTCTATTTAGGCTTTCTTTATTGCAAGTTCTGTTTAATTAAGATTTTCTTATCCCCTGCTATGTTAATAGCTTGCTAGACCCTGCAAGAGCCTCCTATATGTGATTAAAGTTCAATTTAGAGATTGAGATACAATTATTTAAGGTAAATTACATCTGTTTGAAAGTGAAACCAGTTTTTTTTCATGCAGGCTCTGTCAATCATAGCCAGGGGAGGTGTGGCTAGGGCTGCATAAACAGAAACAAAGTGATTTAACTCCTAAATGACAGTGAATTGAGCAGTGAAATTGCAGGGGAATGATCTATACACTAAAACTGCTTTATTTAGCTAAAGTAATTTAGGTGACTATAGTGTTCCTTTAACGCAGTGGTTCTCAAACCAGTCCTCAAGACCCACCAACAGTCCAGGATTTAGGGATTGCCCTATTGTGACTAAGGTTTTTTTTGAGATAGAAAAAAAAATACTTTAGAGTCTAAAATGGTTTTTTTTTTCTTTTTTAAAAACAGCTTAGACACAACAGGACAATCCCTAAATCCTGGACTGTTGGTGGGTCTTGAGGACTGGTTTGAGAACCACTGCTTTAACGTCTATTACAAACAAAATCTAATATTTTTGTTTTGTCTCTCTCTCTCTTTTTAAAAAAAAGTAAATTGTTTTTTAAACCATTTGTTGAGCAACATTCAAAAAAAATTTATTTTCACCATCTGCGATTCCAAACCATTGATACACATGCAGATCTAATAATGCTTATTACTACCATCATAAGCTTACATCTCAGCCCCTTATCATGTGGAATTCAGACAGACAAGTGAGCCAGCTCATGACTTAGAATCTTGCAAAAATAAGATTACTGTCAAACAAAGTAGGTTAATCATGGTTTATTAAGGTGTTGAAAGGTTAATGTCTGTGCAATTGTTTGATTACTCAATGGGCAGAACACCTTAATGCAAAAATGCCCTTACCCGTTTAGTGGTTATTGGTTTCTCACCGCTATTGCTTAACCCTGAATGACTGACACACAACATGTATACAATTGGGGTATATGATTGTCAGTAGAGAGAAAAGAAGAATTGTATATACAATATTGTAATTGTTGTAGACAACATTGGGAAAGATGCAAACATCATAACTTAATGAATGGATTATCGGAGACAATGGAATTGAATAAGAAATTAACAAGCATAGTAACTCGTTTCTGACCTTGAAAATCTGGTGTAGCGTTTAAGATCACTATTTAAAGGGTACCTGTCATATACTTTTAATTAAATTTAGCTTGTCTCTTTAAACTATTGTGGCGAAAGTAACCTCGCCACTTGTACTTGGAGGGGCCTGCTTGCCAGCCTCTTTCCCTGTGATTATGACCCCTGGGATGTATTGCCCTTTAACAACACTATTTGTGCATATTGGGACTTAGCACAATGCCCCTTTAAACTTTCGAAGTGGAACTTCAAACTATCGAACAGTCAGACCACACACAAGTGGAGTGTGCAGCCTCTTTACCTCCCAGGTTGGGAGTTAACCGCAGCCAAACTGATGAACGGCTGGGTGGTCACCGTTTGTATAGTCAAACACGTGGCGGCGGCCATCTTATTTAATCGAACATGTTCAGTGATGTTTTGTCGTTGAGTTCATGGAACTCAAATCGGACACGCGCTGGGATGAACACCGCTGAACTTTACCTTCTCTGGAACTTCGATGGGAGTCGAACGGTGTTCGACAATTCGAAGACACTTTAGCATTGGCTATTTGCATGAACGGTTCCCGTTCGGCTATTTAAACTGAACTTAGCCATTGAAAGTAGACCGCCCGCACAGCCTATTTCTCTGGAACTGTTTTGGGCATGAACTCCTGCGTGTCGTCGGTCAAAAGAGACTTCCAGGAATTTCCTGAACCCCTGCTCTGATCTGGGTGATTTTTGGATATGTTGTTCACCTGAATCAGGGCTATCCGGGGTGTTATATTTATGCGGATATGTTATGTTTTGGGGTGTTTTCTGTACTTTGGGGAAAACGTATGTTTTTCTGCCTGTGGATAATTAGGTTATTGTGTTAGCTACTTTAATTATATCACTGGCAGAGGGGAGGGATGGTTTACTGTATGTGGGAGTGTTGTACTGTTAATGTCTGTTTTGATTGGTTTGCGTCCCTTGTGTCCCTGTGTTCCATCAGATCCAGGGGGTGTGCCTCTGGCCTGAAAAACTGTATAAATTGTAAGTGCTGGCTTGCAATAAACAGACCTGCTTTACCCCTTCATGAAGTCTTGGCTCATGTTTGGGGGATTGGAAAGCTACACTCTTGGGGATTGCTATAATCACAATACTCCCCAGAGTATAATCACTAAGCTCTTGTAAGAGCGTGTTCCTGCTACGCTCTCTGGAGCTGGATCCTGGTCTTGGATCCAGGGTGGGTGGAGGACGGCGAGACCCCGGCACAGCTGCACCGCTGGAAGTGGGTTCTGCAGTGCTTATAGTGTCCGGTGGAGTGCTTGGAGCCCTCGGAAAGCACTAGGAGCACCGATTGACGGAGGTATCTGGTCCGGGGTGCCAGGCAGTCCGTCAGAACTATCTATACATTGAGCTAGTTTTTATGATAAAACTTTATGAAAACTGCAGCCCCCTCCTGTCACTCAGACTATTGGCATAGATTCTATGCCACTCTCTGTTAGCAGTTTTTATGATAAGAATTTATGAAAACTGCAGCCCTCTCCTGTCACTCAGACTATTGGCATAGACTCTATGCCAATGTCTGTTAACTCCTAAAGGCTGTTCTCATTGCTTTATTTACCGGTAAATCTCATAACTGGGTATGTGCTATGAGCGTATAATAAATATCCACTTCATACCTGATGTGGTTTTCCAAAGAGCAGTATATGCAGTGTGTAACCCTAAGCTTTATATGCAATGTGTGTCCTACCGTTAGTGATGTGTATGGTGTTTATGTACCACGGTTTCTCCAGAACATGTACATTGTGTCAGACACCTCTGTATACCTGCATGATATATCATGTTTTTGAGAGAATGCTCAGCTACTTGCAAATGTTCCTGCATTGAGATGGTATAAGAGGAAAGGCCTGATCACCTTGATACACATTGATCAGGTGGACTTGTATATTGTTAAAATAGCCTGACATGTTTTATTATATTGGTTTAGCAGACGGTGTTTATCTGTAACAGGGATAGTGGGTGGGTGTAGGGATAGGTCAAAGTAGCTTGAACATTTGCAATGTTCTAAAATTGGGACAATCACTGTGGAAACCAGTGGACTGAGCAGGACATTACATTGGTGATTAGTCTCTTTCAACTTTGATCCAATCACAGCACAGCACTTTCATAAATCTATCTGGTGCAGCTTGTAATATCTTGCAGGAAAGCATTAATTGACTTCTTCATATGTATTAGCATTTCCATATCATGCCTTATAAATTGTAAACTCATTTGAGCAGGTCCTTTCTCGTCCCTTTCTCCAATTGTAAAGCGCTGTGGAATATGTTGGTACTATATAAAATAATAAGTCCAAACTCTGCTTCAAGACAATGTCAGAAGACGAGCAATCAAAACTATGGCCCACCACACTAGGCTGCTAATAGTGTCTAGTGGCTGTGGTGTTTCTGAGTAGAGAATCAATTCTGGGAGGGATCGGATTCCAAGTCTGTCAACTCTTAGCACCAGTGGAGTTAAATGAAGTCCTATAGACAGCCTCCATGAATTATGGCAGTAAAAACAGGTAAGAACTGCAACATCATGCTGTATCTCAGCTTGCATCCTGAGGTTATTCTGAACGGAGGCCCCTGTTGCCCTGATACAGAAACCAGTGGTGTAAAACAGGTTTACGCTTACCTTGGACCCCCTGGGGTGCACACAGTCTTAAAGGTGTTCTCAGCCTAGCAAAACTTTAAGTGCTCATTCTGTTTTTAGATAAATCAATTTTCTGAAACTTTTCAGAATATTCACTGGCTTAAACGGTCAGTTCTACCCTTGCAGGAAACCATAATATCTTTAAAAGACCGGTCATGTTTCCAGTTTGTTCTCAAGTAAAAAAATTAAAAAATAAATCACAAATATGTTGAGTAATAAAACTGGTATGGACCTGTACTGCTTTTAACAATTTTTTTTTATGAGGCTTTGTCGCTTTAATGAGTTTTCACAAACTTTTATAACTTTGCAAACTTGCGTTACCCTAACTATAAAGTTGTGTAGACTTGTCCCAATGATAGTTTAGATTGCAGGGATCTAGCGTGCTGCCTATATAGCTATACTTTCAATGTCAGAAGGCTACTTTCATTCTTACTTTATGGATAATGGGATTTACTCCAAAATTATTTATTGTGACAAGACAAGCTGTGGTAGCGTTTGTTTTAATTTTTAATGCTTTGTAGAGATAATAAGATTCATCATGCAAAATGTATTTAAAATACTTTATTTTAAAAGTACTTAATTTGAAGCCCAACAGTCTGCCACTTCTGCAAAGGACCAACATGTGGCTGTGTCATACTTGGTCCTCCCAATGTTCTCATTTAGAGGGGTGCATTTAAGAAATACATCCCTCAAATGGCAAAATGCAAATGCCTTGTGTAAAAGCTATCATATTTTGCACTTCATGGGTCTGGAACATCTTTTTAACCTGTGCTGTCAAAATCTAGCTGCTTGCTAAGCAGTGTTAATGATGACCTTTTAAATGGTTTACCTGTACAGTTGCTTAGTGGGGAAGAGAAGAATTTGATTGTCCCTTACTCAAATAATAGGGAGTATGTGAGAGGTAAATGGGGCAGTGCAGAGGAGTGAATACACATTAACCTGGGATATGGTATTTGTCAGGGACTAGGTCCAAGACTGTATTCATTAAACGGTAATAGAGAACACTTTGGTCCCAAGAGTTCCAAAAATTGTAGATCTGCAGCCTTTACAAAATCTCCCGTTCCTCCCCAGTCCAAACTTTCTGTGACTGTCCAAACATAGACTATCTTCCCAATGCAGTTTAATGCCTCTTGAGGTTAGCTCCTGGTTTTGTTTAACTTAGTGAAACTACAGGTATGGTTGCCTGATTAAATGCCAGGGTGTAACAAGGGTAATTTAAAAAAGTGCCAATTTCGATTGAAATCTGCAGTTTTTGTAAAAAAGAAAAAAAAGAGGTCACACTGTACGCACATAAAGCACTTCAGCAAGCAAAAGTGTTTTTTTTTTTTTTTTTTCAATTTGAAATTTTATTTTCATAAAGACAAGGAAATGGGGTACAGAAAAGAAGGGGGAACTTCAAATGTACATAGTGGGGTCGTACAATTGCTATACATTTTTCGATATACATTTGTAATTAAGGGGGGGGAACAAATAGGAGGAAGGGGGTAGCTCCCTGACACTTTGGCCTTCCTTACTTAGTATTACCCTGATGTCATGGTGTTACAGTAGATGATGCTCATGGGGGGGGGTCTCTGTCGGATGGGGAGTTCGCTCATTTAGTGCGTGAATTGTCGTTATACTAAGTTTTGCGAGTATGGTTTATTTCGTTGTTGTTCGAGGTCCCTTGTCTCCAGGGGGGGAAGGGTGTCGATGTGGGTAGGGTGCCTGCGGTGTGTCGAGGGTGTAAGGTGAGAGTGGGGGGTCCCTGTGAATTGGGGGCGAGTAACAGGTGGAGGGGAGTAGCAGCGTGGTACCGGTTTGCGGCTGTTGGTGGGTCCTAGGATCGTGACCTCTATGTCACAGGGTGGGTTGGTAAGTGTGTAGGGTGGTCGGTGTTGGTTTAAAGGGTGGTGTCGTTTCGGTAGCCAGTGCTGTGGCCTCTTTGCGGGCTCGTTAATGACTGTGTTGGTGTTGTGTGAGCTGTTGTGTGTAGTTTCGCCATATTGTGGCGGTGTAGGGGCTCAGTTTCCCGATTTTTGCCTGCTTCCACATGATGAGTTCGTACTCCATTGCTTGTGTTACTTCTGTTACAACTTCTCGGATGGAGGGCAAGTCCGTTGTTTTCCATTTCCTGGCTATTAGTATGGACACCGTGCCCAGTATGATGTATATCAATTTCTTGATCGGTTTTGGAAAGTCGTCTGGGAGCAATCGGAGCAGGATTGTTTTAGGGTCGAGAGCTAAGTGGAGATTCGTGACACTTCTTACAAGTCGGACTGTAGCTTTCCAAAGATCTTGCACACTATCGCATGTCCACCACATATGCATCATAGTTCCTTTAGTTGCATGGCAACGCCAGCATAGGTCTGAAGTGTTGGGAAATATGGTGTGCAGACGGGTCGGTACCATGTACCATCGGTATAGGATTTTCCTGGATGCTTCCAGGTGTGCTGTACTTGTTGTGAGCCCTATATGAGAAGTGAAAATCTTTTCCCATTCGTTTGGGGGTATTGTCACCTGGAGGTCTGTCTGCCAATCCTGCATAAACTTCCATGTGTCGCTGTTTTTAGGGTTGGCAAGGTGGTCGTAACAGATGGAAACTGTTTTCTTTGGAGGGTCTAGGGAGAGGCATTGTGCTTCAAATTTCGTTATGGACGATCTCAGTGAGTGTTCCATGTCTTTGATTACGTTGTGGGTTATTAGCGCTTTGATTTGTAGATAAGCAAATGTGTAGCTTGGAGGGAGGGCAAATTCTTTCTGCAGGTCTGGGAACGGTTTAAGACCTGCCTTGGTGCACAGTTGGTAGACATGTGTAATTCCTTTTTCTGCCCATTTATGATGTGGAAACAGGCCATTGCATTGGTACAGGGTCCGAATTGGAGTTGCCAGGGCCCACGGGTGTGCGGAGCACAGTTGGTCCCTGTAGGTGTCCCATATTGTGAGGAGGTGTTTGGTGGTGTTCAGCATGGTTGTAGGTTGCTGTCGCAGGTGCCGGGGTATCCAGAGCATTGTAGGCAGGTCCTGGTTCTTACTGTGCATATTCTCTACCTCTACCCATTGGGGGATGTACTTGGCCGAGTGAACACTAACTACATTCGCAAGGATGGCTGAGTGATAATACGCTTTGAGATTAGGGAGGCCCATGCCTCCATGTTTCGTATTTCTCAACAGAAGTGATTTGGGGACTCGGGGGTGTTTGCCGTCCCAGCTGAATCTGAGGAGGGTAGCCTGTAATTTTGTGAGGTAGCTTTGTGGGATCTTGATTTGTAGTGTCCGGAAGAGGTAGAGAATTTTAGGTAGAATTGTCATTTTCAGTGCTGCTATTCTTCCGACCCACGATAGGTACAGGCCCCTCCACGTTTGCAGCTGGGTGTCTATATCTTTGTGCAGCTTTATGTAGTTGGTAGGGAATAGTTCTTTTTCTCTGTGAGTTATCTTGATCCCTAGGTACACCAAGTAGTCTTCTCTCCAATCAAAGCAATGGCCGGATCTCAGGAGTGTTTCTATGTGTTTTGGTGTGTTGAGGCACATTGCCTGTGTCTTAGCCACGTTGAGCTTGTAATAAGATTGTTGACTGTATGCATGTATTTCTTTGTGTAGGGAGGGGAGTGTTATAAGTGGTTGTGTGAGTGTGAGAAGAATGTCATCGGCAAATAGGCTTAGTTTATATTCTGTTTGGCCCACTAGTACCCCTCGGATGGAATCGTTGGATCGAATTGCTATTGCCAGGGGTTCTAAGGCTAACACATAAAGGAGAGGGGACAGTGGGCAACCTTGTCTGGTTCCGTTGGTAATGGGGAAGGCCTGTGAACTAAATCCTGAGGTGAGTACCGTCGCCCTGGGATCACTGTATAGGGCACTGACTGCAGAGAGGAAGGGTGCTGGGAATCCATAGGCTTGTAGGGTTTCCTGGAGGAATTGCCAGTTCAGGCGATCGACTGCCTTCTCGGCATCTAGGGATAGCATGACGCTCGTTTGTTTGGTGTTTTTCAATATGTTGTATATGTCTAGTACTTTTCTGGTGTTATCCGACCCTTGCCTTCCTGCTACAAATCCCACCTGGTCTGTATGAATTAGTGTTGGTAGTATGGACTTGAGTCGTTCTGCGTAGATTTTGGCATATAGCTTTGCGTCTGCATTCAGGAGAGAGATTGGCCTGAAGTTTTGGCATGTGGTCGCGGGTTTCCCCGGTTTGGGGATAGTGATAACATGTGCCGCTAAGAACTCGGTGGGGAAGGTACCCAGTCGGGTGGCTTCATTGAAGAAGCGTGTGAGGTCTGGGGCAATTTCTGCCTTGAAGGCCATGTAATAAGCGTTAGTGTAGCCGTCCGGGCCTGGGGCTTTATTTTTCGGCATTTTGTCTATCAGGGTGAGCACTTCGTCTGTGGTGATTGGTGCTGATAGTTGTGCTGCGTGCTGTTCAAGGAGTTTGGGGAGGGCAATCTGTGCCAGGTAGTTGCGAATTGATGTGGATGTAGGTTGGGCCAGGGAGTGCTGATCTTTCAGGTTGTATAAGGTGGTGTAATAATGTGCGAACTCATTGCAGATTTGTGCGGGTTGTATTATCTTAGTCCCGGTGTGTGAGTTTATGAATGGGATGCGGGCTTGTGCCTGCTTCATCCGGAGTCGCTGTGCCAATACTTTCGTTGCTTTGTTTCCCATTGAGTAGGAAGTTGCTTTGAGTTTTTTTAATGCTATGTTGGCTTTCTTGAGAAGAATTGCTTTAACTTCGTCTTGCGCTGTTTGCAATTTCTGTTGGAGGGTCTTGGAGGGGTGCAGTTGGTTTTCTCTATGGAGGTCTTGGATCCGTTTGAGAAGGTTCAGCAATGCAGTATGTGTTGTTTTCTTGAGGTAGGACGCTCGGCTGAGTAATAGCCCTCTGATGACCGGCTTGTGCGTGAGCCACAGTGTGGCGGGGTTGATCTCGCCGTTGCCATTGGTTTGAAAGTATTGTTGTATTTCTTCTCGTATTTTGTTGGTAAAGTCTGCGTCACTTAGCAAGTGTTCGTTCAGCCTCCAGGGGCTGCGATGTTGGTATTGGTAGGAATCGGCTAGGGTGAGAGACACTGGGTTGTGGTCTGAGATTGTAGAGGCGTCTATCTCACAGGATTTGATCTGTTGTAGTTGTGAGCTGTGCATTAGGTAGCCGTCTATGCGGGAATAAGTGTTGTGCACCTGTGAGTGATGGGTGTATTCCCTATCCATTGGGTGGAGGGTTCTCCAAGCGTCGTAAAGCCCATATGATGCTAGTGTTTTGTGCAGGGAGATGCAGTGTTTGCGTAGGGCCTTTTTCCTCTTGTGTGTGTGTGTGGCTGTGGAGTCTGCAACAGGGTCGAGGATATGGTTAAAGTCCCCACAGAGGACTAGGGTGCCCATCTGTATTTTCTCGATCTTATCTAGTAGCGTGGTCATATATTGGGGTTGGTTCTCGTTTGGGAAGTAGGAGTTAACTATTGTGTATGTGTTGTTGTTTAGCGTGCAGATGAGAATGATATACCTTCCTTGCGGATCTATCTGGATTGTTACTAGGTCAAAGGCCAAGGTGTGGCTCACCATGATCGACACTCCCCTGCTTTTAAATGGGGACGTGGCATGGTATTGGTAGGGAAAATGTTTAAGCCCAAGGATGGGTTTAGAGCCATGTTTGAAGTGGGTTTCTTGCAGGCATATGATGTCTGCTTGTGAAGTTCGGATCTCTTTGAGGAGATTGTATCTCTTATGGGGCGCGTTTAGGCCTCTCACATTATGGGTATATATTTTCATTGTCGTGATCAGTGGTAGGTCACTTGGGTTGGTGCAGAGATGTAGGTTCTGAGTTGGGGGTCGGTGCTTTGTTTGTATCTCAGGAAGACCCTTTCGTATAATTTGTGAGGTCTAGGTTGGGTTGGGTGTCGGTACCAGGGGTGGGGGCTAACAGTAGGGGTAGGGTATTAATACCTGGGGGTGTATAGTTAAACAGTAAACTTTACAAAAAAAAATTGAATGTACAAAGGGTACTTTCGGGGGTATGTGCCGGTATGGCACTTCTCAAGCGGGGGTAGTGTAGTCGGGTCGAATCCAGCTGACAGCTAACTAGGGCCTATCTTGTGCAGGCCCCACCCGTAAATATGTTAGTTTAGCAAGTGTATGGGTGCGCTTGGTTCTCGCCCTGTCTTAGGTTGCCGCTGCAGAGGGGGGGTTGTTGGGTGAACGCCCCGGTACAGACATATAGGGTGGCGCATATGGCTTGAGTCGTAGTGGGCAACCCGGGGGGGTTTTGCTCATAGGGCCCTCTAATCTGCATGTCGTATCGGCATGGTGGTCTATCTGTCGGGGTGGGGGGCGGTACTTTGCTAACATTTTGGTGGTTTTGTCCCCGCCATTAGGGTTGCTGTAGGAGTAGTTGCGGCCTTTTTGAGTGTGTCTAGGCGCGCTCTGGGTGCGTCGGATAGGTGCATGGAAACAGTAAAACATAATCAAACATATATACAGGTTGCAGTTGTTACATCGCTTCCTCCATTCTGGCAAAGGTGGGCTATGAGAGATTGACACCACTTAATCTTACATGGTGATCCAGCAAGCTGAATCGCATGTAGTCTAATACAATCATATACTCGGGAGGGCTCTCTAAGGAAATAGAGAGGGAGTAGGCGTTAGGGAGATTAACATTGGGGCGTCAGCAGGCCTCTAAAGCCTTTAATCGGTGCACGAAAGCCCATACATTATGGACTACATACGTGGTCTCTAGGGGTCGTCTTAAGTCAAATGCCACGGGGAGGATAAGTGTGGCTGATCCTGTGGATCATTAGTCTTGTCGCTTAGTTTGTATCTTACTCTGTTCCTGCAATATATAAGGAAAAACTTTTTTTTTTTTTTTGTATATGTTTTACAGTAATTAGAGGTCGCCTGCAATTTGTCAACCCTTTTGGGATGTGGTTATTCTAGTCAGCAATTATTTTTAACATCAATCTATAGCTAAACATGTTTTAGGTTTTAAAGAAAGTAGAAAACACTTGCTATTCCAGGTATGGCTAGTGGTCATCGTCCCTGAAGGTAGTTCGCCGTTGTCGCTGAGGGCGGCCGTCGATATTCTGTGTCTTGCGCGGGCCTGGTGTTTGTAGATTTGGGGCTATGTCCCATTTGTGCAGCAGCTCCAGGCCTTCTTTCGGTGAGGCGGCTATGAGTTGCTTCCCTCCTTTGGTGATGAGGAGTTTCGCTGGGTAGCCCCATCTGTAGGGAATGCGGTGGTGTCTTAGAGCCTCTGCTACTGGTTTGAAGGATCTTCTCCGCCGGAGTGTCTCCGCCGACAGGTCCGTAAAGAGGAGGATAGGTTTAAATTTATCAGGCAGGTCTTTCCTAGTTCTATGTGCACGGAGGATTTGGTCTTTTGTGTGGTAATAGTGGAGCCGCATGAGCACGTCTCGTGGCACGGTTGGTGGTAAGTGTTGCGGTCTCGGGATTCTGTGGATGCGATCTAGTAAGAGCATGTCTGCGGGTATGTCTGGCAGGACCGCGCGGAACAGCTCCATGGTGAAGGCCGTTAGGTCCTGGGCTTCCACATCTTCTGGGACCCCTCTGAGCCTGATATTGTTGCGGCGAGACCTGTCTTCTGCATCTGTGATTTTGGTTTCATGCAGAGACAGTTTCCTTTCGATATCCTCTAGTCTGTCTTCGATAGCTGCATGGGCTGTGGCATTTACTTCCATTTTTTCCTCTAGTTGGGAGGCTCGTGCGTCCAGGTCGGTGATCTCGTTATTAATTTTAGCCAGGGCCGATGTGAATGATGCCTGCATTTTCAGGACCGCTGCGTCTAACATCTTTTGTAGTAAATTCGGGGTCAGCGGGGTGTCCGCGCTTGCCTCGTGTGTGTCGGCAAAGTCCGCGTGGAGTTCAGCCTCGGCGCCATCTTGGGCCTGTATTTCAGCCTGCTTGATGTGTGGAGTTCGGGCTGCAAAGAAGGCTGCCTTGTCCTTCGTGTCCACACATTTCTTTGCGCGGTGTTGGGACATCGTGACCCGGGTCGGGGAGTCGGGTGCGAGCCAGTAATAGTGGGTTTTAGCCGCGTTTAGGAGCCCTTAGCTGCGGAGCTCTTTCAGTGTGCTGCCAGCTTCATTCGGCGTCCGGCCACGCCCCCAAGCAAAAGTGTTTTAAAGGTCCGGAGTTTAATGTATCTGCAATCATTTCAGAATATTCCCAACTGTTAAAATAAATGACTTCCAAAACGTTGGCTTAAATGATGATTCTATGCGATGTAGAGTCGATTAACATGGAAAACCACTTTTATTTATTAAAATGGATGGGAACAGATAATTTATTGCATTGTAAAAAAATATATATTTACACAGCAAGATTTAGAAAACACAGTAAATTTTAGATGAACAATATGAACATGTAAACAACATGACAATTTGTGGATTGAAATGAAATATAGATCAAATAGTGTAACTGTGATGTAATTACAGTTACAACACCAAGAGGAAAGGAAATATTAACCGGAACAGGCCTCACAACAGTTTTAAATATGGTGGTACAGTATTGATATTGGGGTCATGTCCTGAGTTTGTTCTCTTATGTCTTGCTTTATAGGACAACACGGAACCGTTACCATAAAGCAAAGTGCTCTGTGCATGGTAAGGCCTTAACAGTGCCAGCCAATGTAATTGGCAATCAGCCTGTTGTGTACTCATGTCAGACTGACATGCCTGTTCTGTCTCTGGTCCGCCCACCCAACTCCCGCTTTATGAAACGTCCCTGTTGAGGAGTATGCAAGAGATTTTTCATGGTTCTTAAAACAAAGAGCAAGCTGAACAACTCTTTGGACTTATTTGTACATCTTATATCCTATCAATTGTATGAACTGACAAACTCAAGATTTTGAGAGAGATGTAACAATCTCTGGTGTTGACCACACAAGTTACCTTTTCTTAACTTACACATTTCATCAGAGTATGAACTGTCTGTTATTGTGAGATGGTTTTTAAGGCAAATTATATTACTAATTACAAGTATTCTTGCAAATGTATATATAAAAAAGATCATAAATAATGCATAGTATAGATAGTGCAATCTTAATGGATGTGTACAATAATGGTAATTGAACATCAACACACCACGAGGAACATGTAACCACATCCAAAATATTGAGACATGAAAGAGACAAATGCATGCTTAAAAGAACACTTAATTGGAAAGAGGTAAACAAAAGTAACAATCACTATTTATTTGATATACCCCAAGGAAAACATGCATGCATTCATTCATTTCTACATCGTTTCATTGAAGGTATATCTAAAAACAAAAACAAAACTTGCAAAAGCTGCAGATACCTTGTCTGCAGCCTTTAGAAGCACTTCCCTTTTTCCATAGCACAGACTGAAGGTCTTTTCGAGCTGTAGCAAGGACATACACACATATACAATTGTTTCTTTCCTATGCTTATGAAAGTGCTAGCCGAAATGCTTTGTGTGGTACTTTACTCAAATAGAAATAGTTTCTATTGTTGAGTGTCCGAATTGGAATTGTGTCCATATACCTGCAGATCCCACTGTTAAAGTACCACTATAGTGCCAGGAAAACATACTCGTTTTCCTGGCACTATAGTGCCCTGAGGGTGCCCCCACCCTCCCGCCGGGCTCTGGGGAGAGGAAGGGGTTAAAATCTTACCTTTCTCCAGCGCCGGGCGGGGAGCTTACCTCCTCCTCTCCTTCTTCCTAGCGACGTCATCGGGTGAATGCGCATGCGCGGCAGGAGCCGCGCACGCATTCAGCCAGTTCATAGGAAAGCATTTACAACGCTTTCCTATGGACGCTGGCATCTTCTCACTGTGATTTTCACAGTGAGAAGCACGCAAACGCCTCTAGCGGCTGTCAATGAGACAGCCACTAGAGGCTGGATTAACCACCAGTGTAAACATAGCAGTTTCTCTGAAACTGCTATGTTTATAAAAAAAAAAAAAAAAGGGTTAACCCTAGCTGGACCAGGCACCCAGACCACTTCATTAAGCTGAAGTGGTCTGGGTGCCTATAGTGGTCCTTTAAAGACATGTATAAAGAAATCATCAGAGCCATACATCCTACATAAAGCAAAAAACAATCTGGAAAAGTGCAGAATGACATAAGCCAGTCTGTATAATTGTTAGGGAATATTCTGCAAAGCCTTTCAGAGAGTTAAAGGAACACTCCAGTTACCTGAGGGGTTAAATTGTCTGTTACTGCACTTCAAGAGAAATCAACCCTTTATATTTCATCTTACTTACACTGTCTCACTTGCTTTGAACTATAGTTCAATAAGAAAGTGTGATTGGAACCTATATTACTAGCTGGGTGTTTGCCTGTAATTGGATCTGTCTGCTGAGCTTATGTAGGCAGCATGGCCGTCAAGCTGAACAGACGAATACTTGCCTCTTGTACACTTCTCCATCATTTATAATGCAATGAGAAATATATAATTGGCCAATGATGTGCATTTGCAATTTGTCTGCAAGGCTTCTCAGTGAGAAGCTCTGATTTGAAAATGTTCAGCATAGCTGGGAGTATATCTACTAAATGGTTAAGAGAAAAACCAAAAGGGGACACTTTAAAAAAAAAAAATTGAAAAAAATGAAATGTTCATTTAATAATGCCCTGATATTACATTTATTGTTCCAGGCATGTAGGTTCAATATAATGCTTAGCCCACTGACTGTTACCCTGGATACATTTCATTGAGACTACAATGCATTTTCTATGTGTGTGTAGGTTGTTTGTTTCAATGTCCATTCAGATGGAATGAAATATTCTTTGTCTCCAAAATGAATTTTCATATTCTATTTGTTAAAGGCACTTGTCAATGCTTTCATTGCATATCATACAGTAACAGAGTCACTCAAGCGCTTTCATTACCTCAGTCCTTTTGTGCAATGTACACAGTGGTATATGTATAGATAAGCATTTACCAATTCTTGATAAAATTTTGCACTCTTTCTCTATACAAACAAGAAACGCTTACTCCTTTGTGAGGAGTCCTTTACTGGAACGAGTTCCAGGTGTTTTGTTTTTTTTGGCAAAACTGAAAATGAACTTTCCCATTTTTCTGTGGCTTGGTTGGAGTTCTTCATCATCTGTTACGAATAAGAGAAGCGACATAGATCCATACTGAATAAACACTGTGCGGATAAGGGTGGACGTACACTGCGAGGGCAAACTCAATGTTTGGTATTTCACTGTTGTGGACTCCTGTGCTGTACACCGCTTCGATTAGTGGCGTCACCTCGGAAAATGGCATGTGAATAGGAAAACCTGACAACTGGAATAAAAAAAAACCCAAACATTTATTAATACTTAAAATGTATAGGCTCATTAGTTTGCTCTCACACAAAGATTCCTATGGTTTTATTTACCCTATAATCTCCAAGCTGTCTCTGCAGTTCCACTCTATGGTCTTCTTCTACATCCTTGCCCTGGTTTTGCTCCAGCAGTGGTAAGAAGTGGCGGAGCGTAGATGTGCAATATCGATTCCACCGAGTAGGATGTCTTGGTCGCCACTCCATGATTTTCTCTTTGAGTATCTTCTCAATTCTATAAACAGATTAGACACACAAAAGAAAAACTTAAGTGTTTTTGGAGACAACCAGCTAATCCTACAAACTAGTATAAAGCTTTAATAAGGGAGAGACGATTGGCTCTCTCAACAAAGAATACATATAAAAAAGTGGGTTCCTAAAATTTCAAAAACAACCAAGATAAGCTTGAGGAGTCTGTACCTACCAAAAATGCAGACCAGAAGGTCTCCGTGACACCTGCAGTGAGTGCACTGGGCCAGTCAGATAGATCTATTAAGGGACACAGCACCTTAAGCATGGGCGAGCCGGGGTGTCCTAAAACAGCACTCTGTTCCGCATTAAGGTAGTGCCGTCACTGTCTGTGGGTAACGTAAGTCAGCAGTAGCAAAGCTATTTATGCTGCTTAGTAAATAGAGGTGATTACCTTTAAACTGATCATCCTGCAACGTTGCTTTATAATACATGATGTCCCTTACCTGTCCTGCAGTTCTGCAGCAGCAGTCTTATCTGGACGGTCATATGTTAAATCATCAGGCTGTGAACATGATAAATAGATCGTTAATCAAATTGGCACAAGGCTTATCTGCAACTTTAACAAAAAAACTAAACAAAAACAATAATTGAAGTTTATTTCTGACAAAACAACACATTATTTTGACATTTATAATTATCTGTTGTCATAATAAAGAGGTTTAATTTGCTTAGCACACTGATACTTGGAGAAAACTAAAAGAGAATTAGTGTGTACTCCGTTAAATCATTTAGAGGAGATGTGATACCCTGTAACTGTCCCAGAGATTGTGAGGACATCAGCTCTAAACAGATTCCCAAGATGCACATGGTGATTACATTAAAAAAAACAACATGCTAGAAAGATCTCCATTTAAATACCTGTACACTGGCTAGCCCAGGGTTCGGATAACTTCGAGAGAAGAATGGCTTCCATAGCTTAGGTCTGCTTGTGTCAAAACTGATACCCATTGGTGTATCGTACTGCTGAATGTTAAACCAAACCTGTAGAGATAAGCAACCACAGAGTCAAGAAAATGAGAGCTAACGAGAGCTCACAACAGGAGAAAAAGATGGGGAGATTCAACAAAACTCCTAGAATAAAGAGATACTACCCCATTTTAAAAAAAAATTTGTTACTCACAAATTAAACTTTATTTAAAACAGTTTAATATTTATTTCAATATAGAGCAAGCAAATAACACTCACTGAAAAACAAACTCGAAAAGCCTTTACAAAAATATATTGCACAGAGTACTATTTTTAATCATAAATATATTAGTGTTTTGGAAAGCAACGGATATCCTTTCTTATCCCATCCCAATTTAGATTTACACAGATTTTTTAAATGTTTTACTTATAATATGCAATTTCTGTACATCTCAACACTAATTCATGGCCGGTTACTTTTATGTATGTGGACAAAAAAAATGGTGCCAGCAATTCATCGTCTATGGCCATTGGGAGAAACGCATGAAATATTTTGTAGTTAGAAAAGAGAGAGACCCACCTCGCCACATTTTAATTAAATGGATACGATTAATAAGATGTGATATGAGGATAGTCTTTGAACCAAATCCCGTCCCAATACTGTGCATTGTGGGGACACTCATTCATTCAGCAGCTCCTAAATTCTCTGGTCACTGAATCCAGGGACATGTATTACAATAGCTGGAACTCTAGGTTTGAACAAGTTATATTGCCCTATTGGTTAAAGGTGGCTTTTATGTCAAGACAGCCTTAAAGGCTTAGTCCAAGCATGATAACCATAACCATGTATCCCGCTGTAGTGGATATGATGCCAGAAGTACCCTATGGTGTTCCCTGGTAATGGGGCAAACAACAGTTTGCCCTCTTACCTGGATCCCAAGGGGCTCGGTCTCCTTACTCAAGCCAGTAACAACATCTGGTTGCAGAAGTTGATCCGGCAGTCACTGGCTGAGAGTGTCCGCTGACCTCTTTCAGCCAACGAATGCAATTCTGTGCACAGGAATGGAGCCCCAGATGACACTGCTGCAGGCGGAGTTACATCTCGGGCAGCAGAGGGGATAAACTAGGTATGTTCATAGTTTCATAGCAAAACACTGCACATATTGGCTCCAGCCACTTCAAATCAATGAAGTGGTCATGGTGCCTGCGATGACCCTTTACATTCCAGATTAAAAACCATGCACACTTGTAACACTAGAGCGGAGAACACAAAGGCATATAACAAGCTTTAGGAACAATCACTGTAATCAGAATGTTGTTGGTTTGTGTGACAAACTACCTTTTGTCACTAGCTGTTTATGTGACCCACTGCCCTTTGCCCCTGGGATTGAAGGAGCCTGATTGCCAGCCTCCTACCTTATGACTATGGCCCCTGGGAGATTGGGCACTTTAAACACAGTATTTTGGCATAATGGATTTTTGTTGTGCTGCTGCTGGCCCGTTAACTCCCAGAGAAAGGATTTGTACTTTTAACAGGTGGCGACGGCCATTTTAATTTAGTCGAACGCGGTCAGCGGTGCGTGCCACTGAATCTATGGAACTAAAATCAGCTACACATTTGCACAAACACCACTGACCCTTACCTTCTCATGAACTTCGACACTTCGGCTGGAATCGAAGTGCGTTCGACAATTCGAATGCACTGTTAGACTGGGCTATTTGAACAAACGGCCCCGTTCATGCATTCGAATGAGACTTAGACATTTTTCTGTGTGAAATTGAGGTCAAAGGTGACTTATACAGTTGCAAGAAAAAGTATGTGATCCCTTTGGAATGATATGGATTTCTGCACAAATTGGTCATAAAATATGATCTGATCATCATAGACACAACAATAGACAATCACAGTCTGCTTAAACTAATAACACACAAATAATTAAATGCTGCCATGTTTTTATTGAACACACCATGTAAACATTCATAGTGCAGGTGGAAAAAGTATGTTTGATTGATATTTTATTAATATTGGATGTATAGTTTTAGAGTTATGAAAGTTGGGTAAAAAGTATGTTTTAAACAGTACGGCTAATTGTGTTACCTCTCAGGCTAAGGGGAGGAGATGTGTGGGATGTAACCAGTGTGTGGTTGGGTAAATCATAATTGTCTGTGGGCGTCTCCCTTGCATGGGAGAATTGCATAAAAGCAGAGTGTGTGTCATTAAACCTGATTTCTACTTCACCCTCAATTTGGAGTCCTGTCTCTTATTGGGGGAATCTGCTACAAGGGATTGCTATGCTCTGCATATTCCCTTGCTTTAATCCCTCCTAAGCTCTTGTAAGAGCTTGTTCCTGCTTCGCTTTGAAGGAAGAGAGGTTCGGCCTGCAGTGGTTGTGGTGTTGGCTAGAGTGCTTGGAATCCTCAAGAAGCGCTAGGAGTATCCTTCAATGGAGGTACCCAGTCGGGGTGCCAGGTGATCCGTTAAGGTTTGTTATTGGTAAAATAAACGTCAGTACTGCAAACACAGTATAGTGTACAGTCCTTTTTTATGGATAAATCCTGTTTAGGTTATTTGTTACATAGGTTAGTTGGGTAAATAAAAGTCACTGCTGAACACATAGTATAGGGATTTATTCACTAAACACTTTATTGTGATTACCTGAATTCCAAACTTTAGGCTAATATAGCTCATCTGGAAATGCATTTCTCACTCTATCAATATAAGCAATATCGGTATCTTTAGTGGCTGATACCGATATTGCCGAAAATACAGAATATCGGCCGATAATATCGGTAAAACCGATAATCGCTCGATCCCTAGTTGTAGACTACTGGTGGAGGCAAGAACACTTCACACAATTTCCCCAGAAATTGTAGCTTTTCTAGTTTTCATTATATGATGATAAAGCCATTCAATATTTTCTCGTAATGAGTCAGAATACTTACATTTTCAGCATTAATCAAACAGCCAACACTCTGCAATGGACAAAACGTGTCGAACTGGCCATAAAACTTCCCGTTGCTGGGATTCCAAATAATATATTGGCTCTGTTCCAAGGTCAGGACATAGGATGTGGGTCCCTAAAAATTAAATAAACAAATAAGATAAAATTTTGTGAGAGCACTGAGTACATTTATGTTTAAGACTGTAGATATATATTTGAGAACAATGAGTGGATATGAGAAAATATGTGAAAAAAGCCATCTTTAATTTCTATTTTTAAATATGCCAGCAATAAATGCAGATACATGACCCATGCATCCCAACATATCAAATGGTCCAAGAGAGACATTTTTGAAGAGGTGTAAGAAGGGGGAAGACCTAGTCTATGATTTTTTACATAACTACATGGCATTCTGAAAGTTATTTCAGTAAGTAAAAAAAAAAACCTCATTGGGAGATTAAACCATTGGAATCAGTAGGAACATTCTACTGGTTTCCATGGAGATAGCTAAACTGATTTTAATGCGGTCTCACTTCTCTAATAAAGAGCGTGGATGTCTTACTGTTAACTTGAGAGACTGAAGGAATTAACAATATGTAGCTAGGTAGCTTTCATAAATACATAAGTTAAATCAGACCTGCTATTTAAATAAATGAGCCCTAAGAGAAATGCCACATATGGGCAGGGCACCAAGAGGATTAACATTCTTATGTGAATCTATTTATGAAAAGTAAATAATACAATCAGCTTGTTGTTGTTTTTTTCTTAACATGCTAAAGCATTTGTTTAATGGTCAATGTTGTCAATGTGAAACATTATGTCCAAGTAACATGACTAAAAATAAAGAAATATACGTATAAAAAAATTATACCAAAGTGCTGTTCATATCATTCTACACTATACTGGTTTTCAAACACACATCATAAAGTAACATGTTACTACTTTAAGCTATTTTGTTTAAGGTCAAAAACTTTTTAACTGCATACAAATGTTTCACCATCTCAGTCCCGAGGCACAATGTACAATGGCAACTGATCTCTGAAAGGCTGTGTTTCTGCAACAGTCCCAGAAAGCCATGCAACACATGCAAAGTTGCACAAAAAATAAGGTCACAATCTCCAGCCTTTGTGTGTGGGATATTCTATATTCAAGAGGTACAATAATAGGGTAAATAAAGTTCCAAAATAAGATTCTACATTTTTATTTTTAATTCCAAAAAAATATGGCACTTTACCTCTGGAATGGCATTCCCTACTATAAGCCATGCCTTTTTGCCCATGGCCATGAAGTAATTACACAGCAGGACAGCATGCTCCTCCTCGTCACCAGCTAACAGGCTGAGGAATTGCTAAAGAAGAACATAAAAAGAAATAATTCACTTCTTTAAAGGCAGGTTGTCGTATTCTGTTTGTTTATTTAAACTGCATTTAATATCTTAGGAACAATATAAAAATAAAATGATATATTTAATACACATTGATTTTTCCACATGCATTTTCCATGCACCCTCCAATAGCAAACTATGGCTACAAGATGGTATAAAGACCATAGTGCCCACAATACATTGATTGTAAACCATGTTCTAGCATGTATGGTGTTTACTATGTGCTCCAGACTAGCATGGTTTTACATTGTGTGCACTATGGATTCCTGCATTGCTAATTCAATGATACAGCTGCTATTCTATAACATGGATTACATTACCACCTCTCCATTATTACTTTGTGCATTGATCTAGATTGGCTTGATTCATAATTTGGGAAAGATTTAGCAAGGCGCACACGTGTTATTCTGGATGCAAAGTGCTAAATGTTATGAAAAATGTCATTGGCTTCCATGGTGATTGCAACTTATTTATCGTTTTGCCAAAAAATAGCACCTGTTTTTTTTCCCCCCTTGATAAATCTCCCCCATAGTTTTTAAGTTGTTAAATTCACAGACTAATACACTGCTGTTCATATACCTAAAGGTCACTATCTGGTTGGCATGGGATTTTAGTTGCATGGCTTATCTGTGTTTATTAAATTTGTGCATATGCACTTTTTAAATTAAGTGATATCGCCAAATTACAGTATTTGCAGTTTCTCTCTCATTGAAGAGTATTGTTTTCTATATGTTGCTATTTGGTTCTAACTGTCTGTTAGTGATTAGATGAAAAAGGCTAAAATTAAATGTAACTCATCCTTTGTATTCACTCCTTATATTATATTAAAATACTAATAGCTAATGTAATGGCTCACTTTGCTTAGCAGCTCCCCCTAATGGCTGACTGTGTAACATAAAACACAAATATGCACAATGACAGTATTGGTAAATGTTAACACATAGTTTCTATACCCTATTAACCCCTTAAGGACCAAACTTCTAGAATAAAAGGAAATCATGACATGTCACACATGTCATGTGTCCTTAAGGGGTTAAAGAGATAAAAAGTGCCTTAGTCAACAGATTTTTTTTTTTTATAGATATCTGTGATAAAAGAAGCGTGCATCTCTGCCGAGTCTCTCTTCAATCTGCAAAGTTACGCAGGTAGGAGGAGGGGCACATTAAAAAAAAATATTGTATTTAATTTATGCACAGGTAGATGACATAACTTCTACTTACATCTGATGAACACCATAGGTTACAGACCCCAGCAAACGAGACATTATCAGGTAGGAAAGGAATTAGGGAAACATAACGCGCCACTAGTTCCTGTGAGGATATGACAAAACAGAGGTAAGAGGGGTTCTAAAAAGAACAACAGAATAGAATGAATTGCTTAAGGAACAAGTAATCACTACTTTGATTGAAACACCATATGCAGAAAAAAATCTATTAGTGCTTTGTAATAATTATGAATATGAATAATATATTATTTATACAGAAGACATTACATCTGTAGATAATTAAAAAGAAACCGATTCTCTCCTTGGGATTCATAGTGCTTAATACATACAACAGAACATAACAGAATAGTTTCATAGAAAATTACTACTATTAACAAAATCACCCTTAAAAAGATGAGAGGGTGACCTTGATGAGAAAAAAAATGTGTATATTATTTTCACCAACTCTAAATAATGATTTTAAAATTAAAAGTTAAATAAAAACAAACACATTTTTACCATAGCTGCTTGTGTATTATTTGAGCTGCCATCTATTAATTCCGAAGGAGGATTCAATGCCTTGATGTATCTTGTAATAAAAACCATCGTGCCATCGATATCAGTTACCGTGGTCAAACACTGACGCTTTGGAAACTTCGTAGCTGCTTCACTTTGGAATTTCTCTGCTGCCTGCAGCAACTTTTCATCTTCCCGGCTATCAAACTTTGAATTAAAAGAAAAAGAAATTTGAAAATTTTATTCTATCTTTGATTTGAAATGTTTACTCCTCAAAAACGATAAGACACCCAGGGACATTAATAACAGCAAAAGATCAGCTAGTCCCCCCCCCCTCCAAATGTAAGCATTTAAGCCAATTTGAACAGTTTAACTTCTAACCCGGGGTCCGCTGTGTATTATTCTTCACTCTTGAAGCATTCTAAGCTTGTGTGCAGGGCTTAGCTCATTGTTGTCACTATCAACCAATGAGAGAACTCTGCATGGCGGGGCTTAGCTCAGGAGAGCTAACGGAAACTCTTAAGCAGGACCATCCCGTTCCATTGAAGGCTATGAGGAGGCAATACCTGGCAGACCACAAGCAAAAAAAAAAAAAAATCAAACTGGAGTAAGGGATCATGTCAACCGTAGTTTTGGAACAATCATTTCTCAAGCTCTTTTCTCTTTAGTCACACCAGTAATTCTTAACATTTACAGTTCACGAGTGCTCTAACTACCAAGTAAAGAAAATATAATTTAAACATGCTATGGATCATGGGTTACTGTAAGAAGAAGAAGAAAACAAGAAAAAAAAAAAAAGAAAAATTGGGCTAAAATAAGTATAAACAAAAAGGTAAATGTGACTGGAAGCAGATAGCTAGCTTTACAAAAACAATATTTGGATTCTATTTAGCCAGCAGTAGATCAGATTGGCCTGCAGGGAAATTTGCTTTTAGGACACAATCAACTTATGTGCAAAGTACGTATAAGGAAAAGTACAAAGAAAAGGCAAGTTTAAGAAATATTCAGTTTGTTTCATTAACATTCTCTCTGCCAAGCATAGTCTCTATAAACAAAATAAAAGCTGTATCATGTATTTTAAACGGTGATTAACCTCAGTAATGCATCTTTTTAGTAACAGATGCCTAAAACTACAAACCAGGTTTAATTTAATATCGGTCTTATCTGGTGAACATTTTATATTACGGAATTTCAGGCATGTCTTTTGGCAAGTCAGAAGGTACATTAGGCAGAGTTATTTGATAGCTTTTCATGATTACATTTGATTTACTATATTATATGTGACAATTTATTGGATAGCCAAAAGATTTCGTAGTTTATAAAAAAAAACAACATCAAATTATTATTTTATTATTTATATAGTGCCATCACATTCTGTTGCGCTGTACAATGGGTGGACTAACAGACATGTAATTGTAACCAGACAATTGGACGTACAGAAAGAGGGGTTGAGGGCCCTGCTCAATGAGCTTACATTTTAGAGGGAGTGGGGTATAGGGAGACAAAGGGTAAAAGTAGGGGTACGAAGTAGGTTAAGTATTCATTGACGGCTTAGTAGGTAATTTTTTGACAGTTGCAAGAGAGGAGTCATGGGGGATAAAAACCTGCTAACAGTTTAATTGATATGCTTTCTTGAAGAAGTGAGTTTTCAATGATTTTTTTGAATGAGTGGAGACTGGGTCTTAAGGAGAATGGAAGGGAGTTTCACAGAAGAGGTGCAGCCCTGGAGAAATCTCAGAGGCGAGCATTAGAGGTGGGCGTACGGACAGAGGATACACATAGGTCTTTGGCAGAGCGTAGGGGCCTCGATGGGACATACTTTTGTATTAGGGAGGATATGTAGGTTAGAGCAGCATTATGTAGGGACTTGTAAGCAAGCACCAGAATTTTAAAATGAGCCCTATATCTAATTGGAAGCCAGTGCAGGGACTGACAGAGCGGGGAGGCGCGAGTGGACAGGAAAATGAGCATTGCCGCCGCATTCATTATAGATTGCGGCAGTGCAAACATATTATGTACCTTAAAGTATGACTGTTAGGAGTTTACCAGCAACCAAGCAGTCCCAATGGAATTCTAAAGGATGGGAGCAACAATGTATATCTTTCATTATTTATTTAGAATACTGCTAGGAATGTAAGGTATCTTGGATATACACATATATTGGTGATAAGGGTTTTTATGAATGTTTAGGTTAGCATTTGGTTGAAGACTGATCCAGGAAACGTCTAAGCATTTACAATATCACCTACCTACAAGTCTTATTGAAATATCAACTAGTCCAGTACGCCAGGGCTCAATATATGTGGCTTTACTAACAACTGGGAATTGAAATATTAAGCCCTGCAATACACTACCTTTAACCCCTTAAGGACCAAACTTATGGGATAAAAGGGAATCATGACATGTCACACATGTCATGTGTCCTTAAGGGGTTAAAAACAAAGCTGCAAAGTATTGTATATGTTCACAAACTGTAGATGTACAGGGTTATTTGCTAAAGTGAGCACTGTCGAGAAAGACAGTGAATTTCAATTTAAAGGAACACTCTACACACCTAAAGCACTTTAGATGCATGGGACGAGTGTGTCCTCTTTTACAAAAAGTGCAGATTTCAATAGAAATGGGCACATTTATAAATTAAAGGGACATGCATTACTTTGAGACAGCAGTCTCATTCAAAAGCTTTAACTTGTGAATTAGAGAGTAGCCTCACTCTGCAGGTTGACATTCTTTATTTTGAAAGTGCAGCGTTACTGACATGAGTGATAAAGACAGTTGGTTAATAGCATATCCTAAAACTGCACAGTTTTATAACATGAAAAACATAGCATAAACAAGCAGTGAGGATGCAGTTTATTAACTCCGGCTTACACTGCTGTCTAGGGCGTAGAAAGGATTCATTATGCACTAGCCTATAGTGTGCTCTGGGCAAAGACTCTTTATGTTAAGGGTAATTGCTATAGGGGTGAGTGTTATGTCAGGACTGGACCGGAATCCAGACAGTAAATCCCAACACCAGGCACATCCTGCCGCTGACCTTATGCTAATCAAAGGCCATAGGCCTAGGCTAGGCTCATAGCTGATAAACAGGAAGACACTAAATTAGAAAGTGTCATTGTGTCTGTTCATGGATCATTCTTTCCAAAGGCCTCTGCCCGTTGTAGAAGGCAAAGGTGGCAAGTCCTGCAATCGTCAAGGAATAGAACCCTTGGGCATGGGGAGATTGTCAGACGGCACATTGTCTTGGGTCTCTGCCTTGCTCGTGGTCAGCTGTGGTAGTTGGCAGTGTGATCCCCAGCTCCTTGATGAACACCTCCAACTCTGCTGCGTGTACCACTCCATTGCGCTCCACAATCAGGGATCTGGGGTTGCTCCATCGATATGGTATCTCTCAATCACTGAGAAATCGGGTTCAGCAAAGCCCCCCATTACAGGGTAGCCCTGGAAAGGTTGTGGTAAACGGACAGGCAGTGGCCCTCAAACAAATATGATGTGTGCTTCTGGCTGCTTTTATAAGAGCCATCTTATCTCCCATGCGAGACAGTTGTGTGATCACTTTACAGGACTCCTTGTACTTCGCTCCCGGCGGGCTAGAAATCCTGAAGATCCCATCCACTGGAACAGGGTTGGTTGATTTTTTTTTCAGCAAGGCCTGAAAGAGTCAGCCTATGTATGCAGGTAGCTCGGTCACCAAGACCATGCCAGGGATGCCCCTAACCTTTATGTGTTGCCGATGACAACTGTCTTCCAGAGATGCCATCCTGGCCTGCACGGACTCAAAAGTGCTCCCTAGGCTGGAGAGAGTTTCTGCAGTAGCCGTGCAAAATACTGCAAGCTTCGCCACCTCCCGCCCCCCCACTGCCTTTACTCGTGCCCCAAGTGTTTGTACCTTTTAACTGACCTTCCCTGCATCAGTTGCCAGTATGTGTTTCAGCTCCTTCAGGAGCACTTTGATGTCCCATTGGTGGAAGGAGTTTATTCTCCTCATCTGAGGAAGCGTTGTACAAGCCTGCTGTGGGAAAGCTACCAGGGGTGTCCAAGCTCCTGTTGCTCCGAGGACGGGGTTCCCCTGCTAGCGTGGGCACCATCTTAGGCGCAGTTCTCTGTAGGCCGGGCAGGATAATTCCCGATATCTCTGGATCCGCTTGCCTATGCCGCTCGTAATTTTTTTCAGCTTTTCAGAGCTTTCCCATAGCTGTAGGACTCGGGAAGCTTGACCAGGGCAGGTATCAACTCAATTTTCGTGCCCGAAAACATGATTTTAGAGGTCGCTAACAAATGGCATGTCCAGTTAGCTTGAGTGTTGGCTCCGCCACCTCACTCTACAGGTTGAATAAAAGCAGGTAAATATGAATTTGTTCACATTTATCTGCTTTTTTTTTTATGCTTCCCAAACCCACTCCAGGGGGACACTGATCTAACCATTAAATGTCCTATCCCTAGGAATGCAGAAAAAGTGCATTGAGCATGCCTGACAGAGTCGCACATGTGCAGTTGGAAAGTCTATTCTCTTTGCAATGTCCTATATGGGGGTGAAGACAGGGAGTCTGATCAGTGTAGTTCACGCAGAGCATGTTCTAGTGTCAGGTTTCTCTCTCCCTGCTGTGTTAGTCAGTGCAGGGAGAATTAGGAGCTTGCTGCTGCTACACCATGATGTTCTGTTTCTGTCATTAGTGAACTGGTCTGGATTAGTGGGCGGAGGACCAAGTTTATAGAAGATTATTACAAACTTTTCAAAGTTTTTCTTGCTTTATTTTGTTTTGAGTAATTAAGAGTTTTAAAAGCACTCTCTCTACTGAATTAACTCTTTAATGCATTTTAAATTCATATACTCTACAATTTTATTAGCAACAAAATAATATTACATATTTTTTAAATTAGGTTTCAAGAATATACATAAAATACCTTTTCTCTCACGGCTTCTCCTGGGACTAGCTGAGGTTCAATGGTGATAAACAGTGATAAAAACGAACCCTGGCCTAAACTTCGTACTGCGTCATAGCCCCCGTCACCACTCATAGACCGCTGTTTACTGTAACCCAGAAGAACAGGGGGGGCCTCAATCTGAAAAGTCCCATCAATCTGAAGAAAAGAAAAAAGTTTTCAATTCAAAATACCTATATATCTTGAAATGGATCATTAATCAATAACTAAATCTCTACTTTCAATATATATTTTCTACATTCTACGTTTATTGTTAAATCCCAACCGTATCCCACTCATCTGCTCTTTGCTCAAACAACAGTCTCTTTAATATTACAGTTTTTTTGGGGACGGGTAGGTGTTCACTATTTGTACTGCGGAAAAACAAGGGTATAAACATTGGTCCTACTTCTTGACTAACTCAAAGTTCCCAAGCTCTAATTTGCTTTGTTAGTGTGTATGTATAAAACAACCATAAACTATCCCTATACATGACCAACAAGGTACCTTGTTGCCTACGTTTCCACAAAGGCAAGCAACATCGGTCACCGGTGCTTAAATGAAACATTCTGCTTACAGCAAAGTTGTATCTGTACTTACTCTTGACTGAAAATAAATGGTTGTAAATGGAATCCGTATGGATCCCAGCCAGTGTCTTTCCACTCGCGTATGGATTCCACTTTCTCTTGTCCGATCATCCTGAAGAAAAAACAAAAAAAAAAATAGTAAAGTCTTTGACACTATTTTATGTAAGCAGGAGGTACCATAGGTGTCCCTTAAGTTATATCTATAAATTTATATAATTAACACAAAACAAGGAAACAAAAAACAAACAGAATCCTCTGCTGTGCCCATAAATCAATGCAGGAAAAAAAAGATTTAACAAAAAAAGGAGAGAGACTGTACTCAAACAGTACTTGCACCATAAACACTACAATAGGCTTGGAGTATGGGAGAGCTGATGTGTGGCCTGGGGACACCCATCCCAGAACAGAGAGGTATGTACAAGTTCTGGGCATATCGTAACTTGCTTGTGACCTGTTCTGCATCAGCACTGCGTACATGCCATTATTTTGTTTGTTGTTTTTTTTCTGAAGATAGGAGTGTGCTATGTGCTGCGGCCAGCATTGTTATTAAAGTTTCGGCATTCAGCAGCGGTGTACAAAAACTTCAGTGATGATGCTGGCCTGTGCACCTAGCTCAGAGAAGCAGCCTCCATTAAGAATTCAGATATGCTACAGGTGCTGGGGAGTCATACATTATATGTGTGCAACGGTGTTTGGGAGTGTGTATTTATGTGCTTGTATATTAGTGTGCAGTTGTGTGTGTGTGTCTGTGTGTATGGATGTGTGTTGTTGTGTGTGTATAGGAGTGTGCAGTTGTTTGCATGTATAGGAGTCTGGCAGTACTTATCTGCAACTTCCATGGAAGACAACAACTTGGCCGGTGGCTCCCAGGTAAATTGACTTTGATATGACTGAATTGCTAAGTTTAGTCATCACTGGCTATGCAGTATAACTCAACAAAAATTAACCTCTAAAATATCATAGGATACTTCATCAAAGACATTGATAAAGACGTCATCGTTCACTGACTGCAAACTGCTGGTGCTGTAATCGCCATTAGGAGCTCTACAAAAAAACAACAAAAAAAACAGTGATAAACATCGTAATACACACAACAAATGTCTGCTGTTGTCAAGGGTTCAAGAGAAATATTGACCATTCATATAACACGTCTAACTCATAAAACCTTAAAACATTAACTCGCTTTGCATAGTCATTATACTTAATGTTTGTCTGATTTTTTTTTTTAATGAATAATACAATATTGTGGTAGCCCTGATACAATATTTCTCTCACTTTAAATACTTTTAGACCAGATATACCAGTGAGATAGATAATATGGACAGTGTTAAGGAAACCAAAAATAATGCTGGATTATAAATATATCAGCAGAGTATCTCCTACATACACTTGCAGCAAAATGCATTTATTGGCCCCTTGGAGTCGTACTTTTGTCAGTGTGCTCAATAGCCGTAAGACAATTGGGCAGACTAGATGGGCCGAATGGTTCTTATCTGCCGTCACATTCTATGTTTCTAAAACATTTATAATTTATTTCCCAAGTTTTGTTTTATATATTACTGTGACTTATATGAAAATGTTATCTATTCTTATTTACAAAATCTAGTTAATATGTAATTCAGAAACATTGAAGAACTCTTTCATCCTGGCAAATGTAATAGTAATACTTTCCTATACCACCATTGGATAACGGTTAGGAGTCATAGTGAACACCCCTCATATACCTCCATTGGATAACGGTTAGGAGTCATAGTGAACACCCCTCATATACCTCCATTGAATAACGGTTAGGAGTCATAGTATACACCCCTCATATACCTCCATTGGATAACGGTTAGGAGTCATAGTAAACACCCCTCATATACCTCCATTGGATAACGATCGAGGAGCCATTGTATACACCCCTTATATACCTCCATTGGATAACGGTTAGGAGTCATAGTGAACACCTCTCATATACCTCCATTGGATAACGGTTAGGAGTCATAGTGAACACCCCTCCTATACCTCCATTGGATAACAATCGAGGAGCCACAGTGAACACACCTCATATACCTCCATTGGATAACGATCGAGGAGCCATAGTATACACCCCTCATATACCTCCATTGGATAACGGTTAGGAGTCATAGTGAACACTTCTCATATACCTCTATTGGATAACGGTTAGGAGTCATAGTAAACACCGCTCATATACCTCCATTGGATAACGGTTAGGAGTCATAGTGAACACCCCTCATATACCTCCATTGGATAACGATCGAGGAGCCATAGTATACACCCCTCATATACCTCCATTGGATAACTGTTAGGAGTCATAGTGAACACACCTCATATACCTCCATTGGATAACGGTTAGGAGCCATAGTATACACCCCTCATATACCTCCATTGGATAATGGTTAGGAGCCATAGTGAACACCCCTCATATACCTCCATTGGATAACGGTTAGGAGTCATAGTGAACACCCCTCATATACCTCCATTGGATAACGATCGAGGAGCCATAGTATACACCCCTCATATACCTCCATTGGATAACGGTTAGGAGTCATAGTGAACACACCTCATATACCTCCATTGGATAACGGTTAGGAGCCATAGTATACACCCCTCATATACCTCCATTGGATAACGGTTAGGAGCCATAGTGAACACCCCTCATATACCTCCATTGGATAACGGTTAGGAGTCATAGTGAACACCCCTCATATACCTCCATTGGATAACGATCGAGGAGCCATAGTATACACCCCTCATATACCTCCATTGGATAACGGTTAGGAGTCATAGTGAACACACCTCATATACCTCCATTGGATAACGGTTAGGAGCCATAGTATACACCCCTCATATACCTCCATTGGATAACGGTTAGGAGCCATAGTGACCACCCCTCATATACCTCCATTGGATAACGGTTAGGAGTCATAGTATACACCCCTCATATACTTCCATTGGATAACGGTTAGGAGTCATAGTATACACCCCTCATATACCTCCATTGGATAACGGTTAGGAGCCATAGCAAAAGCTCTACATAGAGACTCCACAAACCATGACCACATCAAATCACTAAAATGGTCATGATGCTTGGAGTAACCCTTTTAGTACCATTATTATTATCCACCCCAAGATCTATTTAGCTCCATACCATACATCTTATCCATACCATTCCTATCCAAAACACTTTAGTCCATTCATTTTCCACAATCAGTACACGTAAAAATAAACAAGAGAAGATGGCTTATGTACGCAATAACTCATTTAAGGTATATCACTTTAAATATCTATCAGGAGTGGTATTCTATTATAAATTAGAATAGTAGTTACTTTATTAACCAACGATTACATGTCTAATACGCCCATTCTTTTTTGCTCTATTCTGAACAGACAGTTGGAGCTCTTGTAATATGAGAGTCAAGCTGATTACAGCTGCAATTACTTACCACGTCCGTGGCAAACAATGGTTTGTGAGAGCAACTGTAGATTTAATTAAACCTACACTTTACAGCCTATACTATATTTTTATGTTCTTGCTTTTGTCTTTTTAAATCTTTACATAAAAATGTCAACGTATTTTACTGTAACGGATATGTTGAGATCTATGTACTTACAAGCATGTCATACATTACCCATGTCATATTCCCAACTCAATAGCAATCATAATATAGATGTCAGTGGGGTGAAAGGCTAGGCTGAACATCAGCACTTCACATCAGAACAAAAAATGGCTTGTGGCTTGTAATAAGAATAATCTTCATTTTAGACATTATTAAAAAGCATTATGCTTTAACCTCCGTGGTTTTATCAGGTCTATTTTCATCCTAGCTATTTTCTGACTCCATGTAATAGTTTTAATATGGTCTAAAATAAAGATAATTTTTATTACAACTCATAAATAATCTTTGTTCTAAACTGGGGTGTGGAGGTATAAATTTGCACGTTTACAGCTTCTATCCTAAGTAGCTTATTATGTTTGAAAACAATGAATACACAATGGTGAAGGGATAGATCTTACCCTTTCAGGGATCAAAACTATGACACGGAGGATGGAACCGGAATTGTAGTTAGTAAAGCTGTTGCACAAACCAAATGAGTCATTTCACTATACATTCATACTGTATATTCATTCATGCACACACTATTCTGTTTTTAAATCCAGTGTTACATTTGTTTGTAATGAGAGGATATTTAAGAAGGTGCATATTTTTTTTTTGTCACCTAAAAGGTAGCTCCAGTTCTTCGTTCCAATTTGGATTTGGTCCATCTGCAGTTGACGTTTGGCACACAGTACGTTGAAAAGACACCTCTACAAATGGCCGAACTAAGACCTGGCATAAGAGGATAGAAAGTGTCATTTCTGCACTGAAAAGGAGGTTATTTATGATACAAATCAATGAAATTGCAGCTATAATCTGGAGCCCATTCTTTTGGATGACGAAATACTAAGCAATCAGGAGGGATTAAGGTTCCCCATGCACTTTTCTTTTGACTACAGGTACCTAATTCCTTGGGTTAATGAAAGCGAATATAGCTTCTTTTAGATAAAGTGTTGTGAGTACACAAGCATAGTGTAAAATGGTGGATTCCCAACTCCCTTAACCCTGCAACTGTAAATATTGCAGTTATCATAAACTGCAATATTTACATTGCAGGGTTAACTCCTCCTCTAGTGGCTGTCTACTAGACAGCCACTAGAGGGGACTTCCTGGTTTATAGCACAGGTTTTCTGAGGACCTCCAGTGTCGCCAAAATCCCCATAGGAAAGCATTAGGTCTCCCCCGCCGGATGGGGAGGAGAGTGGGCGGACCCTAAACCAGCACCGAGGGACAAGTCACTTGGGTAAGTCACTGAAGGGGTTCTAAACCCCTTCAGCAACATGGGATGGGGGGTGGGAGGGAGAGGAGACCTGCAGTGCCAGGAAATGATTTGTTTTCCTGGCACTGGAGTGTCCCTTTAAATAGCAATGTTCCTATTGACTTCTGTGGAAAAAATGATTTTCCACCTCATGAGATAAGCTTACCTCATCTTATAGAATTTAGACATAAGAGAGATATGCCCTAGACTGAAAAAGATATTTTGTTGTATATATAAGTTATAGGTCTTGCTCTGCTTTATAGAAAATAAAATTGTGTCAGTTCATAAATGCCTCAATTTCCTAAACTATATTTTGGCCAAGTATGTTCTAGAATTAGAAACATAGAATGTGACGGCAGATAAGAACCATTCGGCCCATCTAGTCTGCCCAATTTTCTAAATACTTTCATTAGTCCCTGGCCTTATCTTATAGTTAGGATAGCCTTATGCCTATCCCATGCATGCTGAAACTCGTTCACTGTGTTAACCTCTACCACTCCAGCTGGAAGGCTATTCCATGCATCCACTACCCTCTCAGTAAAGTAATACTTCCTGATATTTTTAAACCTCTGTCCCTCTAATTTAAGACTATGTTCTCTTGTTGTGGTAGTTTTTCTTCTTTTAAATATAGTCTCCTCCTTTACGGTGTTAATTCCTTTTATGTATTTAATGTTTCTATCATATCCCCCCTGTCTCATCTTTCCTCCAAGCTATACATGTTAAGATCCTTTAACCTTTCCTGGTAAGTTTTATCCCGCAATCCATGAACCAGTTTAGTAGCCCTTCTCTGATTTGATGACTAATAAAATAGTACTATACAGTTACACAGCATTAAACCTGATATTAAGGAGTTTTTGAAAAAGGAAAGATAAAGAAGAAAACAAGTGGAGCCTAGAGTTGCATACCCTCCTAGTGGGGGTTAACCATGGTGTAAATGTACAAAAAAGGAAGAGATGGAGGATGCAACAGAGAATGGAAAGGAATAAAGCACTGAACAGAACCAGATCCTAAATTTGAATTAATATACGGTATATATAAAACATAACATTTAATCCCTAAGAGAAAAAGTCCATTGAATGGAATAAAGGGAACAAGAATAACCACAAACAAAATAAATCAAAATAAAAAATGTACAGAGAAAAAAAAACAAACAAAAAAAAAAAACGATACACAAAAGAATGTATTAGCTAAAATAGCCCACTAAAACAGGTGTAGGCTGACACCTTCACGCGCTCTCGTAAAAACACGAGACACGATATCTCTTCCTTTTCTTATATTAAGGAGAGTTAACAGCTGTTCTTTTCCCCAGAGAACTTTATTCTATTACATCAGCTGAATAATCCTAGTAAGCCAAAATCTTTCTTTAAGTCACAGGACTTGATGTAGCCCTTTTTAAATATTTTCCATTTTTTGATTCCTTAACAGAAACAGGATAAATAAAATTAACAGAGTATGGTAATACAATGTTTTTAATTTTTTATTAAATGCACGTGCAGGGACCCTTCATACTACACACTGAAGACTGTTCTGTTCCTTATGGTCACTCATTGCTTGACACAGTGACATTGTCATATACAATAAAACAGAGGGGTTCCCAAATTTCTTTATAAAAACAAAGATGCAGAAATAATTCTCTCAGCAATTGAGGGTTTTTAACACTAGCTGCCATTCACAGTCTCTTCGGATGTTTTAAGCATTCCCCCAAAACCCAATCAGCTGTGTTGTACAGGCTGTAAAAACATATGTGTGCATATTTTTATTTAAAAAAAAGTAGATCAAATAACTGGGTACCTGGTGAATGGTCCATTCGGGTGTTTGCGACTGGACCTGGGGTGATGCGGTTACTGTAAACATTTCATTAAATGATCGTGCGGACCGAGATGGTTGTGCGGGTTTACTGAAAACAAATTATACTCAGCTCATTACTCATTATTCTAGAATTTACAAAAGATAAACAAGAAACACGATTATCTCTGCAGGATGCTAACGCATTGACAGGCAAGTGTTTGTTTTCATAATATAGGAAGAACACAACAAAAATAATATCTAAAGACATATTATAACTAGTATTCTAACTACAATAATAAATAAACACATAAAATAACTAGTTAAACAACTAACATATGTATGCACATTTAAATGTTGGTCAGAAATCTTTTAACTTGAAATCCGACAAATACCATATTAGTCCTGGTGATCAAATTATTTTTTGATATGTCTCGTCTAGACTTCTCCACAACATATGATAACCGTGGTGGGGTTAATTTTGGTGCAAGTACTGCTTTTAAAGTCTGCTATGCAACAATGACTATTTAAACACAATGTGCATACCTGGATACAGGTTTTCTAACGGGAATGTCATAGGCACGAATGACATTAACCAGGACCTTGATGTCACCATCGGATAAGTTTTGGGCAGTAACTTTCTTGCGTTCTTTCCGTCTTGGCTTCAATGGGCGTTTTGGCTCGGCCAATTTAAAAAGATCCATTCCTAAGATTCTGTCAAAGTAACACAATGCGCATCTTGGGTTACGCTTCTGCTGCCTTATACAATATTATTTTTGGATTAAACATGTTCTAAATATTTAACTATGCTAGCGTTCCCATCAAAGTTCACCATAAATGGTTGGAATATGGTTCTCGTAGCCTCATGTGATGAAAGCCATGTGAAAGGTGTATAACTGAATACATTTCACGTAACATCATAATTGCTTCATTACTGTAAAATGTATTTCAGAATCTTTAAAGTGATACAGTTTAAATATTCAACATAACAATTTAAAAAATGTTTGTGGGGAAGAAACTTTTTAAGGATTAATAGTTTATTATTTTGATTTAATACCAAGCATAACCACTGCACTTTTCTAAACGGTACTTGGTATTTTTGTAGAGGAAAATGTAAGGCTGAGAAATCTGTAGCTGTCCAGCTATTGAACAGTAACTGTTATGAGGATGATAAGTGATGCAGTCCAAACGTAGATGATGCTCCACAGATTTCCTGTGACACTTAAAATGTATTGAGCTTCCCAGCTTGCAACCCAATTATCCAAAGTTAAACACCTGTTTAACCCTTTAAGGACACAACTTCTGGAATAACATGGAATCATGACGGAATATTCCCGTCATGTGTCCTTAAGGGGTTAATTTCTCACTTGAATTAGGTTTGATTTTCCAACCATTTCCATGAACTCGTAAGAGGACTGTACTGTATATTAAAAACTGGCTCTATAATAACTAATGTAAACAGAACCACTCCATAAACATGAAAAAACTAAAATGGTGGAAGAATTGTCTAAAAGTTGTAATAATAAAATATTATTGAAAAGAGTTTATCATTTGCATTTTGCAGGGTAAAGATAATTGAGAATGTTTAAAGAGAAAAAATATACTCAGATTCCCAACTGTATAGTGACCTGGGACATTGGAAGAAAACTTCCTTTATTCAGATATGGAAATTCTGGTTGACGACTGAGGCCTTGATCACAATCCAGCACCAGCGTTCAGGTGCTAACATTTCCTGTACTTTGGCTGTTATTAGATGTTTTCAGCATAATTACAATTTACTGAGGGTAATGCCAATGAAGCTAGAATTTATTATCGACTTGAAACTTAGCTCAACTCTAGTCATCGTCATTTATAGTTACCAAATATGTTTCCAGTAGGGACTGCACACATCCTATGGGATAATAATCCAATACACTGGTACTCCAAGCACAGGGGATGACAAACCCCTTAGAATACTTGCCGATATGCACAGCCTTTTTCAAGGCATGACATCTTGTGTCATGTAGTGTCATCTCAAGAATAATATGCTGGGATTAGCGACAAACTAAATGGAGATATTGGAGGATCTTTGTTTACATTGTGAGTTGAAAGATGCCGATAGCAGGAATAGTATCTATTAGTAACAAGAGTTGCATTAAAACTATTGTGTTCTAAACGGACATACATATATGTGTGTTTTATTCAAAGAGTGTGTGGTCTCTTAAGCTTGACTGATTAATGTAGATAGATTTAGATAGACTGGGGGACTAGGCACTCAAATGGCAGATGAAATTTAATGTAGAAAAATCCAAGGTTCTGCACTTTGGCGTAAAGAATGCACAAGCAACTTATACCCTTAGTAGAAGCGAATGCGAATTAGGGATAACACATGAGAAGGACTTGGGAATTGTTCTAGACAATAAACTATGCAACAATGTGCAATGTCAATCAGCATGGAAAAGGGCATTCATTCTCGGGATGAAAATATAATTTTTCCTCTTTATAAATCACTGGTAAGACCACATATATTGAATATGCTGTGCAATTTTGGGCACCTGTTCTAAAGAAGGCTATTATGGCACTAGAAAGAGTGCAAAGGCAGGCTACAAAATTAAGAAAAGGAATGGAACATTTCAGCTATGAAGAAATGTTAACAAATGTAAACCTCTTTAGTTTAAAAAAACGTCGCCTGAGAGGGGATATGATAACATTATACAAATATATCCGGGGCCAGTACAAACCATTGTGTGGGAATGTATTCACAAACACCTTACAAAGGACACAAGGTTATATGTTTAGACTGGAAGAATGAAGATTTGGTCTAAGGCAAATGAATGTTTTTTTTTTACTGTAAAAGCAAAAAGGATATATAATTCTCTGCCTGGAAAAGTGGTTTTAACAGAGTCTATACAAATGTTTAAACAGCAACTAGATGCATACTTGCAAAAACAGAATATTCCATTATATAATTTTCCAATGTGGGGTAATAGCTTCTTGAACCATGGATAAATCTGACTGCCATACTGGGGTCAAGAGGGAGTTTGTTGCAAAATTGGAAGTGCTTCGAACTGGGTTTTTTTTGCCTTATTTTGGATCAACAGCAAAAACATGTGAGGAAGGCTGAACTTCATGGACACATGTCTCTTTTCAGCCTATGTAATGTATAGTGGCACTTGTGCAGAACACACGGTTGGAAAGTATCAGAATGGGGTGATTGTACTGACATCGTTAATGGCTCATTGGCAGCTGTAAACATGTTAAAAATAATTGTCTAAAGACTGATTGTGATCAAGGCCTGTGTTTCGAATTGATATTCTGGATGTTGCTGGACGACATCAAGCATGTTTGCTTAAAAATAAAACATGGACTAAAAAAAGCAATAACTAGCATGTGTCAATAGAAATAGAATTTGTGTGTCCATAAAAATCCAACGTTCCTTGATTAAAATAGTAAGTGACCACAAAAAAAGTCCACTAATAGGGACTGTGCTCAGTGAAACGTTAATCCGTGTTTATGGAAAAGATTTTTTTTACATGTACGTATAATACACAAAGACAATAATCAATGCGCTAACTAGATCAATACTGTCAGTTTATTAAACACTCCTGGTTTATTGTCCATGAGTCAGATGAAAAGTAAAATGGAAACAATGAAAGATGACATACCCGGAGCCACCAGAGCTTAGAAAACAATGAGAAGCAGAGGAAGAGTATAAACATCAATCATTAAAACAGACACATACTATGTTCGTTCATGCTGCAAACTGTGATTGTGAAACAAGTTAATTAGATGTGAGACAGAACAGTTAGACGGACTACCCTAGTCTTTACTGATACACATAGAGAGGCAAGAAACCATGAAATAGGGGTAACCTTGATTTCAACGCACCTACAGGTAACAAAGATTAACTTCGAGACATGCAAAATATATGTTGAATCAAGCATGGTTATCATCCCAATGACAATGTATAGACCAATTAAGCTATAAATACCATTAAAGCACCCTGGATAAGAATAAAATAAATAAATGAACAGATTAAAAGGATAATCATAGCCAAATTGGATAACTGTGTACACTCAGGATATATGTAGACAAATTGCAAAGTGTTTTCTTAATTTATATGGCATATATAACAAATATAGTAAGCTAAATAAATAGCAACAACTTTATCTGAGACGGTTATCTCAATGGTACGGATTGCAACATTGGTCTGTACATTGCGATAGTGACTGTGGTTGTTGGAATTTATAATAATATTCAGTTTCACTGTGCCATATACACGGACACTATCAGTAAAATACCAGGGCTACACAGTTAGGTCTAGGAGTCGGCTCAATCAGATGCTACAGTCAGATCAGTGCGGATAAAACCAGCTGATCATTTCAACCAGAGAGTGTAAAGAGCTCAACTAACACCTGCACATAATTAAGCTGGGATTCTGCCAGAATCTTGGGTCTTGTTTTTACAAATGGCGAAAGGGCACTTTGTGCTGAGCACAAGCCTTTACTGGCCCTGGAGTAAACATTAAATAGTTAGAAGGTCTGGAGTTATCCAAAATAGGTTATTTTATATCTTTCCGGAACCCACCCCAAAATATAAACAAACAAAAAAAACAAAAAACTTGTAAATGGATCTGTAATACACAATCTACTCTTAAATAGCTGTAATCTATGGTTTTTCCTTAGAAATGGCAAAATGAGCTAGTGGTACACGGAGTTATTTCAGCAGTTCTTGCCACAGAATGCATTGCCATTAAAGAAACACATTGCCACTTCTTCAAAGATAGAACTCGAATTTAATATTTTTGGACAAGCTTTTGTTTTATTTATTTATTTAATTTTTTTTAAAAAGTAAATTACCAAAAATAAAAATATATAAATACATTTTTTTTAAAAGCTAAAGATTAACAAAATTTTCATTATATAATTTTTAAAAGTTTATTGAAAAATATTTTTTTAATATTTAATTTGCCGGCCCATAGCTGGAGATATGATACCTGGTATGTTTGTTTTTTGTGTTACTGTTTGTCTGATGTTGGTACCTTTTCGGTTCAGTTCTTTATTAAGTCATTCATCGTGACTTGATTAGTAATTAACTTACAGAACCAAAAGCCCCGATTATTGTATGTAAAACAGTTACTACACTCCCAAAAAGCTTAAATCCCCTCCAAATGTAAGCGTGTGTATTACTAAACAGTATCAGCCAACTTATTATGTGTGCAACTCATAGCTGATATTGCCTTTATAGCATACTGATGTAAACATTTCTGTTGTAGTAAACATGTTTTTAATAATTAGGCTGTACCTATTAACACTGACTTGACAGTGTGGGTTCTCTGCTGACATCACAAACTTGGAGAACACTAGCTGACAATACATACCGCAGTCTGACATAAACATTTAAACCTGCTAGCGGCATTCCGGGGAATCTAGCATATCTTTGACAGGGACCGCAAATACGGGAAGCAGTAGGCAATCTCTCCACATCAGACACCTGCAAACACCCACGGCACACAAATCCCCTGCATACAAATTCCCAGCTAGGGCTCCTGATCACAACTCACACTTCGCCGTCTGACATCCCACTGTACTTTTTCCCCCCCTGGTTCTCTATTAGCCACCCTCATGACAAGAATACACACCGACATAGGATACCAGGTGGGCGACACAGCATCAGATGCACATTGTATATATCTCCGCCCGGGCCATTCTCAGATATGCTTGCACCGCTCAACCAGATCCACAAAGGGTAAACTAATTAACAGCCTAGGGCACCATACAGGCCAAAACTATCCACACAGCAACCGTGTCAACTGTGTGCCCCGAACAAGCGAGCACGACAAGGTCTCTGATGTCTTGTCCCCTGCATTGTGTATTCACCCAACTGATACTACTTGCTATAAAATGTCAAATGATGTGTGGCTTTTCCCTTCTGTAAAACCAAAAACCTTTCAAAATAAAGAATTTAAAAAACAAAAAAACCTGCTGGTGACTTTATGCCATGATTTCTATTCTTGCACCTGACCAAAAAAAAAAAGTGTCACTTTGTTTTATTTGTTTGGATTGTTGTTTATCCTATGCAATGCTGCAATAAAATATAAATTGAAAAGTAAAAAAAAAAAAAATTAAGTCCTTCAAAAATATTAAATCGAGCCCATTTAAAAAATAAAAAGGATTTTATCAGAAGGATTTTACTTATTAAACCGTCATTTCTTCAGGAACTCTACTGTTCCTGGCCATATAACTCTTTAAAATACTATATGAATCTTTAAAATACCTAGTAATTACATGGCATTAATCAAAAGTTATTTTAAGCATAAACAGAAGGAAAATTAATGTTTGGGGCTGTACATGCAGATATAGTAATACATGCAAAGATTATTCGTCCATGTAAATCTGCATAAGTGTAAAAGGTTACTTACCCAAGACTTGGTATCGTCTCTTCAACAACCAAGTCAGGTAGAATGAAGTGATGCTTGGCTATCAAGAACCTGTTCATTACAGATTCCTTGACCTGTCCAAAATAAAACCACCACAACCACAAAAAGTGTTAATTACATTTAGAAGGAATTTGAACTGTAAGTAGATAGTGGCACCATGTTGTAGGATGATAGGTAACAAGTTATCTAAATGTGAACACTCTATTGACTAATCAAGCAGATTTAGACTGCAAGTTTTCAAGGCCATTAGGTTATCACAGCAAGCCAGAAGTATGGTGATGAAAACGTCCACTCTAAATGCACTAGGTTAGCCGGTAAAGTTATCTTTACCCTACTTGTCTCATGAAAACAAAGTGTTTTTTGGATAATTTCAGATAAATATAGATCACCGACAACTCTGATGAATTCATAAAGGAAAGGTTATTTAGTGTCCACAAATATTCCCAGGAATTCTATTAGTGTGTGCTATAAGACATCAAAAAAAAAAAAATACAAGCTTTATTCAGTTCTGCAGCAAATAAAAAGAGATACGTTTTGTGTTGTAGTATATAAAATCTTTTACAAATTGTTAGGACGCCAACTAAAATATAGAGATACAACTGTACATCCTGTTTTGGCTTGTCTGCATAAATCAAAACTAAGTAAAAAGGGTTATCCCCATGTGGACCCTTGCTCACAGTGTCCAGAGGCGTAACAGCAACAACTTATTGACAACAGCTAAAGAGGTCCAAACTGACTGTTGAGGGTTGCTGTATCTCATGTGCAGAGAGGACCTGTATAGCAGTTTGGTTCTGGACTGCCCTTGTTTGCGGCATCAGTCTGACACACAAATAAAATAGATTGCCACTTCAAGGACACAAGTGTTCTACAATGTGTTTGCGACAGCAGTGACAAATCGAAGGGGAACTAAGGGACGTTTTGTCCGTTAGTATTCTCTTACATCCTGTTTTTGAATTATCTTTTTATCCCGCAGGAAGAAATGTGATAATCACGCACAAACATGAGCAAATATGTGCACGCTATAAATCACTAACAGCTCTAACTGACCTTCTGAAGATACTTGGCAACCAGGACTCGGCGCGCATCCAAATGATTCTCAGCAGTGCTTACATCCTGTTCACGCAATTTCTTCTCATATTCCTTCATGGTGGAAAATACAAGAACCTTAATTATTCTTGATAATGTGAGCTCTAACGATCTAGATTCATTTCACTAGAAACCAGTGCTGTAGCCAGATATACTCTTATGTTATGTAATAGCACTGGGGAACATTCTGTTGTAGGAATTATTCCAAGAATATTCGCAAACATCATTACATAGCTACTTGGCTGAACTAGTGTTGTGTTCTTGCAGGCTACCAGCATTATGAGTAAACCTTGTAAAATGATCTTTTTTTTACACTACGAAATGTAAAGTGAAAACTGGAAATCCTTCAAACAGATCAAGCTTCCTATTGCCACCTGCATACTTTAGGGTCAAGATTTACCAGATGTGACACAGGAGACAAGAGTTGGCTTTGATACTGTTGATTCAGATCAAGACACATTTGCCATAATTCTCATGACTTGATACATTTTGAAAACCAACCTATAATCTGAATTATATGGTTAACAAATTTAGGTCTTTAGGGATGTCATTTAATTTTTGAAACATGTTGTTCATTCCTAAGGTGCAGACACATGCATATAGATTCTGTTTTGAAGAAACTGTAGTCTCTAAACTCCGTGAACAAACTAGTTTACTGTTCCTGAAATTAATACATGACCTATATTCATCGAATGTATTTTGTACAGAGAGATACGGTTCTTGTACTTACCAGAAACATCTTTTCAGGGATCTCCCGCTCCTTTATAGGCACAAGTTTATAATTATTAAATTCTGGTACCTCCTGGTTGCGCAGTTGTAACAGTCTAAACCTTTTAGATCTGTTTAATTCTTCATCAGACACAAAATTAAACTCTTTTTGTAGCTGCTCGAGTCTGAAAAATTCCGGAACATAGGCATCTCCAGTATTTGCAATCTAAAAAGATTTCCAGAAAATGATGCATAATTAGCTATGTAAGAGATGATATTTTTGAATGTTTCACAAGTAACTTTTTATCTGGACTTCCTCTAGCTAAAGTGGTTTTATTATTATTAATATTATATAGAACCCTGGTACATGTATATATAGGATGACTGTTAAAATGGCAAGCCAGTAAATGCAGCCTTGATTACACTGATGACCAACTGATTACCTAACAAACTACGTCACTGTACTTGCCACCTGATTGTTTGCCACATTTTATAGCGCTATAAGGTGGCATTAAAGATTATAAAAAGAATACCCCACAAAAAAAAAACAGACATTTGTTGGTTGTGCAATTATTACATTTTAGATTTAAATTCAGAGTTGCTGGATTAAAAGTGTAGCTGACTGACATAATTTTCCAGTTCAGCCAATATGACCGTAAATTTACAATTTACTTAAATTCTCACTTTGGTAAATAACCCTGGTAAGAGGTTTTTTTTGCACATCTGGACCCTGCCTTTTTTACAATACTTCTTGGCACAATTGCTAAAGCTCTGTCAGCTTGGATAAAGATAGCTGGTGAATATTCTCAATTAGACAGAGGTCCAAGCTTTAAGTAGTCAATTTTAAGATATTCAAATTCTTGTTATCAAACATCTTCAGTGACAATGTGAGGTAATTTTCTTGTTGGAAGGTGAAACATCTGCCCCAATCTCAGGTGTCCTCTACAACATCCTTTTATATGGCTCCATCCATTTCCTGAACCATGCCAAACTTCTGAGTCTCTTCAGATAAAAAGCATCCTTACAATATGCTTCAACTATACATCCCACACTGTGATGACGGTGTTCTAATGAACATACGAAGCCTTCAGTCTACTCAGCAAATAAAGGTTTTACACAGACCAATAAATTACATTTAAAACTTTGTCAGACCCGAGAATTTTTTTCTGCATGTTACCCGTGTCTCATGCATACCTTTTAGCGAACTCTAAATGGGATATGATATATGTTTTCTTCCTCAACACGTGTTTATGAATTTCTGTTTGGTGGAGCATCATGATTAAAAGGTGTCCCACTGATCTTACAAGTCACCTGCGATCTGTCCAGCTCTTTGATGATTAACTTTGGCTGCTTATCTTACCTGGTCATTGATTTTTAGTGGACAGCCTTCTCTAGGATGAGTGGTAGCTTGCACAAAATTATTTAAAATTTTCCCATAATGAGTACTACAGTGCTCCAGAAATGTTTAAAGTTTTGGGATATGTATTTTTTAATTCAACCCTACTGATTCTTCTTCAGAACTTTATTTGTTTTAAAATTGCACCTTCAAAGTGTCAGGTATGTAAATCAAATTGAAAAAAAAAAAAATCATCTTAATTTAGATTTTATTTCAACATAGAACTCTACAAAACGTGGAAACAGAGATGGGAGAATACATGTCCAAAGTACCGGTGGAGGCTCGTCCACCAGTTTTTCTTGCAATAAAAAAAATAAAACTATATAATAAAAAAAATTTCTGTTGGGGTTTTTAACTATTTTTTTTAAACTACACCTTGTGATGTGTCTGTTTGATCAAACATGTTGTTTATGTCCTTTAAATTATGAACACAGCAGTTTACGTCCTATCCACACTCACTCACCCCGGCAAACAGCTTTCCACTGCAGTCTCACCCAGGCAGGAACTGAAAGCACTGCTCCCCAGCCAGGTGGACTTTGTCTAATACTCTGCATTTAGAAATTGAACTAAGCTTTTTAGTAGTGACCTCAGATGCCCTACCTTAAGTACTGCAGTTCTCGCTGACTACATTTTACCATGAGACTCAACCAGCCAAATGCAATGTAATTAAACTGAGTGTTACTGGTAAGGCATAGGAGTCATATAAGACTTTTTTTATAAAATAAAAAAATATTAAAAATAAAAAATAGAAAAAATCATCACTTGGTGCCTCTGTAGGTATTAACAACCTAATTTATTATTGATAGAATATGGGTATTCACATGTTAAGTGGGCAAACCCTACAGGTATGAGAATTGAGGTTTTAAAACAGCATTTTTGAGCTGCCCTTCAACATTTTATTGCAGTTATAAGCATGATGTGGGGAAAGGGGATAAACATTATTCCAATAACAATTTATCACTGATGGATAACCTAGAAATTCAGTTATGTATTCCCCAAGCTAGCCAAAAAATGTCTTCAGGTCCCATCCCATTCTTTTGAGTAGTTTGACAAAAACTGGGGCTCCCCTGGCGCCTAAAGCTCAGCCCCTTAGTCATGGATTTGGATGGCACCGGTGATATGAGCATGAGAGGCAAATTATCTTAATCTCAGATTATCACTGCTGCTTAACATTGGACAGGCTAATGATGAAATAATTGGTATTTCTCATAGGGCTGTATGTAAAAGGTACCAATAACACTGCAAGCACTGATATTTTAGGACAGCACTGATATTTTATGACACTGGGGAAAGTAGATGAACACTGTTCCAATAACAATGTATTTTTATGGATAACCTAAATGAAAAATCTAATTCACACAAATGTGCTGTGCCATGTTTAGCCATTAGAGCTACAGACGTTTTATGAATTGTCAAGTGAATTTTAAATTTTAGACCAAAACTGAAAAATATTCTCTTAATCCGCTATGTTGGCAGGTATTTTGGCTGAAGATTTAAAATTCACTTTAGTGTTTACTTTGAGTTCCAGACAAATCACATCAGTTGCAAGTGATTTCTTTTTTTTATTCTCTCATAAGAATATCGTCATCCTATCTTATTATTGTAATGGCAAAAAGATAATGACATAATATAATACATTGACTGTAGATTATGTTTCCTTAATTCATTCAAACGTCAGGAAAAAGCACAAATAAAACAGCATTATGTATGGATATATTTTCTGTGTCTCTCTTATTACCATTATAAGCTGCATGAGAGCTGCGTTGTTGGGATCATTTGGATCAAGTTTGGATTCTGCAGCCCATTTGGCTAATTTCTTCATATCCGCTAATCCAGATGCTCCTATAGATGCAACTGCATCCGTTCTGTTGAACGCTCTAAAATGGAAAAGCAGGTTTGTTTAAGATAATATACAAGAGCAAGGGCATACCTTCTCAACAAAGATCTACTGCCTATGTTGTTGGACACTGTAAAAAAAAACCAAAAAAAAAAAACCCAAAGAGATAGAGCCAAGTAAAATATATAAGTAGATAAAAGTAATCAGTGAAATCATTCTGCTCTGGGTGATGTAGTTTTGGCAGTGTAGCCTTTTTTTATTTAAATAGAAATTATAGCTTCATGTTGATCTTCAACACTTGTATTTGAATCCCGAACAATTTAAAATAAAAATGAATACATGTAAAACTACACATATTTACTTAAAAATCAACAGATTTGTAGAAAAATTACATAAAAATTCATCCCTGCTCCTCATGCCCAGCAGATGGATATGGCTGAACATTGTATAAATTAGCAAAGTCCATATGGGGAACCAGTTCGTTCACCTCCAAAGCAGATGGCTGTGGTGCTCCAAATCAGTGTAGAATTCAGTAATGTATTAGTGAGGGTGGGGTTTAATTACTGCTTTAAGTCAGTGCTCAATGACAGCTCACATTGGCATTCCATGACGCAGATAGGGAAAAATGAAAAAAACATTTTTTTTCTCCAGTCTCTCTCTCTCTCTTTTGCAATATACATATATATATTTTATTTCCTTATTTAAGGTATTTGACTGTTCCATTATGAATACATCTACATTCCTCATTTGAGCTTTACCATCAAGATATTACCAAAGTAAAAAAATAAAAATATCAGTATTTGTCCCTGTTGCTCTTTTTTATTTTTTTATTATTAATTTAATAGTCTCAGCATATGACTGCTGCCTAAGGTTGGACAGGCTAATGATGAAGTTATTGGCATCTCCTGTGGTGCTGTGTATAAAAAGTACCAATTGCACTGGCAGCATTGACATTTTAGGATTACTACATCATCAAACTAGCAGACTATCCCATAATGTATGAACATTAGGGGGCGGAGTCAAGCCTTTGAGGGGATGGACGTGTAATCCCGTAGTTCCTAGTTCAAAAGTGAAATTTCGGTGTATTTCACACATTTTTGTACCTCTGACCGAGGAATTACCGTGATCCAGGATCACCCTACTAGGGATGGGCCTCAAAACAAAAAAAAGCCCAGGCTATATTGGAGATCTCTTTCGCCAGACTAGAGCGGCCAGGGGAACCATGGGGCCTATGGTGGCCTCCTTCTTCGGCCGCTCAGATTTCTTGGAGGAGTTATAAGCAGATGGTGAGAATGACAAATTGCTTGCCAGCACGTTCAAAAGCTGCCAGTGCTCCAGAGCCGATAGACTCTTCCCCGATCACCACAGCTGTGATGAAAAATCTGTTGCCTGATATGCAGACCACGACCCTGGTGGCACTCAGGTCAGACCTCTCTGGCCTCATGGGACGACTCCAGACGGTGGAAAATGCCATGAGGGGTCACCTACAGTGATTTGCTTCCTTGGAGCAATCTTCCCAGGATGCAGCACACTTTGGGGCTAAAGGAGCGGCATATAGCGAAGCTCGAGGATGCATGCTGCAGAAATAACCTCGAGATGAGGCATTTCCGATTATATAGAGGCGGCAGAAGTCTGAGGAGACTTTTTATGGCCTTATCCATAAGCAGGCTAAGTACACCTGGAAGGATTTTTCAGGCTCCCGAAACTGGGCAGAGCACCCGCAACAGCAACACACGATATGGTGGTCCAATTCAAATCCGGCAGAAAGAAGGCCGCAGCCATTAGAAAAAAATCTTCTTTCCAGTTCGAATCTATGCAAAGCACCTTCTTTGCAGACTTTTCTTCTGGAATGCTGGCTTGTAGAAGATCTCTTCGCTCCTTCACCACCATTCTCAGAGAACGTAATAGTCGCTATCTTTGGAACCTTTCCTGCACACTCTATGAGTCTCATGGCAGTTCACAAAGACCTATCCGGGATTTCGCAAAAGCCATGCTTGAAAACCTGGGCTTACCATTGAATTCTCTTAGAGGAGTCCCATCCATAACACCTCTACATCACTGGGATCCATCCTCAGTTACACCGTTTATCCCAAGAGGAGTCAGTGAAGACGCATATGTTGCTACAACGACCTGAAACTACCGCCTGAATGGAAGCCTGATGGCTTCGTAGTTTACCAAGACACTTTGTTTTTCTGTTTTATAGTTTTTTTTTTTTTTTCCTAGTCTATTTCTAAATCCATCTCACCACTGCATGGCAATATCTTACATGTCTTCACTATACTCCCACCTCCAGTTATTCAGTACATATTTAATTAGTCAGAATTAATGTGAGGTATCATATATGGTCTGTTATCTATAGTAATAGTGACTATTGTCAATAGAAATATTGTGGCACTCTTTTTGGCTGAGCTCTTTTATACTACCTATAGAAAAACCCTCCGTTCAGTTTCCTTTTTTCCCCTATGTTATAATATGCACCATTATCGGTATACTCTTTGGCGGATGTCGCATACATGATGATGTGATATCTGTTGGTGAACTGTGCAAAAATGTCAAAATATATAAACACCAGCTACTTGGATTTGTTCTGGTGAGTATAGTCAGTCCCTGCAGGCTTTTTAATGTTAACACTACCAGGCAGTGTTTACATTGCTCCCTAGGAACACCTCAAGTGGCCACTTCTTAGGCTCTGCATGGAGATGCTGAACTTTCTCCATAGTGATGCATTCTCTACGAGGAGGTGTTGATTGGCCATGGTGGCGTGGCGTTTGACCGCGCCCACAGCTCCACCCCCTTGGCTGATATCATCGGAAATTGAAGAACTCAGCTAATACAGTGCTTTCCTATGGGAAAGCATTGTAATTGGCTGATATCATCAATTTTGACTATGTCATCCAAGAAGGTGGAGCCAAGCACCACTCTTGCCAATCAGAATCTTCTCATAGAGAATGCATCTCTATAGAAAAAGTTCAGCGTCTAGATGCAGTGCTGGAAAAATTTGAGTAAATAACCTTTCTAAGGAGGGCAGACCACCTAAACAGTGGTTTTAGAACCATAGTGTTTTAGGAATGCACGGTTTTGTTCCTGACACTATAGTGCCCCTTTAATGAGATTCAAGGGACCTGAGCTCTTCTTGCATTAATGGATGACATTCTATAATATAGAATTAATCTGTGAATTTGTTATGCAAAAGGATATGAAGGCTGATATCTATGAATGGTTTTTCCTAAATTGGTAGAAAATGTATGGATGAAAATAAATACATTTACATAACAAACAGGTCATTGTAATCATTTACCAATTGCCACAAAGTAAAGTTAAGCTGTGGAATGGGGAAGGGCAAGGGTGGGGTCATTAATTTATTTTTTAGGTCAAGTCCCATATATTTTTTGACCATAACAATGCCCCTATATGCATCACAAAGTGTAAACACAGGTGGGGTTTTTTTTTTACCTTTGATTGTTGATAATTTGTTGTGATATGGGAGGGACCAAAGGTACTCCATTTTCTCCAACAGCCCAAGAAACACAGTAAGACACTTTTCCTGAAGTCATTAAAGACATCTTATTGCTACCATCGGACTCAAAAGAAAATGGTACATCTAACAATATAAAAGAAGGATGAGAAGAGAAATTATTTGCAACTCTAGATCATAGAGTAAAATGAACACATGCTACAATACACTCACTGTTACATCCACTACACAGACCACTTGCACCCCAGTACATGGTGCATGTATATAAGATATAAAAATGTCATGATGGAAAGATAGAATTACCGAAAACAGATTAACCAGATCAAAGAATTTGTAGAAGTGAAATTTGAGGATAACATCAAAAATACTCTACACATACATGTAAGAAACAGCCATCTGGCCGAGGCGGAAATCTTTGGAAGAGTACAAAAAATAAAACCCTGTAATAGAGACACTACAGTCCTGATCTGGAAATACAGTCATGGACAATTTAGCTTTTAGCTACCTTTCGAACCTATCCTTCAATGTTTAAAGGGACACTCTAAGGACCAAAGCAACTTTATCTTGATGAAGCAGTCTTGGTGTATAGATCATGACTGTGCAGCCTCACTGCTCAATTCTCTGCCATTTAAGAGTTAAAATCACATTTGTTTCTGTTTCTGCAGAGACTGCAGGGGGTTCCTGCAGTCTCTAGCAGACTATTAACAGAGCAGAAGGCAACACATTCTAAATGTTCCAAGCTCTTGGAGCATGATTTAAAGCCAAGAAATTGTAGCCTGTGACCTGCCTCTGCTTGTGACTATTGCCTTAATGAAAAAAAACTATTTAAAAAAACAAAACAAATCTAAATGAAAGAGAATCGAGCAGTTAGACTACAGGACCATCATCTGTATTTACAGATGAAAATTAAGGAAAAGGGCCTCAGTTAGGAAAAAGGACAAATTAGTCATTTGTTACATGTGAGTTTACAAAGGAAGAGGTTCTATTTCAACTGTCAAAAGTAAAGACAAGTAAATCAATGGGACCTGATGGAATACACCCAAAGTTATTAAAAGGGCTTAATGGTGTACTAGCAAAACCATTAATAGATTTATTTAACCAATCATTGTTAACAGGAGTAGTCCCAGAAGATTGGAAGTTAGTGAATGTTGTGCCCATTCACAAGAAATGTAATAGGGAGGAGTCGGACAACTATAGGCCAGTAAGCCTTACGTCAGTAGTGGGGAAAGTGATGGAAACCATGTTAAAGGATAGGATTGATGAACATCTAAAAACACATGGATTTCAACATCAGAGACAACATGGGTTTACTTCAGGGAGATCATGCCAAACTAATCTTATTGATTTTTTTGATTGGGTAACTAAAATTATAGATCAGGGTGGTGCAGTAGACATTGCTTACCTAGATTTCAGTAAGGTTTTTGACACTGTTGCACATAGAAGGCTTATCAATAAACTGCAATCTTTAAGTTTGGATTTGAATATTGTTGAATGGGTAAGGCAGTGGCTGAGTGACAGGCAACAGAGGGTTGTAGTTAATGGAATATATTCGAAGCTTGGACTTGTCACCAGTGGGGTACCTCAGGGATCTGTACTTGGACCCATTCTCTTTAATATTTGTATTAGTGATATTGCAGAAGGTCTTGATGGTAAGGTATGCCTTTTTGCTGATGATACTAAGATATGTAACAGGGTTGATGTTCCAGGAGGGATAAGCCAAATGGCAAATGATTTAGGTAAACTAGAAAAATGGTCAGAATTTTGGCAACTGACATTTAATGTGGATAAGTGCAAGATAATGCATCTTGGACGTAAAAACCCAAGGGCAGAGTACAGAATATTTTATAGAGTCCTAACCTCAACATCTGAGGAAAAGGATTTAGGGGTGATTATTTCTGATGACTTAAAGGTAGGCAGACAATGTAATAGGGCAGCAGGAAATGCTAGCAGAAGCTTGGTTGTATAGGGAGAGGTATTAGCAGTAGAAAGAGGGAAGTGCTCATGCCATTGTACAGAACACTGGTGAGACCTCACTTGGAGTATTGTACGCAGTACTGGAGACCGTATCTTCAGAAGGATATTGATACCTTAGAGAGAGTTCAGAGAAGGGCTACTAAACTGGTTCATGGATTGCAGGATAAAACTTACCAGGAAAGGTTAAAGGAACTTAACATTTATAGCTTGGAGGAAAGACGAAACAGGGGGGATATGATAGAAACATTTAAATACATAAAGGGAATCAACACAGTAAAGGAGGAGACTGTATTTAATAGAAGAAAAACTACCACAACAAGAGGACATAGTCTTAAATTAGAGGGGAAAGGATTTAAAAATAATATCAGGAAGTATTATTTTACTGAGAGGGTAGTGGATGCATGGAATAGCCTTCCAGCTGAAGTGGTAGAGGTTAACACAGTAAAGGAGTTTAAGCATGCGTGGGATAGGCATAAGGCTATCCTTACTATAAGATAAGGCCAGGGACTAATGAAAGTATTTAGAAAATTGGGCAGATTAGATGGGCCGAATGGTTCTTATCTGCCATCACATTCTATGTTTCTATCTATACACCAAAAGCACTCCACTAAGCTAACGTTGTTTATTTGTTTACAGTGTCCCTTTAACGTGCTGATGGTTCCTGGGAAAACAAGCACACAACTAAGACGTCAAAGACAGGAGGAAGGGATAGTAGGTAACTAGTGTCCCTATAGAATGGAACTAAAAATAGGCAGGTATAACCATAAAACTTAACTTTTAATACACATGTAGAATAAAGCTTATATATATGTATACGACACCACCACCCTGAAAACAAAAATATACATATCTACCAAAAGAAAATATTAAAATAATGGTATGCACTAGTGGGCTAATATATCACATTGAGGATTGGCACAATGTTTTGTCTCAACTGGTAATAGGACAATAGCTGTAACAAATAAACCCATGCCAATCGGCTTCTATAGTGGCTGGCAATTGTGAATAACATACAAATCCAAAATTGTGCATATAAATCCGTGGGAGACCATCGACTAAACGCTATATTTACAACAAGCCAATGAACATAATAATCGAAAGGTATACAGAATCTTGGGATAATTCTAACATCATAAGGTGTGATGTAAGATATAGTTATAGTGGCAACTGTAAGATTGTTTCTCAGTAATATCGTGGTAAATCGCAAAAAGAGAGATAGACGGCAGTCTCCGTTCCCCCTTTAGCGGCTAAACAAACAGTGTGTTTACTGAAATGTAACGAAGTATAGATGCTGGCAATAGAAACAATATTCCAGATCTAGTACAAGTAGGTAAGGTGTAATACTATACAGTGCCGAATTTAATCTAATTTGTTTAGCAAGTGGTGTAGGCTTACCGCTGCCGACACCTTCATGATTGAACATTACTCGTTGATTACTGCTGAATTCCACTTCTTCCACGGGGGCTTTTCCAGTTAGCACGGTGGTTTCAGGAATAGGGATAAACACTTCTGCTAGCAGTGTGGTACTGCTAAGCCCACCACTTTCAAAAATCTGTAACAATAAACATGCCAGTGCAACTTTTTAAATAAATAGTTGGTTATTTTTGGCTGCATTTCCTGTTCACAAAGGGTCTAAAGACGTTAAGAGAATATCACATTTTTTACTCTGCTCAGTTATTTCTTATGGCCTACTATATTGAATTTAGTAACTTTTTGCAATCAGTATTGTCTGCTGCATGGGTAGAACATGCTCCCATGTCACACGGTTACCAATGTTCATTTATCTGTTGGAAGATTTACAAATGTTCATCCAGAAAGTGTGTGAATGTCTATATAAAAAAAAGTCTGAACCTAGTAATAGGACAGGTCCTTTCATGGTCTGAATAACTTACAATCCATACACACTAAAAGAGAAACAGCGACCCAATGGTTTTTTTATTAATTAAATATTTTATGGAAAAAAACATTTAAATGTTCCTTTTTATTTGGATTAGGGCCCCTCTTATGTGTCCAAACATTAGACATGTGCATTTGCTGTATTCATCCATAAACAAATCAATTTGTTCAAAACAAGATCAATTCATTCAAAATAAAAAAAATCTTTCACTTTTTTTTTTTTTTTCTTTTTTTTTTTTTAAATGGATGAAACATTTCGGATTTAGAATTCCCAGCTATTTGCTTGTATGAATCAAGTTGTTTATGGAGGAATGCAATGAATGCACGTGAGTAAGAGTGGCTGGGATGGAAATCCTTCATTTGGGATCAAGAAAACACAAGAAAAAGAATACGTAGCATGTGCAAGGTTACCTGCAGCTTAATACTCTCTGGCCAATTAAAGATCTGCAAATTAAATATTTGTCCAAGATGGACTCGGAAATCTGATCCTAACCGGTTTGTCACAGTCCTGGAAACTTCTTTATTGTTGAAAAGAATTTTTACAAACATGGAGTGCTTCTGAACGTCTTCACGTCTCTGCACTTCCGCCCTGGAACGTCAAGAGAAAAATCAAACATATACTTCATGTATTATTGGCAGGCAAAGTGACTACAGTAAAATATCATAATGAATTGGATCTTCTTTACATTTGGCATTATATTTTTTTTTCTGCATTTCAAACGCACAAGTAAAAATAAATCTGCAAACACCCTAAAATAGTTTGCCAATGAAGGAGTTATTCCATTTACCTTGGACACATATCATTTGGAGTGATGGTTCCAGACAGGCTAAGTTCAGGTATAAGGATTGGCTCTCCAGGTTTCCTCCTGATGTTAGCTGCTTTGTCTCGAACCAGCTGTTCGACTTCCTGTGTATCCGTCATTATAGGTGGTGAAGGTTTCACTGGCTCCTCTCCTAAATAAGCAGGATCTGCCTCATCTTCCTGTTCATCGCTTTCTTTCTTCTTCTTCTTCTTCTATTGCCATGGGTTGGTAAATAAAACAAATTAATTCATCTTAAGGAAAAATCACAAGCATAATTCCTTAAAGGGGAACCACCAATTTTCTGGAAATTACACCACTGAATAGAAGGAGAATCTCCTATAAATTGTGTTCACATTTTTCATGTGATGCTCCATTTTTATTTTAAATCAAAAATAAAGATTAAGCAAATGGTGCCACAATGCAGTTCAGTCCAGACACGGCCAAGGCATACATTGCATTGAAGAGGAGAAATAGAAACATTGCTTCTGTATCTCCACCTCCAGGTACTATGTTCAATGACAGAAAATGTCAGAGCTTAGAACAATGATGGAGGCGCTTAGTTCCAGAATAGAATTAAAAGCAATGAATATTTTATTTTTTTAGACCTCCCAAATTCATATTTGTGAAATGCAGGGAGTAAGTAAACATAATGTTAAATATTCCAGGAAAAACAGCGTTTAACTGTTTGAAAGGGCATTCTAAGCCCATTAATAACTGCATCCCTTCTTAGTCAGATCAGGTTAGGCAACCCTTTATAACAGTTAAAATGGAACTACTGCAATAGGAAGCGGAGGCCAGGCTGCGGATGCTCCAGTTTGCGGCGCTACAGATGTTGAGGAATACATTTCCCAATATGCATTGCCAGCATTTATGGCTGCATGAACAATATGAGACATGAAGTCCACTATATGTGAAGTGCCCAAGGCTGTCTACCCCTGAACTACATGCAAGGTGAGGCAAACACAGTCTGGCCCCAGAGTGCTATTGCAGAGGTTCCATTTCAATATTAGCAATATCAGTTGCATCCATATTTTGGCTGTATTGGGCTAGCTGTTTAGTTTATGAAGAATACATTCCAATATCTTTGTGTAGGTCCTTCATACCTGTGCTCTTCTCCATGCTTTCCATTGCTGGAGGTTATTCTTATATTGAGTCATACTCTTTTCATACTCCTCTGTATATTCTTCCATAAGTTCATGTATCTCAGCCTGAATTTCTGCCTCATATTCTTCCTCATCGACTTTTCTCTTAACTTCTTCCCTTAATGTCAAGACAAACACAGACTAATAAGAACCATAGGATGAGATGCAAATCACTATTCCCCTATAAATGCACCAGTAGGAACCTGTAAGCCCCATAGCATGATATCACTATGTGCATGGCTCAGCAATTCAACAGACTAAAAGGTTTCTATTTACCATTAGTTTGTTTCTATGAAAGACAACTTTACCAAATCCTGCTCAACATATGTTAAGCAAATGTAGAATCTTTGGTGGTAAACATTACGTGGATCTGCAAAAATCGTTGCCAAACAAATAACATCAAGCATGTCTAAAAAAAGCTGGCAACATTGAAAGAAACAGAAGATCCACGTTTTAAACTTTACAAATGCTGCAAAAGCTGTAAAATTAATATGGTTATCATCAGTGCCTCTTGTCTTGCTTGCCAGCCTCTATCCCAGTTACGACATGGTGACAAATTTGACTGGTGTTTTTAATTCCACTCCAAGAATACTTTGTGGTTTTGTGCATGCATTTCACGGTGAAGGGATACAAAAAACATATTCTAAATTTAACTATTCTCATGTTGTGTGACTAATGTGTTACAACACTAAAACAGTGATTTTATGATTGGTATCCATTCACACAGACAAGTTATTGATGAGAAAACACAACATAATAAACCTCCGAAATGAACCTACTTTCGTAAATAGAGTTTCACCGGGGTGTTGGTAAACCTTTGAAATTCTCGAAGGGATTTAATCTCTTTCCAAGCTTTTAGAATGGATTTAAGAAGAGTACGATCTTTCTCCTGTTCTCCGTCTCGATATTTTCTCGTTAGCCTAGAAGATATAGAGATGTATTAAAATTATAATTCTTAATGAGCTAAAAATTATATATACACATACACACAAACAGTAGTGCTTTTATCTTCAATATCCATACTTTAGATATCCATTATTATATCATCTCTGTTTAAACAATGATTTCATTTTAAAATGAGTTAGATACCTGCAGACATTGAGATCCTTAAAATATACCCCGCTTAGAAAGCAGTAAAAGCCCTGAGACGAGGAATGAAAACCTGAGAATTCTCAAGAATACCAATAACTTTAATTCCTCTGTGTGGAGCTATACAGCTTTATTATTCTGTTAAGTTAAGGCAGAGTCATTGAATAACGATATAAAGTTCACTGTAAAAGCTGGTATTATTTCTTACTGACTGATGTGCAGCAAACAAGAAAACTAGCACATTAAAACTACTATTTTAAATTAATCTATTCCACAGGTGCAATAAACCTCCAGTTTTTTTACAATCTTTCCTTTTTAACAGGCTCTGGAAACACATATATGTTACTTTTTTCTTTAACTTGACCTTGGAAGGTAAAATACAAAAGGTAATGGCCAATTAATTCTCTTTCCTATGACAAGTATTTTATCAATGTAAGTGATAAGGCCACTTGTGTGCGACTTATCACACCTTGCAGAGTGACTCAGTTGGGGTCCCAGCTTCAAAGAGGAGTTTGGATTGTAAACTCTGACCTGCCATGCAATCAAATTAGCCCCTTTTGAAAATATATTTTTGGAGTGTTTTAGAATATTGTATATGTTTCTGTAGAGGATGCTGGGAGAAAAAGCCCTGTATTATTGTATGGGAGACCCCATGTAGGGGTCTGTGCATAAAAGCTGTGTGTGTTCCAATAAACCTCAGTTTATTGGAATTGACTCCCAGAACTATGTTTTTTTTTTTGTCTGGTTACTGGGGGCATGGATGTCTCTATGCTTTAGTGGTTCCAGAGTGGCTGAAGGAAGGAATAAGCGGAGGTAACCAGTCGGGTTACCCGTGGTCCGCTATTATTATTATTATTATTATTATTGCCATTTATATAGCGCCAACAGATTCCGTTGTGCTTTACAATATTATGAGAGGGGGATTTAACTATAAATAGGACAATTACAAAAAACTTACAGGAACAATAGGTTGAAGAGGAACCTGCTCAACCGAACTTACATTCTATAGGAGGTGGGGTGTAAAACACATTAGGACAGGAATTTGCAGTCAAATAAGGTGGGCTGCCCTTTAGGAGAGAGCAAGATACAGGTATGTGAGGTAGAGGTTAGTCTTGGAGGCCATCAGCTTTCCTAAAGCTACAACTGCTCCTCCTTTTTTCCTATATTTGTCACTTCTTACTTGATTTATGAATAAAACAAACATTCAGTAACTGTCCCCTGGCCGCAATAAACTTTTTATCCAATCAAATATCTCTTTTTTTAGGAGACAAAAACAAACATTGTGTGTTTAGCTTGGCTCATGTTTCGGCTCAGAGTTCTAGAATTTGAACCATCAAATTGTTTCTAGCAATGAAACAAATCTCCAAGTCTAGTGTTTATTGAATTTAAGTCATATTTTAATACTAATAAAAGTATATGTGTCATTTATAGGCAGCTGATAAAAAAAAAAATGAAAATAAAATAAAATAGAATTACCTTTGCCAAGAATGCTGTTGTGAACATCAAATCATCATATTTACTGTATTTGTTAAGGTAGGTGATTTTAAGCAGCATTGCAACATTTGAAATTATTTTGGATTAATGTTGAGTGTGCATATACTTGGTTATTTTTACAGCAGCATGCCCATTATGCAATGCATGTTCTGTTTGTGCCCCCAATTCTTCATTTCCTGTGGCCAGAAGCTTCACCATTTTCCGCCAGAGGTGGGATTTACAGAACCTCCAGTGTATGTTAGGGTCAGGGAATGTATCATTCTGGTTATTACGATGCTTTCCGGTTTTTTTTTCCGTTTTTTTTAAGTTAGTCAGTTTTCACAACATTGCAATATCAATTATAACTGTAACAGACTTAAAAACATATATTTAGACCTGCTTATTTAAGCCATACATAACTAAAAACATGTATTCCCAATATGTCACAGTTTAGGCAAATATACTTTATCTGATGTAATGTTATTAAATTGAAGCCTTCCAGGATCCGAAATGTTAGATGTAATTCTCTTGGCTCTACTAAACCAACCATGTGGAACTATTACAGTGGTATTCCTATATACAGTGCAATTTCCACTCTATCACACTTATCATTGCATCATGCACAGCGCATCAGCGGTGCCAAGCTCCAGTCCTCGCGGGATGTAAACACACCCATTTACTTAGAATAACACTTAGCACATGGCTCGGTGATACACATCGTCCGTTTCCTTGTTACAGTATTCTACAAATAATGAGGATTAATATTTTGGAGTTTGATATTTAAAATCAATGATTTGCACAAGCGTATAACGAAGAAGGGCTGTTGACTCATAAAAATTTTCTGGCACAGAGAATGCACCAGTTCTGATAACGAAAGCTCTGCCAAGGCAATAGCCGTGTTTTTCACATATGGGAGATTTTATGAATCTCCATTTCTTTACTTATTCCTTGATCTGTGTTCTTAAAGTGACAGGCGGTCAGCTAGTGACAGGCGGTGAGGTCACATCTGTTCCTCATCCTTTACACTTCTTTGTCATTGTGCAAATACTATAAGCACAAATGAGCAGTGAAAGGAAGCCAGATTGGTACCCAACTCCTCCTCTCCACTGGATCTGCCCATGTTTGTAGTCTCTGTTAACCTCAGGTCAGCCAGCAGTTAAAATACACAAAATAATTGTCAAATTGTTATTAAATTTAATGCACATCACACAAGACCTCCATGACATCTGCTTTCAACAAGCTATTGTCTAACGTTTCACTTTAAAATGGGTTGAAATCTGATCTTGTTTTTCCTTATTCGAAGTTACTCGGTACATTAGGGAAATAAGTCCCTAATGTGCATAAAGGGACATTTTTTACATTTTGTTGTGTATGTTGCCATATTATGCTTGTGTTATTTATGGGTGCTACAGTTGCTTTGTACTATTGTATTTCTGCATATGTGGGCTGTTATACTGTATATGTGCATGAGTACTTTGTGGTATTGTGTATGATACTGATACATATGAATGTGTACTGTGTATATGGACTGCTTTTGTAATAGTGTGTTTGGATAATGTGTCACATTGTGTGTTTGGTGCTGTGTGTATGTGTGGGGCTGCTTGTGGTATTGCATTGAAAGGCTGCTTGTGGGGTTGTGTGACTGTATGTAGATTGTCAGTTCTGTTGTGCTTGTGTGGACTGTGTGTGTGTATATTTGTGAGTGGGCTGTTTGTATTATTTGTATGACAGAGAGAGGCTTTTTCTGCAGCTTTGGATATACTTAGCAGTGTGGGTGAGTGGCTGCCAGTGGATACCTGGCTGGCCAGTTACAGGTCAAGGGCAGGAGCTACTCCACTGCGGATAACCGTTCACATGTGCTGCGAGGAAGTGATCTGAGATAACGTCTTTAAATGCTGCACTGCGTGAAGTTAGGATTTTCAGTCACCCCCTGCAATCACCACTTGGTTTGCACAAGCAGATATCTGAAGTCCCACTGGGACTGTTTGGCTCTGGCTGTCTTGAGTGCTGTGCAAAGGCCATAGGTTGCTGACCCCTGTCCTAGTAAATATGTGAACGTTCCTTTTTACACTATTCAGCTTTTCATTTATGTGAAATAAAATAGTCATTTAATTCAGAAGAACATGTGAACGTTCTAGGTTGCTTAACAAACAGTGGGTTCGTCAAGCGCCTATACGCAAGATGGGGACTTGTCTAACTCCAATACAACATGTTTTAAATACCTAGCTCATAATTACAACCCTAAAAATATCTGATGCCGTAAGGTTTCTACTCTACTACTACCATATAATAAAGAAGAAATCTATAACGTGGTAATATGTGGATGTTAAAGGACCACTATAGTGCCAGGAAAACAAACTCGTTTTCCTGGCACTATAGTGCCCTGAGGGTGCCCCCACCCTCAGGGTCCCACTCCTGCTTGGCTGAAGGGGGAGGAAGGGAGTTAAACACTCACCTTTCTCCAGCGCCGGGCTCCCTAGGCGCTGGGGACTCTCCTCCTCCTTCCGACATCATCGGCTGAATGCGCATGCGCGGCAAGATCCGCACGCGCATTCAGCCAGTCTATTGGAAAGCATTCTCAATGCTTTCCTATGGACGCTGGTGTCTTCTCACTGTGAAAATCACAGTGAGAAGCGCGGAAGCGCCTCTAGCGGCTGTCAATGAGAAAGCCACTAGAGGCTGGATTAACCCATTTGTAAACATAGCAGTTTCTCTGAAACTGCTATGTTTACAGCAGAAAGGGTTAATCCTAGATGGACCTGGCACCTAGACCACTTCATTAAGCTGAAGTGGTCTGGGTGCCTATAGTGGTCCTTTAACCCCTTAAGGACACATGACATGTGTGACATGTCATGATTCCCTTTTATTCCAGAAGTTTGGTCCTTAAAGGTTTAAGTAGGAAATAATTACATATGTGAAATCTGCACTCCATACCACTTCAACCACATAACAAAACAGCAAGATTAATAGGAACTTTGCCTGCGAACTGAATAATGTAACAGATATTCATTTGTGTGAAAAGGTCGGTAAAAAAGGCCAAACACGGCCAACTAAAGGCAATCATTCTGTATTAAGAGAAGTGGAAAAACACTAGAAACAACCTCCTGTAACATCTACTGAAAACCACAACTGAATTCTACTGCATTTCAAAATTTTGTTTATTGAATTAAAGGGACACTATAGTCACCAGAACAACTACAGCTTATTGTATTTGTTCTGTTGAGTAGAATCATTACCTTCAGGCTTTTTGCAGTAAGTACTGTCTTTTCAGAGAAAATGCAATGTTTACATTACAGCCTAGTGATAACTTCACTGGCCACTCCTCAGATGGCTGTTAGAGATCCTTCCTGGGTCACGGCTGCCTACAATGCATCCAAACATTCAGTGTCTCCTCCCTCTGCGTGCAGACACTGAACGTTCCTCATAGAGATTCATTGATTCAATTCATCTCTATGAGGAGATGCTGATTGGCCAGGGCTGTGTTTGAGTCATGCTGGCTCTGCCCCTGATCTGCCTCCTTGTCAGTCTCAGCCAATCCTATGGGGGATGCATTGTGATTGGATCAGGCTGATGTCAGCAGACAGCTTGTGTTACTGAGGCAAACAGCATGCAGATCTACAGCTTCAGGCTTAAATACAGTAATATTTTCCTATATTTATGGAGGCATGAGGGGCCCAGGGGGGCTAGATGGTGGTTTTAACACTCGAGGGTCAGGAATACATGTTTGTCCTACATAGTATTGGAAGCTTGCATTCTAAATGTTTTTACTTAGCCAAAGAAGATGCACCCTTTTGTCTACGCTTTCCTTAGAACACTAGCATTCTCCTTGAATAGTGAAATATTGTAGGTAAAAAGACATTACCTGATTTCCATTTTATATTCCGATTTACTTTGTTCAGTAACTGAGCAGGTCCCATGCAGTGAGTTAGCTGTGGAAATGTTCTGTACTGCGTTCCTCAGAGCATGTAGCTTTAAAGAAAAACACCACCACCAAAGGATAATTAATTTACATCAAAACATACAACATTTAAAGAACAACATTACCTACAAAACATATTTAAGAAGATATATATATATAAAAAATACAATAGCCCTAATTTCAAATTTGGTTGTAATTAAAGGCACTCTAAAAGCACAATAAATAGCCCTAGCCCGGTGTCTATCAGTGACCCCTCCACTCTTCATGCCCTTCATCCAACAGGAACGGTTATACTAGTAATAAAGACTAGTAAAAGAAATGGGTAAGAAGGTGACACTAATGTAACTATGTTTGAAAGTAGTTGCATGTCATGGAAAGCTATATACACGTGAGCTCTCTGCTCTGAGAAAAATCTCTAAATAGTTTTTCCATGTGCACTCACTATTTTAATCACTCACCTTGCACATTAAAAAGGACACTATAGTTGTTGGGAAGGAAAAGAAAAGAGGTAAAGATGGGCAGACAAAATACAATAAGAAAATAAGAAAAATACACTGGGCATAAGTGTCTCTCTCTCTCTCCAGAAGCAACAGGGCAAAGCAAGTTGATAAATAAGAATATACAATAAAATTAAACAAGAGATGGGGGGAGGTCACAGGGAGTTTAATAGGATAACATGAGATATTGATGATGACAAGAGTACCAAGGCCTTAAATATAGAAGTATTAGCAAACTATACAAGGCTGGTATATGTCTGAAATAATAAGAAACGAAAAAAAAAAAAAAAAAAGTTACCAAACCAACTTTAGCTTTATGAAGCAGTTTTGGTGTATAGATCATGCCCCTGAAGTCTCACTTTGTTTATGCAGCCCTAGCCACACCTTCCTGCATGTGACTTACACAGCCTTCCTAAACATTTCCTGTAAAGTGAGATCTGATGTTTACACTTCCTTTATTGCACAGTCTGTTTAATTAAGAATGTCTTATCTCCTGCTCTGTTAATAGCTTGCTAGACCTTGCAGGTGCCTTATGTGTGCAATTAGAGCTCAATTTATAGATCATGAGATGAAATTAAAAACACATTAACATATGATGGAATATAAAACAAATTTTTTTTATATAAATGCTGTATCAGTCACAGCCAGGGGAGGTGTGGCTAGGACTGCATAAACAGAAACAAAAATGATTTACCTCCTAAATGGCAGAGAATTGAGCAGTGATACACAAAAACTGCTTCATTAAGCTCAAGTTGTTTTGGTGACTATAGCATGGCTTTAAGATACGGTTACCTTTTTCAATTCTTTAGCACTATCTCCTCCTGCCACTGGCAGAAAAACACCCTTTAAGTGAAGCCCTGTGTCTATCACATCCTCTCTGAGGACTGGACTTGAAGTTACAGTGACAAACAAATCTGTTCAATTTCACACTGCATGTACCCTCTAGAATGCCCTACTGCTAAGATGCATAACAATGTACACATATCTGATTTCACACATTTTCATAATGACTACCAACAGGTTTTTATAGAGGCAAACTCACTAGTGTAATATTTGTTGTGGTTGTTACATTGTACTTTTTAATTGTCTTTTTTTCAGGGCTTGGACCCAGACCAGTGGAACTGCCCCAGTATTTTATGTCCTGGATGCCCACAGGGAGATAGTTTGGCCTATTTATTTTGTTATTGATTGCCACCCCCAAATGGCAATGTTTTTAGGGCCTTCTTGACTAGGAGACTATGAGCAAGAAATGCCCCCCTTCTGGCACTTTTTATCCCCCTCTTGTAAGTGTGGATTTCTGTTACATGGTCATACCACCATTTGAGGGCCGAGGGGATAGACTTAGATAAAACCTTCCCTGTTGGGAAGAGTGAGAGACTTCTTTCATTATATTAACAACAGTGACCTCCTTATGAAAATTATATATTTTTTTTTAGTAGCACCCATTCTGGAATATATGCATACCTGATCTTTACATTAAAAAAAAAAAAAAAAAAAATGGCCTCTGCTCTACAAATCCACTACTTGTATAATTAGTTTTTTTGAAACTTTGGTTTTTATTGTAGATTTTTTGCTACAACAATGGTGAACAAATGAGAAAGAAGTAAGAGTAATGTACTCGTACATCCTGGAAAACATCTAGAAACTGAGAAGGAATGATGAAGGAGAAAAGCTACAGGAAGAAAATTATGGAGGGGAAAGGGAAGGAGAGAAATTAGAAGAAGGGAAGAGTTAAGGAGGGGAAATAGGGGAAAAAAGCAGGCCCATCCACAGAGACGCCACCTGCCTGGCAGAGAAGGAATTTGGGCAGTTACACATTGAGGAGGCTCACAGGGTTCTTTACCAATGTAAGAATTAGCTATTTTGAACATAAATTTGAAATTCACTTTGAATTCTCACTTTAGTAAATAAACCTGTCAGAATCAGACTCTGTGAGGAAAACATCTCCATGCAGGGAGACCAGATTTCTTATAAAGAAATCTATCCAGGCAGCATAACATATAATGCTTAACATACTATGTAATGAAAGGCAATGTGCTAATTGAAAACCCTAAAACTCCATAAAGAATATGACTTTTGATGACAGAGTTCGACTTTAAACAACTTTTACATAGTCTACTTACCATTTCCTATGACTCATAAGTGCCTATTATTTGCAGAACTATATGTCACCCCTGCCGTCAGAGATTAAGCTTAGAATTAGGTAACGTGAATACTACTTGCAGTTCGTCTCATTTGGGAATATGATCTAAACATTACTGCTATTTCACAACATATAGAAAAAAGAATGATTTAACCAAATACATAGATTGTGTAGGGAATGAACCTTTGGACGTTACACTTTATTCCTTCTATGGGCTGTCCGTATCTTGCCCCCCCCTGTTATTTCGTATGTTTTTCTTATATTTTGTGTGGGGGACAGATCACCCTGTCCCTGGATTATCCAGCTATTCACCCTGTTCACATGATTGTTCAACTCCCATATTAATAGTATTCTGTTCGACACCAAACGCCAGCCCACCTATATGTGAAGTGTGCCGCTTGTTGACCCCAGTAACCTCCAAAAAACGCAATTATACTAACACTCTAATCGGTCAGCTGGTTGGCCGCTGTTTGTATGTGCAAATACGTGGCAGCGGCCATCTTTAACCATGAACAGAGACAGCGGTGTTGGGTCGTCGAGTGTATGGAACTAAAATCGGACACTCTATGGCGCGAACACCGCTGGGACTTCCACCTCCAGAGGAGGTTTGGAGGAATCCAAACGAACAGAGTGGCGTTCGGGGAGAGCATACTCCCGATCAAGATACATGAGATGAGCTTATGCACGAACAGTTAGTTTTAGTATGCTTTGTACTCCCGAAAGAGACCGATCACACAGCCTGATTTCATGGAACCCTTTTGGGCAGGTGCCTCGTGTGCGGTCGATCTAAACTATAACCCGGTTGCGTTTAGCCTGCGTTCGTGGGACTTGAGCGCTTTTCGGATATGTTAGGCACTCAGATCCAGGCTATCCGAGAATATATGACTTGAAGGGGTACCTTGTTGTTAACTGTATGTTTTGGGGTGTTATTACTGTATATATCCTGGACCTGAGAGTTAATGTAATTATGTTGTGTATTTTGTCTCAGTCTACTCTCAGGTCCAGTGGGGAAATGCCCCTGGAATATGTATCAGGAAACCTCTTGCATGGGGATTCACATAAAAGGCCGTGTGTGGCTCTATTAAAACCAGTTATAGCCCCAGAGCTGAGTGTCGTCCAGTTGCTGGGGATGAGGTGAGAGATTCCTGGATTATTTTACTGTGTTTGGCTTTTCCATTGGAGTGTTATACTTGTTCCAGAGTATATTTTAGAGTAACCAGCGGAGGAGAGTCCCTGCTAGGACTAGGGCTCCGCTACAGATTGTAACACAATGAAATCATGTACCTTGTCTGTCAAAAGATTGGAAAGGTTTCTCTGTTTCCTTCCAAGATACTGATTGTATAATTGCGCCAGTCTTGATGCTAGAACGTGTTCTCGACTGAAAAGTGGATGATGCGTAAATACGATTCCAGAAATGTCAATGTCCAGCTGGAAGTCCCCTTGAAGACCTTCTGAATCCACAATGTATTGGCTGGCATGCTTTGGGGGAATTGCCTTTATGTTAAAGACAAATTGATCATTATTAATATTATCCACAGTAAAAAGACATTCCAATATACAAAGTATGATATTAGTGGAACAAGAAGCTGTTACACTCTAGAACACAGGAACCTAGTAAAATGTGTAAAGAGGGCTTCACTTTGTCTAAATGAAAGTTTCCCTTACATTTTATATATTTATCATTCAGAAATATATATTTAAAGGATTTAGCTCCATTTATTAAATAACCTCCCATTTTTGTGAGAATTCAACATGATATATTTAAATATATATAATCCATGCTTCTTAGAGAAGCATTTGATTGGAGGTGTGCGGCGTTTAACGCAAAAGCGTTTCTCGTCCCCAATCTAAGTCTAATCATAAAGCTAAATGGTTTCTAGAACACTATAGTGTTAAAAATACATGTTTGCATTCCTGATGCTATAGGGTTCCTTTAAAACAGTATTTGTTGTTTCAGTTGTATTGCTCTGTGTTAAATATCTGTTTAACAAATATCTCAGGTTTACTCACTAATCTTAAATCGCAGTGAATTAAAAACTGAATGGCAAACTTTAGGCAAAATAGACGTGCTGTGACTACAGCCAGGTTGAAGAATTTCTAAAGTCTGCTACATTGAAGTTTAGTGAATAATTCCTTTTGTTTCATTTGGACATGAGTTTTATTACAGACAAAAATTTACCTTAACGTAAACAGTTTCCAGGGCAGGATCTAATCCTTCATGTAGAAAGAATATTGGAGGTCTTGTAGAGGATGGTTTAATAGGATTGGGCAAGGCTAAGAGTTTACCATCATCACCAAACCATTTCCTCCCCTAAAAAACAGAGATCAGAATACTAAAATAAAAACATTATAATACATTGAACAAAAACCAATATATTTAACCAATATGTTTCGTTACAAAACTAACCAACAAAAAAAATCCTTCAACATTTAGATTTACCAAATCCAAAAAAATAATATCCATATCTGAATGCCATACAAAAATCTTGATATTCTATTGGTTTATTTGAACGCTTGTCCCACTGGACAGGGAGGGGGGGAAACTGTTTTCCATCGCTTCCACACTGGCACAAAAAGTGGTGTGACAGGCAAACAATTCACTAAACCGAGCAATGAAAAAAAAGCAACAAAATCAGCAATCAGGCTATCAAACTGTGATTTTCTTAGTAACCGTAAACTCTCTACAAACTCATGGGGAAAAAACACCATCTTTTGGTTGTACTAAAAAACAAAAACACACAGGGTAATTTACAAAAGTAAGAATTCAAAGGGAATATCATCTGAAGCCATTAACCACAAAGTTATTAAAATATGTAAGAAGAAAATATTTGCTATAGCACAATGTATTGTACACAAAATAATCACAGGTAAAATTAGTGTATCTTATTTTAGTAATAACCAAATGGAGAAATGCCTGTCAATACATAAGCGGACATTCGCTTCCAATATGAAAGACAATTTACCTCATCTTGTCGAAGGATCCTGTTCTCTATTATATTCTGATTGGTTTGGGATACCTCCGGTCTCTGACCAATAAACAAACCCTCGTCTTCAAGGTATCTTGGCTGCATGTTTTCAGGCACCTTTTCAGAGGTTGGCACTATATTTTAAGAAATGAGTAAGCAAAACAAATTAACAAAATGTTTAAGTTAAATAAAAATCTTAGTGGCATTGATACCATCTAAAGTACAGCATGACAACCACACTTATAATGTACTTTATTGTTTTCAGAATAATTTCCACGTCACATTGTGGACTGTTCTCTAAACCTTAGCTTCTATCTACCAGGTCAGTTTGCTACTTTTTATAATTGTACAGTTGTAAATGAAAGTTGGGTCTTCAGATCACAAGAGACAATACCTGATTGGTATCGCACACTCAAGGTAGCTGTGGGTAGAAGGGAATCATTCACTCCTCCCCCTTTTACTAAACAAAACAGCTCTGTTAATGATATGCCATAAGGCTTTTTTCCAAACATATTATGTTTGAGTCCTGCAACGCTTTAAAGGGACACTATAGTCACCAGAACAACTACAGCTTATTGTATTTGTTCTGGTGAGTAGAATCATTCCCTTTTTGCTGTAAACACTGTCTTTTTAGAGAAAATGCAATGTTTACATTACAGCCTAGTGATGACTCCACTGGCCACTCCTTTGATGGCTGTTAGAGGTGCTTCCTGTGGCAGTGCTGCACAGTGAGCATCACAACATTCTCCTTCCTCTGCATGGAGACACTGAACTTTCCTCATACAGATGCATTGATTCAATACATCTATATGAGGAGATGCTGATTGGCCAGGGCTGTGTTTGGCATGTGCTGGCTCTGTCCCTGATCTACCTCCTTGATAGTATCAGCCAATCCTATGTGAAAGCATTGTGATTGACTCAGAACAACACTTCTGATTATGTCAGGCAAGCAAGCAGACCAGGGACGGGGCAAGCAGCTGCAGACTTGAACACAAGTAAGATTGTAAGTAAGATTGTATTATATTTAGGGGGATAAGGAGGGGACATGGGGGAATAGATTGTGGTTTTAACACTACTGGGTCAGGAATACGTTTGTGTTCCTGACCCTATAGTGTTCCTTTGATATTGAACATATTGGGGCCAACGGCAAAGAGAGATCTTGTTGAGTAGAAAAAAAACATAAATAGTGGTTATACATTTTTGAGTATACCATCATCTTTCATGTTCATCTCTTATAAGCAGATACAACAGGAACAATGCTGGCAGTGATTTATTCAGAGATTCCCAATTCTCTAGAATGAGTTCCTATTTGATGTACCGTAGAGTGTTGCTTGACAAATCAAAGAAGTGCAGATTACGCTAAATAATTACCTCGTCGGATACTTGGTATAAAAAATAGCTCTTTTTCCTTCTCCAGCTGGCTGTGATAGCCATCGTACTGTGCAGGTGATAACTCTATAAAATCACGCAGTGTCTGATCAATGACAAACAAGTCATCTGCATGAACCAAGGATTCCTCTTCACCCTACGTGAAAATAAAACAAGTAGAAATAAATAAATAATTAAGAAATCGTCAGAGAAAACACAAAAACTTATCCACATTACATATTTTTATATGTGTATCTGAAGTTTAACTTATGACATTCTTTGAACATATAAGGCTTTTTTTATATCGCTCTGTGAATTTATTTTGCCAATGTGGTGTATTCATTTAAGTTAGGAAAGCAGTCCTTGATATTTTTATATTTTAGTTATATATTTTATGGGGTTTTTTTTGCCATACATCAGGTCATAGCACAAAGCACAGTGTTCACTATGCCTTATAACATAAAAATTGATGCATTGTGGCGTGACCTTAGTCTATCTAAGGGGTAGATCACATATGTTGTGGACTACATCTCCCATAATGCTCTTACAGCCAAAACATCACGCGAGATGTAGTTCACAACATCTGGAGCTCCAAGGTTGCCTACCCTCTAATATGTACTTTTTATATTAACATAATGAAGTATTTCTTATATTCCTGTATGCCATCCTTTATATAGAGAATATTTGGAAAATAACACAATTGTTTAATCTAAAGCACTACACCCTATTGTTTAATGAATCTACACACCATGAGAAGGTAACGGACTTCTTAATATTTCTTCTTAAAGAAACAGGTTTAAAAGATTTCTCATATTTCCGGAGTTCAAAATCTAGGCAGTACGCATGGAAGTACAAAGCTGAATAATTATTAAAAAGAAATCATGGACAACTGAAATAAGGGTAAATCACCATTCCATCGTCCCCCTCCTCTTCCTCTTCATTTTGTTCTGGTTTTTCAGATGATTCTCTTTCCACGTCATCTTTGTTGATTGCTTTAGGAATCCTTTGGTCTTCTTCCGCTGGCTCTGGATCGAAATTCCCAGTAAAGAAATTGTAGCTTTCTTCAGCAGTGGGAAAGCCATCTTGAACCTGAGAAAAAAAGACCTCTTTACTTGGCACAACTAGAAATATTGTATAAGATGAAACATGAAAACGGAGGTGCTCAAGGAGTGGTTGAATATAAATCACACATCCATGACTTCAAATTATAGAAAAAGCTATTCTATATAAAAAAAAAAAATTAGAAATGACTTCGCCCCTATCCAGCTTAAGAGGACTTGGAGTCCATATGTCCCATGAAAAACAACATTGGCACTTATATGGTGAAAGCACACAAAGCCAACAAGGCCTTTGCCAGTGGGATAAAAGCTCCTTCCTACTTTTATGGAATCTTTTATGGAACTTCGCTTTCCCCCTTCCTACTTTCAGTTTATATGGATTTTTTAAATCTTACTTTTAAATTCGGGTCAATGAGCTAACATATACACAGTTTTAACAAAGTAACAGTTATTTAGGTTGAAAAAAAGTCACCAAGCACATATCATAAATGTGTTTTGTTGAGTCAGCATTAAAAACCAATATAGTGCTCATGTAAAGCTGAAGTTAAAGGAACTTTTTAAGCACCAAATAACATTAGCTTAAAGGAACACTATAGAGTTAGGAATGCAAATGTGTATTCCTAATGCTATAGTGCCCTAGTCACTGTTAAGGTGACAGGCTCTCATCAGAGGGTTAAAAGTTAAAAGTTAACTTGCTTGACAGCTAACTTACCTTGTTTCATCTCTGTCCACAGCTGGTCCAGCCTCCCTTGGCTGAGATCATTGAGATTGCTGATCTTAGTCAATATAGGAAAGCATTGGGAAGCAATCATATTTTACAGAAGCACCTATAGTAGCGGTCGTATTGACAGGCACTACAGGCAGGTTAACCCGGCAAAGAAAAACATTGCCGTTTTTGCAAAAATGTCAAATGTTTTCAGCTGCAGGGTTATAATGAGTACACATGGCACCCAGACCACTTCATTGAGATTAAGTTGTCTGTGTGCCTATAGTGTTCCTTTAATGAAGCAGTTTTGGTGTATGGATCATGCCTCTGCAGTCTCACTGCTCAATTCTCTGCCACTGAAATAACTTTTTTTTTGCAGCACACGTCACACCTCCCCTGGCAAAAACGTTAAAGATTTTAGGTTTACTTCTAGAACAGCATGTTGAATTTAGATGTATCTCCTGCTCTGTTAACTCCCTGCTAAAGCCGGCAACACTGTACAATTAACCGATTGAAAATAAGATAAGGTGAGATAATTTCCACAGTAAACACACTGTGCTATAAGATCTGATTCAAAATGAAAACATTTTATTCTTTCATGGACATTGTATGAGTCACATGGTAGTTGTGGCTTGGGGCGCATTAAACAGAAACAAGTGTTTATCTGAACATGATGGATGAAAAATCAAAGGGATGGAGGTTTTTATTTATATATCCAAATATATAAGTGAAGACTCTTACCTGTTTTTTTTGCTGTATTGTCTTAACAGCATCACGAAATTTTACTCTCGAATTCAGGTGTGCTTCAACATCTCTTAATCGCTGTAAAGGAATTGCTTCTCTCTGTTTAAAATTAGATTGAAAAAAATACGCATCAGCCTCTTTTATGCTCCCTAATTATATTTCTCTAAAATATTATGTTGTCTCTATTTAAGATCAACTAAACACTGTATAGGTGTTGTTAAATACACACTCCAAGCACCATAATCACTACAGCCTTCTCTGGTGATTATGGTGCCAGAAGTGCCCTTGCACCATCCAACATTAACAAGTCAAACAGTTTGACAACCTACCTGGGTCTTGCTGGTTTTCTCCAGTTGGAGAAGCAGGATGTCACTGCTTAGAAAGCAGGACTGCAATAATTATCAGCCGAATACTCAAGGAACAATCTATGTACATGGAAATATTTCCCAAGAGCAGAAAAACCTGCGGCTGAACATATACTTGCCTCTTCCTCCTCGAACTTGGTCAGTGCACCTGTACGTCGAGATCTAGTTAAGCTTCGTGGCGAGATGCTTGGAGATTCTTGCTGTAGTATGCTTTCAGCCTTGGACTAATTCAGATATACAAAGAGAATATTAAGTCAGTATAAGATTTAGAGATGCATCAGCTTTAGCTAACAGCAGGCTAAAGATAACAGATAAACTAGAGAGAATATAAGGTCTGCAAGTAACAAGAGAAAAACAACGACCCAACTGGAAGTCTTATAATCCATATAAAGCAGGAATCCTCACAATACATATTCAGCGGAATAACAATTTACATTTACCCACCAAACCATTTGCATTCAAAACACAAAGACGTTTTGAAAATATTACAAAATATTAGAAGGATAATTTCCTGCCATCTATAGTTTGTCTGTGAATGGCTCTGAAGGCCAAAGTAATGCGAGGGATGTCTTCACTTCCTGCCTATCAGCCGACATATGATAATACTGTATACATTAGATTGAAAACCAAAAATTTAAAAGCAAACTGCACTCAGACCAAAGGAAGAGCATTGTATTGTAAATGATTCAGTTAAAAAGTTATATTTACTAAAGGGATTTAGAATGTGAACATTAAACTGAGCAAAACAGTTTGAAAATTGCAAAGTGCGACTTTGTATTACCCGTCCAGCCTTTAATTTCTCTCTCAACCTCTCTCTCATGGAGCTCTCTGCAAAAAGAGACTTTGATGGCTGAGATGTCAGTGGAGGTAGACCTGGAACAGAATGGTCCAAAGGTTAGAACACAACTCACTATTTCCTGATTACCATGTCCTGAAGTTACGTAGGTCGTAATGTTTGCGTTTAGCTTGGGCACTGTATTGCTAATTAGAACCCTGACAGGTGGAGCTATTTGGAAAATAATTTGAGAATGATGTCACTGATTGGTAGAGAAGGTCAGGCCTTACTTACTGCGTTGTCGTTGGATAACACTGGATAATTCTTCCACTGGCTCCACTGTTTGTGCATCTATAGCAGGATCTACCAGCTATTAAGAAAAACGGTCAACAGATGTCAGAAAGCAATTTACAAAACAGTGCATATTTAACACGATTTGTTAATTATCTAATTTCATATAAAATTAAAAAAAAATACAGTCAAAAGATTGAGTAAAAGAAGCCACTGCATGTAGAAAAAGCAACACAATAATGCCAATTAATAAGTATCTTGTTCTCTAACCGGAATAACAATGTATTGTTAACTGAAATGTATGACAGCATAAAAATTGGGCCTTGTTGTCAATAGAATTTTTCGCACAAACACAAACTACGAGTGACACTAAAAACTAACAAACTTTAATAGCAAGACAATGGTAAGCAAATGGAGTAGAGTATACAGAGGTCAAAGATATATGCGATGCCTAATCAAACAGGAAATTCATATCTTTATAGCGTATTTATCTGTGTAAACCAAAGTGGTAGGCAGAAAAATCACGCCAAGATAAAGATGTAATAAAGTGCACTGACACAGGGAAAGTAATACATAGGAATAACATTTTGCACAAGGAGCATTAGACATCATCGGACACACACCGGTTTCTTTCTCTTTTTCCGTTGTACTTTCAAAGTCTTTTTCAAACGTTCCACCTCAGCTGCATCACCATCAATAAACTCCTAAAGAGAGAAAAGGGTGGGCAATTAAACAATATAGGTATGAATTCAACAGGATTAGGTATGGCACTCAAGTGACAACTGTTCAGATCTACACATATAGAACATCTCCAGCATAGACTAATACCAAGGAAATACATGATGCATTAAGAGCAAATCATTTTGCAGATAATTGGCTGGTAATTTGACTGCTTTTTCCCCCAAAGTTTTGTAATTTAATGTGCTACAGGCCCAAGAAGTTGTTTGATTCCAATCCCAGAGTACGTTACTGGAATATTGATAGACCCTGCATTGGAACAGAGACATGTCCCACAATGTTGGATATCTTTGTGTGGTCTGCCCTGCATTGTAGTGCAAAGCTTCAAACCTGGGTCTACACAGTAATATCTCGGTCTACTAACATCTGATAAATTAGAATATCTTTCAACTACTGGGAAAAAAAGGACCTAAAAATAATCTACTATCCCTGTACAATTTGTCCAGTTATGGTTCTGAAGAGTTTTTTTAATTGCATTACTTAATGATTTTGGAATCACTTTGCGTAAATTGTAGCGCAATCGATGACTAAAATTCACAGATTCATGCCAGTATGTATGTGGGTAGACAGAATGCTGAGATCAGAACCTCTCTCATGAGTTTGGAGAAGCCATCATACAAAATATATGTCCTGGTGTTTTTTTAAAATCTCTATATTCCTAATTATGTGATATATGGTTTGCACACAGACAGAGAGTACTAAAGCAAACTGGTAAGGGAGTATGGTTCTATGCCAGCAAATAAAGTAGTTCTAATTTGACCTTTTTTCCTGTTTTCTTTAAAATCAGAACACTGAAAACTAATATTTAAAGAGTGGTAGAGAACTGGCAGCCTTTTTGAACAATGAAAGATGGGTGATAATGAGCGGTATGTGCAATGCTGGACTTGGGGACTCATTGGTATAGAGCTGAAAATTATGCTGAGTCTAAGTCAGTGTTAATGTTGTCCACTAACAATTTTAGTCGACTAAACTTTTTGAGACTTAACTAAAACAACTCAGATGACTAAAATACGACTAAAACTAAAATGGCTATTTAGTCAAAAGACTATGACTAAAACTAAATTGAAATTTGCCACCAAAATGAACACTGGTCTAAATACAAAATTATAATTTGCATTTCCGGACTTATGCACCTGACCTCCACCTGCAACTAGACTTTGCAGTCATACATAAAACCATCCTCACATGTATAGACGTCAAAAACAAAAAAATCTGCCTTCACTATACATCTGGCCCCCCCGATTTTTAATCATTACACAGATCAGATGTAGATATACCATGGCAAGCGTTTAAAGTTATCGGAGTCTCCCTGGACAAAGGTAAGTATGGCACCCAACAATTCAGGGCGGCAGACAAAAAAAAAAAATCAGCAGCCAGTTTGGGCCTATTGCAATGCAAGGGCCTGGGTTTTAGCTCCAATGTTAACCTGGCCCTGGATCCGAGGAAGGCACATACATTCGTTTACTTATGCTTGTTACAGAAACAGCCTGGAAAGTTCCATGTGAAGCTATCATCTGGCACAAAGCCATGATGATATTGCCCCACCCAGTCTCTCCATGCATTACTGAAAAAATACAATTTATTTTCAAAAAAATACATATAATCTGGCATAAAACTTCTCTCTGGAAGGAGTAAAAGAAAATCCAACATGATTTTATAAGAGTTACGTGCAAGGTTTTTCACTAAATGGTGAATTGTCAGGAACTTACTTGATGATTTAAGCGGAACCTGTCATGGATAAATCTACTTTAGCTCTTTTAAAATAGCTTGGGATGTCATCTACACATTGTGTCAGAGGTTTTGCAAGCAAATGTATTGACTTGGAAAAAAGCCTACTTAAAGGGACACTATAGTCACCAAAACAACTTTAGCTCAATGAAGCTGTTTTGGTGTGTAGATCATGCTGCTGCAGTCTCACTGCTATTTGAGAGTTAAATCACTTTGTTTATGCAGCCCTAGTCACACCTCCCTGCATGTGACTTACACAGCCTTTCAACACTTCCTGCAAAGAGTCATCTAATGTTTACACTTACTGTATTGAAAATACTGTTTAATTTAGAATATCACATTGTTCTGTGAATAGCTTTCTAGACCCTGCAGGAGCCTCTTGTATGTAATTAAAGTTCAATTTACAGAGCAGGAAATAAAAACTTTTTACATCAGATTGAAAGTGAAACCATTTCTTTTCACAGTCAGTGGAAGTGTGGCTACGCCTGCATAAACAGAAACAAAAGTGATTTAACTTCTAAATGGTGGAGAATTGAGCGGTGAGACTTCAGGGGCATAATCTCTACACCAAAACTGCTTTATTAAGCTTAAGTTGTTTTGATGACTATGGTGTAGCTTTAAATTAGGTTTTTTTTTTCCCCATCTGCCGAGGAATTGAAATTCAGGGAGAAAAGATAAGAAGATGTCCCTCTACTCTCCACCCTTAGCAATCATAACACATACGCTGTATGGCAACTATGTTTAGATGCCAGCACAAAAACTGCTTCATTAAGCTAAAGTTGTTTTGGTGCCTATAGTATCCCTTTAACCAGTTCAGGATGTTACATGTTCCATGCTGTCCTAAACAGAATGAGATTTATCAATGTTTGGATTGCTTGGAACATCCTTACATTTTTATATGAGCAGGGTTAAATCCATGCTCACACCAGGAAGACAGGAGTATCAATCATAGTAAGTGGCCCCAGACTGACTGATGAGCTGTGTGATTCTGAGCCTGCAAGAGGAGAGATAGAGACCCAAGGTCTGAAAAGGACCCATCCCCCTGTGCCAGCTGCCCAGGCCCAATCATAGTGCGTATGCATCAAGCATCACAGAGCACTTTTTACTATCTAATCCCTCTGCTGATGTTAGCGCTGATATTAGCCCTAACATTAGCAGATGGAAGCCCTCTATGTTAGGTTTATTAACCCCTACAGTGCCACAGGAGGGGGCCTTGGCAGAGGGGAGATCTATAGTGCCAGGAAAACGAGTTTGTGTTCCTTGCACTATAGTTTCCCTTTAACAGTCAGGACATATAAGTGAATCTATTTGGAGCGTTCTTTTTTTCCTTTAGTTGCACTTGATGCATAGAAACTAAGAAAATTTGGAAAATGTGTTTTGTTTTTTTCTGTTTTTAAATTTTCTTCATACTTAATGTTGTGTTAGATATACATATAGGATATTAAAAGAAAGCCCGTTCTGTCCTTTAAAAAAAAAAAAAAATATATAAAAATATGTATAGGTGCACTTAAAGGGAAACTATAGTGCCCCTTCCCTCACGGTATAGTGTTCCCTAGGTTTTGTTTTGGTTCAGTAGTTGGACAAATGCCACAGTGCTCAAGGGGTTAAAAAGTAGCAAACCTTTTCAAATCTGCCATTTTAGGTTGTTGTTTTTTTAATAACAAAGTTAATGGAAAATATGGTGTGATGTATTACTTGTAGGTTTATTTACCAAAACAAGAATTGTTTGTGGCATTGTGGGGCTATTGAAGATTCCAAACCAGAGTAGCCCAAGTGTAAAAAATTAATAAGTTATAGAATGTTTACAATTTGTTTATTAAATGCCCCTTAATAATTCTCTACAAATGTCACCTTGGTAAATAACAATTATTGTATTCAATTCAATAAAAAACAACAACAACAAAAAAAAACAGTGAATTAAAACATCTTCATTTTGCTGTAAATTAATTGTAATTATTAAGTATTGGAAATATTCATTCATAAATATGTCAAGGTATAAGCAGTGTATATTTCTGCAGTTCCATGGGAATGCTATTTGTCACAGGAACTCACAGTTGGTTGATGTTTAGTGATAGCTTAGCAACCTAACTGCAGATCTGCTGTAGCAATTCTCACAACAGAAACATTAGCACCTCCTGCACTACCTCAGGTGATGTTTGAAGATTTAACCCCTTAGCGCCTAGTGACTTTTTTTTAGTAAACCACTTTTCACATGGCTGATTTGTGTTTTACCCTAGTGTATGGTAAAATGAATAACTGCTACGTTGATGTAACATTAAAGGACTTTGGTATGTCACTCATTAAAGATATTATATATATATATATATATATATATATATATATTACATTCATTTTGTAAATCAATAGAGGCATTGCTGTTTCTGTTGACACATGAGATAATTTTTTGTTGTTTATTTAGAATAGTAACTCTAATGCTCATTTGCCTTTTTTGTTAATGGGAACATAAGATACATGTTTATAGATCACTGCAATGCAATGTTGAGAAAGTTACAGTGTGTGAACATTCTATAAATGGAATGTTTATTCTCTGGGCTCACAGTGAGCAGGGGAAACTGACCTCCTCCACCATCCTCTGTTTCTCTTCGCCACTCTTCATTTGGATGTCGGCTGTCGATATACCCACCGGTGCAGCGGATAAAACAAGGTAGGTAGCCCAGATTTCAGCCAAGTAACTACCTCAACTGCAGTATCCAGGGAAACAGGACAACACAGGCTGGGGCTGGCTCTTTCTCTCTGCATGCAGTGTACTCAGCGCTCTGCTCTCCACTGAGCTCCTCAGTCTGCCAGGTTGGGGGATGATGGGGATTATAGTCCTGCTGTCTTTGCTACAGTCACATCACCCTGTTTAAAGCTTTAATTAGAGCTCATTGTGCTGTGTTATGGCACTGGTGGCTCCATGTCATGGTCTCACTCACTCACTCACTGACTGCTACTGTATACAGGGGGCAATCTCAGTGTTTGCAATGTGGGAGAGAAAACACAAACACACAGCTGGGATTCATGGAGCTGCAGGCAGCCATTGCTGCTAAACTGGAAACTCCCCCTCACTCCCACAATTCCCTCTGCTCAGAGACTAGCTGAACCCTATGTATTCCTGTCAGTGACATCTCCAGGATTCAAATATAAGGAGGGCACATGGGGGGCCAGGGACAAAATTACTGGGGCAGTTATAAAACGTGTATATAATATATCTAAAAAAAATGTAATTTCTTTTCTTTTTTTTTTTTTTACATAATCACCCTCCCACCCCATCTCTAGTTATGAGTTAACAAAATTCATTTTTTTTTTATTTCCATTAACCTCTGTGAAATATGCAACTGAATCTTTCTCTTTTGCAGTTTTAACTATATATATAATATGTACCGTACTTACCTCTTTGAAGTAAAGCCTGTGGTAGAAATATGATTTCAGTATGATAGCTGAATTTGCAGTTATTTTACATTATTTAAATTCCCAATAATTGTACAAATTGCAACATCTCATGAAGACTATAGTATTTAATAAAAAAAAATCCTTATGTATGTCAAGCAAGATTACCCTTTCTTGTTTTGTCTAGCATGCTATATAATTATATAGCATGTTATATTCGAAAAAATAAATAAATAATATATATATATATATATATATATATATATATGTACGTACGAGTGGCGACCCAACATGTACAAATAATATGTTTGCGTGTTCTCATATCTTTGACAGTTGTACAATGTTTTTAGTTAGTGATATCTCATTGTCACTCAATAAAAAAATCGGATTAACAGAAAAAAAATAAAATTAATTATTTCATTCATGTATTTTCAAGAATAAAACTACTGTTAAGTAAGCTGTCCATATCCACCTGTAACTATAGTTACTAGCTATTTTCCTTCATTTTACCGTTCACATTCATCTCAAAATATCTCTACATGGCTGCCACTGAAATGTATTTGGTTCAGTTCACACTTTACCTGTGCTCAAAACTGCAGGTTCTCAATTTATTTCTGAAAAGCAGTGTCAATCTGGGCTTTAAATTCTTGGATTTCTGAAGTACTGACTAAAGCAACCTGAACAATATTGCCATTCTTTGAGCAAGGTTCTCTTTCTTTCTGAATTTTGCGTTGTAACAGAGCTGCAATTCAGAGACCGAATAGCTCCGCTCAAGTCCTCTTGAGCTGGAACAAAGCGCTGCTTAGTGAATATTGCCCATTTCCCCAGAAACTGGATGACACACAATTCTGGGAGTCAACTGAGTTTTTTATTATGCCACACTCGGCCTTTTTTGCACAGACCCCCAGCATGGGGTCTCCATTCAACATAACACAAACTCCTCACAGGCGTCCCTGTGTCTGGGAGATAATTGCGTCCAAAACTTGTAACTCAATTATCTCTCAGTTACAGGAAACCACATATGAAATATACAAAACACCCCGAAAATGCAATCATACTACACAGGAACCCCACAATCCTTATGTTCCCAAATAGACTGGATCTGAGCACCCAAGTTGTCCAAATAGCGTTCAGATCCCTTCGGTAGAACGGAATCACCATTCGGACCGGCCGGCCACAAAGTGGTAGTCCAAAATAGTTCCAGTGGAAAAGAGGCAATGGGTGTTTAATTTTCGGGAGTTCCTGTGCAAACACCGTCGAACATTCCCCCTGGCTTTTAGGGAGTGAATGCTCCCCCTATTCGGTAGTTTCTTTCTCCCGAATGGTGTTCTCCTATATGGTCTGGGAGGGGAACGAGCAGCGGTACAGTTTTCTCCAGAATTCGTGGGATCATGTAGCCGCCAAAGAGTTATACAAATGGCGACCACCCAGGGAAAGCACTTGAACTAATTGCTTCTTTGAAGTTAACGAGTCAGAGAAGGTCGGTGTTCAAAGGGTATAAAACGGGGACCACACATCTTCCATTCGGGAAACAAACAGGGGGTATGGACAGTCAAAAAAGCAAAATACGTTTTATACAGCAGGACCCAGTCTGCTACACAAAGGTACGTTCAGGGAAACTCCAGAATAGGTACGGACAACCGAATGAGAATGAATAGGTTCCGCCACATGCATCCTAGTTAAGATGCCCTCAGGAGAATTGTCCCTGGGGATTGTGGGAAAGCACCCTGGGGATTGTGGGAACGCACCATGGGGAATGTGGGAACGAACCCTGGGAATTGTGGGAACACACCATAAGCAATGTGGGAATGCACCCTAAGCATTGTGGAAACACACCATTACCATTTTGGGAACACCCCCTGGGGATTGTGGGAACGCACTGTAAGCATTTAATACATCACCCCCTCTCCCTACTCTCAATTTAATGCATTACTGAAAGGTCCCCCAAACTCCCTTTTACCCTACCTCAAGATGAGCCGTCCTCCGGTTCCACGATCTTCTCTGCTGAAACAGGCCACACGCTCCTCTGGCACTGCAAGCAGGAGGAAGGGGGAGTGTCTGTCTTGCTCTTCACGCAGCCAGCCAGCCAGCCAGCCACTCTGTGCAGTGTAGCACCGCCGCTGCACAGGTATGACTACATATGCTGTGGGGGCATACCCACCCGGTAGCCGGCGTGGCCAAAAGCTTGCGCTCTTATTGCAGCTGCAGCACACAGAAGCACCCAGGGCTGGCGGCCTACAGGGAAATTTCCATTTGATGCTATGCATACCTTTAGAATAACAAAGCATCATGGAAGCTGTAGTTTTAAAACATTTGGAGATCTACCTTTTGGACAACCCTGTACTACACCGACTTAGGGTGCCTTCCCACAATTCCCTAAAGGTGCGTTCCCACAATGCTAATGGTGTCTTCCCACAATCCCCATGGTGCGTTCCTACAATCTCCAGAGTGAATTCCCACAATCCACATAGTGCGTTCCTACAATCTCCAGAGTGCATTCCCACAATCCCCATGGTGCATTCCCACCCCAGAGTGCATTCAATTTCCCATAATCCCCAGAGTGCATTCCCGCCCCAGAGTGCGTTCCCACAATCTCCAAGGTGCGTTCTCACAATGCTAATGCTGCAATCCCACAATCCCCAGGGTGCGTTCCCAGAGTGCTTAAGGCTTATGGTGTGCTCCCACAATCCCAATATCGCGTTCCCACAGTGCTTATGGTGTGTTCCCACAATGCTTAGAGTGCAATCCCACAACCCCCAGAGTACGTTCCCACAGTGCTTTTGTTGCGTTCCCACAATCCTAGGGTGCTTTCCCACAATCGGTAGGGTGCTTTTCCCACAGTGCTTAGGGTGCATTCCCACTATCCCCAGGGTGCATGCCTATAATCACCAGGATGCGTTCCTACAGTGCTTAGAGTGTGTTCCCACAATCCCCAGGGTGCGTTTCCACAATCCGCAAAATGCAATCACACAGTGCTAAAGGTTCGTTTCCATAATCACCATTCTGTATTCCCACAATGTTTATGGTGCTTTCCCACAATCCTCAGGGCAACATTCCCACAATCACCAGGGTAAGTTCCTACAGTGCTTATGGTGCATTCCCACAATGCTTAGGGTGAGTTCCCACAGTCCCCATGGTCCGTTCCCACAACCCCTAGGGTAAGTTCCTACAATCCCTAGGTTGCGTTCCCAACAGTGCAAACCCACAAACCCCAGGGTGCGTTCCCACAAAACACATGGTCCGTTTCCACAATCCCTAGGTTGCATTCCCAACAGTCCTTACGGTGCAAACCCACAAACCACAGGGTGCATTCCCAGGTACCACAGGGTGCGTTCCCACAATCCCCGGGGTGCGTTCCCACAATGCTTCTGGTGAGTTTCCACAATTCCTAGGTTGCTTTCCCACAGTGCTTAGAGTGCATTCCCACAATCCCCAGGGTGCGTTCCCACAATCCCCAAAATGTAATCCCCAGAGAGCGTTTCCACAGTACTTGTGGTCGATTCCCACAATCCCCAATGTGCAATCACACAATCCCTATGATTTGTTCTCACAGTGCTTAAGGTGTGTTTCCACAATGCTTAGGGTGCAATCCCACAATCGCTAGGGTGCTATCGTGCAGTGCTTATGGTGCATTCCCACAATCCCCAGAGAGCGTACCCACACCCAGGTTGCGTTACTGCGTTTCACACAATCCCAGGGAATTGACTTATGGTCGATTCCCACAGTCCTTATGGTGCATTCCCACACTGCTTAAGGTGAGTTCCCACAATCCCCAGGATAAGTTCCTACGATCCCTAGGGTGCGTTTCTACAGTGCTTATGGTGCATTCCCACAATCCCAGGGAATTGACTTATGGTCAATTCCCACAGTCCTTATGGTGCATTCCCACAATACTTAAGGTGAGTTCCCACAATTCTCGGGGTGCATTCCCACAATCCCCAGGGTAAGTTCCTACGATCCCTACGGTGCGTTTCTACAATGCTTATGGTGCATTTCCACAATGCTCAGGTTGCTTTCCCAAGATCCCCAGTGTGCATTCCCACAATCCCCAGGGTGCGTTCCCACAATCCTCAGGGTTAATTCCCACAATGCTTAGGGTGCGTTCCCACAATTCCTAGGGTGCGTTCCCACAATTCCTAGGGTGCAATCCCACAATGTCTAGGGTGCGTTCCCGCAATCCCAAAAATGTAATCCCACAGTGCTTATCATGCCTTCCCACAATCACCAGGGTGCATTTCCACAATCCCCAGTGTAAATTCCTACAGTGCTTATGGTGCATTCCCTCAAAGATTTGGTTGAGTTACCACATTCCCCTGGGCGCCTTTCCACAATCCTCATGGTGCATTTCCACAGTGCATATGGTGCAATCCCACAATTCCAAAGGTGCAATCTCTAGGGTGTGTTTCCACAATGCTTATGGTGCATTCCCACAACCCCAAGGGTGCGTTCCCTCAATGCTTAGGATGCTTTCCCTCAGTGCTTCTTGTGCATTCCCACAATCTCCAGGGTGCATTCCCACAATGCTTATGGTGCATTCCAACATTCCCCCAATGCTTAGGGTGCTTTCCCACAGTACATATGGTTCAATCCCGCAATCCCCTGGGTGCATTCCCACAACGCCCAAGGTGCGTTCCCACAACCCCCAGGGTGCATTCCCACAATCCCCGTGGTGCGTTCCCACAATGCTTAGGGTGCAATCCCAGAGTGCTTATGGTGCGTTCCCACAATCCCAATGTCGCATTCCCATAGTGCTTATGGTGTGTCCCACAATGCTTATTGTGCAACCCCACAACCCCCAGAGTGCATTCCCACAGTGCTTAGGATGCAGTCCCACAATTCCTAGGGTGCATTCCCACAATGCTTAGAGTGTGTACCCACAATCCCCAGGGTGCGTTCCCACAATTCCCAAAATGCAATCCCACAGTGCTTATGGTGCATTCCCACAATTACCAGGGTGTGTTCCCACAATTCCTAGGATTCATTCCCACAATGCTTAGGGTGTGTTCCCACAGTGCTAAAGGTGCGTTTCTATAATAACCAGGGTGTATATCCACAGTGCTTATGGTGCATTCCCACAATCCCTTGGGCACATTCCCTGACTTCCCAGGGTGCGTTTCCAGAATCCTCAGGGTGTATTTCCAGAATCCCTAGGGTGCATTTTCACAATCCTTATGGTGCGTTCCCACAATCCCCAGGGTGCATTCCCACAATCCTTGTGGTGCGTTCCCACAATCCCTAGGTTGCGTTCCCACTATCCCTATGGTGCATTCCAGCAATCCCACAGTACCTATGGTGGGTTCCTACTATCCCCAGTATATGTTCTCACAATCCCCAGTGTACGTTCCCACAATCCCTAGGGTGCATTTCCACAATGCTTAGGGTGCGTCTGGGCCAGACCGCGATACCATAAGGATAGAAGTTTTATACTTATGTAACTGTATCTGTAACTTATAGTATCCAGAAAATGGACCAAAATCAAATCCTTAAATTAAATACCTAATAATAATAAACATCATTGTAATGGAGCTTGCTGTACCACAGTTGGGTACCTCCACCAACGAATGCTCCTAGTGCTCACTGAGGACTCCAAGCACTGCACCAGACACCATCAGCACTGCAGACCCCACGAACCGCCGCAGCTTGGTTGGGGTCTCGCCATCCCCTACACACCCTGGACCTATGACAAGGCTCTTCCCTCAGAGAGCGTAGCAGGAACAGCTCTTACAAGAGCTAGTGATTATCCAAGGGAGTATGATGATCATAGCAATCCCATGTAGTGATATAGCAATTCCTCCCAATAAGAGACAAGACTCTAGATTGAGGGTGAAGTAGAACTGAAGGTTTAATGGAATAGGCTGGTTTTATATACATTTCCTCAGGCCAGAGGCACACATCCTGGACCTGACAGAGCACCACATTACAAACTGTACAGACCAATAAGAACAATATAACAATGTCCGACACTCCCACATACAGCACACAATCCCTCCCCTCTGCCTGTGATATAATTAAGGTAGATAATGTACTAACTTAATTATCCCCAGGCAGAAAAAACACATTTTTACACAAAGTATAGAAAACACCCCAAAACATTATATATCCCCATAAAATGTGATATTCCCTGATAGCCCTGATCTGCAGGGATTCAGGAAATTCCTGGAAGTATCCTTTGACTGACCGCACGCATGGTTTCATGCCCAAAATAGTTTCAGAGAATTAGGCTGTGCGGCCGGTCTATTTAAAACCGTTAATTACCGTTTGAATTACAGAACGGAATGGTGAGTGGCCAGAGTTAAAGTGTGTCTCTTGTTCATGGGCTTCGATTTACAGATAAATGAATAGTCAAATTTCTCTGGAAGGTAACTGTTCAACTAAATAAGATGGCCGCGGCCACATGTTCGACTACTATATACAAAGTGCCATTTTTCAGAAAGGGAATGGAATGGGTTTCAGGTGAACAAACAGATGAACCAGAGGATAGATTTATAACCCAGAGACAGAGGATCTGTCACAATCATAGTTTAGCAAACTATAAACACAAAAATAAACAATCCCTAACAATGGGACACTCACATATGGTAGAGCTAATAAGTTAGCTCTTTCTGTGTTTCTGTGCACACTTGCTGTTATGATGTGTATAGATCTGTGACTTCACTCAATATCCACTCTCAAAATAAATGAGTAACCAACATAGTAAAATACTGTACTGCATATAAATTTTAACATTCAATAATACCATTCACATGAGCTGGAGTCTATTAAAATAAACTCTAGTTTGCCAGAGAGTTTCTTTAAAATCCATATATTACAATAATGTCTGGTATATCTCTGGCTTGTTAGCATTGCTTTTAAATAACTGAAATTGCTGAAGTCCCAGAGGAAGTCATATATTGATGATGAAACACGTAGGTTGGGTGGACACATTTGGACCACAGTGGAATTGGTGATACATGCGATATATATATATATAGATTGTATTATTATTTTACTATTATGTGCCCTTTTGTACTTTAGGACTGGCTGTATGTCTCTTTTTCTTTGTTTCTTGTATCCTTGCCAATAAGGTGTCCCATCTCCAGCCACCTGGGAAAAACCTTTGTAGTGATTTAAAAAGCTTTATTGGAATTGAAAATTAATTAAATAAAGTCCAGAAATGTGTTTTACCTACATCAAGCTCCCTCGGTGCATTTTCTGGATACTATAAATTACAGATAAGTGTTGCATGAGTTTAATAGCACTAAACACTAATTGGAAGATTTGTATTAATAGTGCCTCACTTCACATTGGTTACTAAAATATTTACTGGGCAGAACTGTTGTCAGGGTCGGGTGTCCTGCCTGCTTATACTGTATACAATTCAATTCACGCTGGTGTTGATAGTCTTTCAGAGGATGCTCAAATAATTTTAGTTAAAGGAACAACATACACAATAATTAGTGTAGTCAAACTGTTTAAAGGGACACTATAGTCACCAGAACAACTACAGCTTATTGTATACTGCATGGAGGCACTGAACATTTCTCATAGAGATGCATTGATTGAATGCATCTCTACGAGGAGATGCTGATTGGCACAGAGTAGCATTTTGCTGCATGTGTGCAATCACCTTCCCATGCTTTCCTTTTGGAAATATTGGATTGACTGAGATCGTCATATTTGATAATGTCAGTCAAGGGGACGGGGCCAGACGTGAGTAGACATGCACCGCGCTGGAAAAAAGTGAGCAAATAATCTTTTTTAACGAGGGTAGTGGGGACCAGGGACCTAAATGGCTATTTTGAAACCTATAGTATCAGGAATACATGTTTGTGTATTCCTGACACTATAGTGTTCCTTTAATGGCGTGACTACTTTCTCTGGGAAGCCTCCTGGGCATTTCTTGCACAATAACCACCATGATAGCAGTCTTCTAAAATCACATCAAAACAAGATGGTTAAGCATGTTCAAAGCATTTAAAAGATTTCTGCAGATATTTGAACAACTGACATTGTGCTTTCTCTCTTTAGACAAATGTTCAGTACTCGTAAAGTTATTTTTTTCTATTGTACTTAGTAAGGCTTATTTCTGATTTTGCTTATTTCTGAATTTATGTGCGCAGAGGAGTCTGTTTCGAAAGACCATGTATAAAATTGAGAAGCAAGAAATCTTATTAAATTATGTTAGGTTGATGCTGTTAAATGTTATAGACACTTTAAGAAAGACAACGAGAAGATTTTCTTGGCTCAAAAGAGAAGGCTTTGATAGCAGATCTATTTAGAAAGAAGCTTGTAAAATTTCTTGATTAGTGTTTATATGTTTATGATACAACCATAAGTCATCTGCAAAATATGGATTGAGTCACTCTGTAACACTGAATAGCATGCTGTTCATATGTAGGGAGGGGGCACGTGACATAGAAAGGTAGGGAAATGTAATGACTAATCTCCACCACTCTGTTACTGTAGAGGTCATCTAATTTCCTTTGGGCTCAAGGCCAAAGTGTCTTGGGAACCTAAAAACCCCTGGTCTTGCAGAGATCCTCAGTTTCATGGGATACAAAAAATGCACTTTCAACTGGCTGAATGACTGTAGTAATAGTCAAATTAATGAGACTAATATGTTTGATCAGGTTGCGAAAATTAAAGCGTACATGAGAATGAAAAAAATGTAGAATACAGAACCAGAATACAAATATTGTATTGTTATAGTTATAACAGTGGAACACACACACAATCTATGAAATTTAAAAAGAAAAATTAAATTAAATATATGTATGTAAGTAAATGAAGGTAAAATGTGGTGTTTCCTCCTCCCCCCATTTTTTAAAGATAATTTATTTTTATTCATACTTGGTGTTGTGTTATGTTTACATATAATGTATCAGACGGAAGCCCTATCTTTCCATTAAAAACTTATATAATACGTATGATGAACGTAAAGAGAAAGTGTTAAAGCACTATGCAATTAACACATAAAAAATGTGTCAAAGAGGCCTTAGATCACAAACGCAATGACTCTCTGAAAGTCTTGGTCAAAAAGGACTAAAACTAGAAAAATCGAAATGTACCTTTCCTAGTTAAATACTTTGATATATTCATTATTACCAATCATATATTCAAGTTGCCAAAGTCTATAACTCAGCACAGAATAGCAGGTCTGTTTCTTGGACTGAAATAGCGAGAGTGAGACTGTCTATATTAATTCTATTTATTTCATGAACTTGTTTGGTATCGCGTCCTGTGGGATACCCATAAAAAGCTTGGCAGAGTGTGTTTACAATCCCAGTAGGTTAAAAATAGACTATTAGTTTATTTTTGGCACTCATTCTATTTTATCATCCAAACAAACCATAGTTCACTTTTCCTAGATGTGTAGCTTCACATCTTCATCTATTTATCATCATTTATACCATACAATTGGACAGCATTTACTATTTTTTTTTAATGCATTTATCATTACACATATTGCTGTATCATGGCTCCAGTGATAACAATAAACATATTCTTATGTATTAAGGCCATTATTAGTTTGTCGCAACAATATATCATTCCAATTTACAAGAATATAATTCAGAATTTCAATGGAAACCACTCCATCTCTGCATTATTGACTTATTTTTCACTCTCCTCCAATCTGTTCTCCTCTCCATTACGGCTTCTTCTCAATCCTGTTGACACTATCCTCCTGACATCCAACTTTCTCTCTCCATGTTATTTGCCCATACTTTCCTACTGAATACTAGAAACTATAGATACTGTTGGCAACATAACCACCAAACTGAGCTTTAGACACTGTGTTGCTAAGTTTCGCTTTAAAAAACACCTTTAATTACTGGACACAGACCAAGAGCTCAAGCGCTACCATGTTAGATCACAGGTGTTAACATAGGGCAGATTACTAGGAAAAGAATATTCCTATCTCCCTTTATCCCCTCGTTAGCCTTCAGAGAAATATTAGACGTACTAAATCTTTCCGAGATTATAAGCTATGCTTTATTTGGCAATGAAATAATAACACAGGTATGTCTAAAGAAGTGATATTTGCTCAAAAACACCAGTGAGGTATCCCCTACACCTTCACATAAAATAACATACAACACACGAAGAAATAGGTGGAGCAAATAGTGATAATGAAAAAAATAAAAATAAAATTTATACTTCTCTTTCTTCTAAATTAAAGCTGTGGGAAATAGAGAGATACAAAAATAGTGCAAATATTGCTATACACAAGTTCTTAATAAAATATGTGTCAAATACACTCACAATGGAAGAGCCATATAGTATAACCTGGCTCTGGTGTGGATCTCCTCTGGGATCTTAATTGGGTGATCCCCAAACCTCTTTGATGCTTGTTGTAATCAGTCTCCCCTCAATGATGAACCATGGAAGGTATTTTCCAAAGCAAAAAATATTTATTCAAAAAAAAGTAAGTAAATAAAAATAAGTAGTAGTAATACAATAAATAAAACCTTGTAATGTCCAATATGCTTGCCAAAACGCGTTTCGCCGATGTGGCTTCCTCAGTTGGCATATAATGATAGTGTCCTCTTAGTTCTTTAAATCTTCTCAGAGTTCGCGGTCAAATTTCTGGTGGAACGCATATGCGTTCCACCTAGTACTTGTGATATACCTTTAAATTTTTAATATAACTCTGCTTGTGATATACCTTTAAAATTTTAGGAATGTTCTTAATATAGGTGTTTGTTCATTTTTCTATAATATGTATGTATGCCTTCCATTAGAATATATATTTTTTTATGTCTTTTTAATTGGTCATGTTTTATTTTCAATCAGATTGAGGGCATATTTTATGTTTTATTTGCTTTTAGACATCTCTATTATCCATTTTCCATTTTCTTATTGGATCACTATTGAATTATTGTATTAACGTTATTTGGCTCTAAGCATTGTCTGAAAAAGATTTGTTTTAAACATTCTCAAGTATTACATTGGTTTTTAAAAGACATTATGGACAGTAGAATTAGTATGGAACGCACATGCGTTCCAATGACGCCTAAAAGAGATGTATGCCCGCATGAGCCCTGCCGAGACCGGAAATGATGTCATGGAATTAGGAAATCAACGGTGGAACGCATGGATGCGTTCCACCTGATATATTGAATTATCGCCGAAACCGGAAGTGACATGGACGCCACCAAGGGGACGGAACCCGTAAGTACTAGGTGGAACGCATATGCGTTCCACCAGAAATTTGACCGCGAACTCTGAGAAGATTTAAAGAACTAAGAGGACACTATCATTATATGCCAACTGAGGAAGCCACATCAGCGAAACGCGTTTTGGCAAGCATATTGGACATTACAAGGTTTTATTTATTGTATTACTACTACTTATTTTTATTTACTTACTTTTTTTTGAATAAATATTTTTTGCTTTGGAAAATACCTTCCATGGTTCATCATTGAGGGGAGACTGATTACAACAAGCATCAAAGAGGTTTGGGGATCACCCAATTAAGATCCCAGAGGAGATCCACACCAGAGCCAGGTTATACTATATGGCTCTTCCATTGTGAGTGTATTTGACACATATTTTATTAAGAACTTGTGTATAGCAATATTTGCACTATTTTTGTATCTCTCTATTTCCCACAGCTTTAATTTAGTAGAAAGAGAAGTATAAATTTTATTTTTCTTTCTTTCATTATCACTATTTGCTCCATTTATTTGGCAATGGTTCAAACCGAGAAAGCGATACATAGTTGTTGCCATACTGTTGTTTTGGCAAAATAGGTAACTAATGGAGGTCAATAAAATATGGTATATGTATTTTTAAGGAACCTGAGGATATAATTGGAATTACTGTTTCCTATAAATACTGCCAGAACGTAAATATTGTCTGTAGAACCCCCTGGTGTGTAGAAGGTGAGGAATGGAGTATAAGAAGTGCCCTCAATAGTATTGATTGTCCTGATGCCAAGTAGCAAACTGATTCTAGAACATCCTTCATTAACAGATTAGATAGGGATCCCTTGGTGTTGTTACACTATACCTCAATGCAAGGAGTTAGAAGCTTGAGCTATTTAGAAGTTGGTTGTGGATGGATAGAAACCAGCTTGATTTCAACCCCAAAATTCACTCCAACCTTTGAATTGTGATAGACTTCCTATACTTATGGGCAGAGTAGTGATGTACTGCAATCACCACTTTTGAACAAAAGCTATGGCTCTTCAAACAGCCATAATCTGCTGTCACTCAGATAATGTCTAAGTGTGACTACAGAAAAGGAGATTGTGAACTGTCCAAAAAGAACAAATTTAAAGGTGTGGATCACGATTAAAAATGAACCTTTATTAGTAGTTGTAACAGAACTCCCCGTACTTTGACCGAGTACCTTGACCGCACCGGACACCACAACCACCGCAGACTCCACAACCGCCGTAGCTTTAACTGGAGTCTCGCCGTCTTCTGTCCACCCTGGATCAGCCTCTGTCCTGTGGGGACTGTGGGGAAGACCTCTCCTCCAGGAGAGCGTAACAGCTCTTAAAAGAGCTAAGTGATTAAAGCTCAAGGGAATTTGCAGAGCATAGCAATCCCCAGTGTGAGTATAGCTGTCCCCTCCAATCACGAGACAAGACTACATGTTGAGGGTCAAGAAAAACTGACTAAAACATTATTTTACTTGGGACTAGCTCATATGGTCATTACATTAACATTGCTGTGAAAACTCAATAAAATTACAAACAGTCAAATTATAGCAGGCAACATACAGTGACTTATTATAACACAATAACGTATTTTTAAAGGGGTGGGGGAGACAATAATTAACAGAAAATATCTCAGGTGACTGCAGATTTAGCAATATGCAAATTAACCAGTCTTGCTATTCAGGTAGTGCATATTGCTGTTGCTACCAACAGAGGGCACTAGACAAGCTCCATAGCCAAATCCACCTAGTTGGTAGCAAACCTCAGCAGTACAGGAGAGCAGGCAATACATTTCACACTACACACACACACACTATAAACAATTACGTTACACCCTGCACCTATAATGGGTACAGGGTGACTAAATCATAAGAGAAATGAAGCAACCTACATAAATAATCTGTCTGAAGGTAGAATAGGGGCTTTAACCCCTTAAGGACACATGACGTGTGACATGTCATGATTCCCTTTTATTCCAGAAGTTTGGTCCTTAAGGGGTTAAAACCAAATACATCAGAGTCATAGCCACATGGTAGGAGACTGGCCAACAGGCTTCTCCGTAACCCAGGGAAGCAGGGCAATTTGTCACACTAAAAACCAGTTACAAAAGGCAGTTTGTAACATATCTCCCCTTTGAGGGGTAGACTAACAAGGTACCTGACCTTCTGTCGGTCAGGGCCTGCGTAAGTCGGCCAACCCACCCACAACAAACAAGCACAAGTGTAGCCCACCCACAACAAACCGTTACTGCACCTGGTGATTCCTCTGGGGTGATGGGGCACCACGCTGTGGGGGGCAGTGGCCAGCTGCGCTCTGCCCTGATGCCAGCACTTCTGCTGGGGTAGCCTGGTGGGGACTTTGCTGGGGAGAGGAAATATCACTTACCCCCTCCTCTTGATACTCTGGCGATGGTAGCTGGGGATCTGGACAGGCTGTCCAGCATCCCTGAGGGTCAGGCACAGAGACCACGGTCCCATCTGCGCCGTCTGGGAGATTGGTGTCTCCCCTTGGTGGGGTAAGCTGCCGCTGGGGAGAGAGGGTGCTGTGTTCTTCTCCCTGGAACACAGGCTGCCGCTGGAGAGGGAGACCGACTGTCTCCACTCCCATAACATTGTCCTGCTGTTGGGGAGCGAGACCGACTGTCTCTGCTCCCTGTAGGATACACTGCTGCTGGGGGGAAGGACAACACCTTTGGCCCCCTGGGGTGCAAACTGTGGCTGGGGAGAGAGGCCGGCTGCCTCCTCTCTCTACAGAACACACTGCTGCTGGGGAGAGAGACCGGTTGTCTGCTCTCCCTGGGACTCACTCTGCCGCTGGGGAGTGAGGGCGATTACCTCCACTCCCTGCAGGGAACACTGCCACTGGGGAGAGAGGCCGGCTGCCACCTCTCCCTGCAGAACACACTGCTGCTGGGGAGAGAGACCGGTTGTCTCCTCTCCCTGGGACTCACCCTGTCGCTGGTGAGCGAGACCGATTACCTCCACTCCCGGTAAGGAACACTGCCGCTGGGGAGAGAGGCCGGCTGCCACCTCTCACTGCAGAACACACCGCTGGGGAGAGAGGCCGGCTGCCACCTCTCTCTGCAGAACACACCGCTGAAAGATACGCTGTTGTAGGGGCACAGGGACAGAATACTTCACCATCTCTGCCTGCCATTCTGCATCTCCTTTGCCACGACTCTCCTTAGTTTCTGTATACGTTGCTCTGTTGGGTTGGGTCCATAGAGAGCCAACAGCCCCTTCAGTAAAGTGTCAAACCGTACGTGACTGTACCAATACTCCAAGCTTGCTTGGTGTTCCCAGGATGCTGCTCCTCGCACTAGGGAAGCCATCCCACTGCTGCCACCACTGTAATGGAACTCCCCGTACTCCGACCGAGTATCTTCTGTTGATGGATGCTTCCTAGCTTGCGCCGAGGACCACAAGCACCGTACCGGGCACCACAACCACTGCAGACTCCACAACCGCCATAGCTTTAACTGGAGTCTCGCCGTCTTCTGTCCTCCAGGACTGTGTGGGGAAGACCTCTCCTCCAAGAGAGCGTAACAGGAACAGCTCTTAAAAGAGCTAAGTGATTAAAGCTTAAGGGAGTATGCAAAGCATAGCAATCCCCAGTGTGAGTATAGCTGTCCCCTCCAATCACAAGACAAGACTACGTGTTGAGGGTCAAGAAGAACTGACTAAAACTTTTACTTGGGACTAGCTCATATGGTCATTACATTAACATTGCTGTGAAAACTCAATAAAATTACAAACAGTCCAATTATAGCAGGCAACATACAGTGACTTATTATAACACAATGGCATATTTTTAGAGGGGTGGGGGAGACCATAATTAACAGAATATATCTCACATGCCTGCAGAATTAGCAATATGCAAATCTACCCAAATATGCAAATGAACAAGTCTTGCTATTCAGGTAGTGCATATTGCTGTTGCTACCAACAGAGGGGGCACTAGACAAGCTCCATAGCCAAATCCACCTAGTTGGTAGCAAACCTCAGCAGTACAGGAGAGCAGGCAATACATTTCACAGCACACACACACACTATAAACAATTACATTACACACACCCTGCACCTATAATGGGTACAGGGTGATTAAAACATAAGAGAAATAAAGCAACCTACATAAATAGTCTGTCTGAAGGTAGAATAGGGGCTTTAAAGCCAAATACATCAAAGAGTCATGGCCACATGGTAGGAGACTGGCCAGCAGGCTTCTCCATAACCCAGGGAAGCAGGGCAATTTGTCACATGAAAAACCAGTTACAAAAGGCAGTTTGTAACAGTAATCCCCCTATTAGAGCCGCTTACTGGAGAAACTCGTGTCAGGGCTCAACTTAATACACCCGACCTGCCTTTACCACTTGACCTCTCTACTATTGGCATCACAATCCTGCTGCCTCATCATTATATATTTATTTTCTTTATCTAGTAGATTGAAGTAGACAGTAGCAGGGAAGGTGAAGATCTTTTCTTAATTTAGCGCAAGATAGCAGTTACTCAGATGTTAGGTGCCCCCAAAGGCATAGATTCGGGGATTTAAATCTTTACTCAGACTCTAGTTGCCCCCAAAGGCACAGATTCAGGTATTTAAATCTTTACTCAGATGCTAGGTGCCCTTGAAGGCACAGATTCAGGGATTAAATCTTTACTCAGACCCTAGGTACCCTCGAAGGCACAGATTCAGGGATTTAAATCTTTATTTATACGGTAGCTGCCCCCCGAAGGCAAAGATTCAGGGATTTAAATCTTTACTCAGACGCTAGGTGCCCTCGAAGGCACAGATTCAGGGATTTAAATCTTTACTCAGACGCTAGCTGCCCCCAGAAGGCACAGATTCAGGGATTTAAATCTTTACTCAGACGCTAGGTGTCCCCGAAGGCACAGATTCAGGGATTTCAATCTGAACTAGCAGTTACTAGGACAGCTTATAATTTCTAGACATTTAGGTGCCCTCGAAGGCACAGCTTTTTAGTGCTTACTTAGCAGATATTTGTACTTTTAGTCTAAGTGTTGCTCTCTTTTTCACTTCAATGTTCAAATTATTCTATATGGCATCCTAATTGATAAACTGCAGTTACTCTCTTATATTTTTCCTTTACCCTTTCATTGCTCCCATTTTTTACTTCTTTATATTTGCTTTTCTGTATATAGATTTTCTGTTGTCTCATTTGGATAATTGGAGGAGTCTGCCCATCTATCTACACAATGTTTAGGCAATTTTCCTCCCTAATTTAAAGGAACACTATAGGGTTAAGAACATGAACATGTATTCCTGACCCTATAGTGTTAAAACCACCATCTACCCCCTTCCCCACCTTTCCCCCCCTCCCCCCCGGGCCCCTCATGCCTCCATAAACATAGCACAATCTTACTTGTATTCAAGCCTGAAGCTGTAGCTCTGCATGCTGTTTGCTTCAGAAAAACAAGCTGTCTGCTGACATCACCAGAAGTGGTAGCCTGATCCAATCACAGTGCTTCTCCATAGGATTTGCTGAGACTGACAAGGAGGCAGATCAGGAGCAGAGCCAGCACAATTCAAACACAGCCCTGGCCAATCAGCATCTCCTCATTGAGATTAATTGAATCAATTAATCTCTATGAGGAAAGTTCAGTGTCTGCATGCAGAGGGAGGAGACACTGAATGTTTGGATGCATTTTAGGCAGCCATGACCCAGGAAGGATCTCTAACAGCCATCTGAGGAGTGGCCAGTGAAGTTATCACTAGGCTGTACTGTAAACACTGCCTTTTCTCTGAAAAGACAGTGTTTACAGCAAAAGCCTGAAGGTAATGATTTGCAGTGGTCTTTGCCTGACTAACTTTATCACTGTGATCAGTCTATTCTATACAGCATTATTTTGAGCGAATTGTTTGCATATTTCCCTTTCCCCTTTTTGCTAATTTTTAGGTCATTTTGTACTTTTTAATCATAACTAATAGAGGTTAATTTTTAATCGTGATCCACACCTCTACATTTGTTCAATTGGGACAGTTTACTCTCTCCTTTTCTGTAGTTACAATTTTCTGTTAAGGGTTATCCCCTTCTGACTGTCCTTGATCGTGTTTAGATAGCATTAGCTTCCTACTTTTTTCTTAAATGTCTCAGTGTGAGTAAAGTAGTCTGAGTGTGAGTAAGGTAGTCTGAGTGTGGGTAAGGTAGTCTGAGTGTGAGTAAGCTAGTCTGAGTGTGGGTAAGGTAGTCTGAGTGTGGGTAAGGTAGTCTGAGTGTGAGTAAGGTAGTCTGAGTGTGAGTAAGGTAGTCTGAGTGTGGGTAAGGTAGTCTCAGTGTGGGTAAGGTAATCTGAGTGTGAGTAAGGTAGTCTGAGTGTGAGTAAGGTACTGTTCTCTGTGCACCAAGGAAACTTGTATTCCGGGAAGAGTCACCATTAACCATGATCTTGCAAAAGAAGACAGATCAACCTTTAAATCTAATTATTTAGTTATTATTAGTTTATTTTTAATAGTCATTAGTGTTATTTCTGACATTAAGAAGTTAGCAGCAACTCTGACTCTAGGTTGTGTCGTTGGTGACGTTCGCTTATCACGGATACCGTGTATGCACCAAACATCTGTATACTATGCAATAGTCAAAGACAAGACACAATAATATATTCTGTTTGTTTATGAGCAAACATTTCTCTTTATTGTACATGTACATTCATTTTCCAATATTAAATATAAAAATAACGTCTTTGTGCAGACATAATCCTGTCTACATATACAGTTACTCTTCTACTTTTATATAAAGAAATAAAATAAAAGTTATATTTTCTCATATTGCATTTTATTAGTTGAGAAACAGACAGGGGAACTTTTGTTCACATTCACGACAAGTAAATATTTGTGACGAGCATAGGATTATGACAGTATGTTTGGGGACTAGATATGTAATGTCCACCACTGATTAAAAAAACATACTCCCTATGAGCTTCAATAGATTGTGTTTGATATATAGGACCGTGTTTCAACATATGGGAATAATCTGTTCCAGTAGTTATAAAACATTATTGTATTTGATAACATACATTTCTGATTTTATTAGTGTTTCATGATTTTTATACTTGCGTATTTTTATTTTTTAGTTTTTTTAACTACTTAAATTCAAATAATTGTATATTTTCATCAACTTTGAGCTGTCATGCCGTTTGTCCTAAATAATTTTTTATTGTGGGATTTTATTTTTATAGAATGCTAAAAGAATGACCTTACACCATACAGTATGGATAAACGGATTAATAAAGTACATGCAAACGAGTTTTTGTTTAATATTACCCATGTAAAGTTAATTAATTCATTCATTCATTCATTGGTGTTTATTGATCGAATTCAAATTGACCATATTTTGAAAGTGGAAAAGTTGATCAATTTTAAGATTCATACTGAACATGATGAAATGACAAATGAGACATAGAAGACACCTGTGGTATTTTGGAATTCTGCTTATCAGTATTGGCCATTAATTATTTATTTGGGGTATCTTCTTTTTATATAGCAATTATCTTTACCTTTCAGGATATTTCCTAACCTAACGCCTAAATTTAAATTCTCACTGTATTCCCTAATAATAAATAGTACCGCATCATACTATTTCCTTACCCCAACTTTATTACCTGAACCTGACTTCTCCCCTTCCCCCCATGTGGCGCACATGTCTCACATACAAAGATTTTGCCATTTGGCATATATTTCAGTTCAAGCAGCAATATAAATAGTGATGTATTTAGCACCATGAGTATTGAATACAGTAAAACGTGACATTTATGTCAAAGTTCATTTTGCGATATTATTTTGAACAGTAAAATATGTCAGTCCTGAAACATTTGAAATTCATTTTTACAGGTGTGTAATCCACAGGTCAGAAATTAATAAAGGATATCAGGTATGAGACACTGTTCATATTGGGCGTTTCTTATATGCATATCTGCCTACACAGCTAAAAACAGTTTTTTAGTACTTAGAGCCTTTATCTCAGTCACTTCCCCACTTTTGTTTCCCCCGCAGAACAGCTCGGTTTCTGAATCATGGATAAATCTTGCTCACATGAGAGTCTCAGGTGTCAGTTGATACCTTGGGCTCCCCTCTTTTTGCTGGGGACACATTTAGTGGCTATACACTGACTGATGTGCTGTTTGCAGTGCTGAAATTGAGCCGTGCCTACAGCCCTTTAAATGGGGATTTAAATTCCCATGGCTTTAACATGGTGTGAGTAGAATTGAATATCTGATTACACTGGGGTGACACAGGTATCAATCAATACCTGGGGCTCTCCTCTGTTAGCTTGGAGCCATATATAGACTGAGTTACAAGCTATTTGCAGAGGTAAAGTGAGCTCTGCATACAACCCCTTAAATATGGATTTAAATCCCCCACTTGAAAATCTGGCGTGAGCAGGGTTAAATCCATGCTCACCTTATCACACGATACCTGCTACTCCCCTCTATCAGCTGGTCTACATTTAGTGGTCCCAGACTGACCAGTGAACTGTATGCAGTAGTAAATTGCATATAGCCATTTCAATCCATTGACCTCACTGTGTTTTCATCACACACAGTGACGTCCAAGGAACATGGCCTAGGTCTGAATACCCTGACAGGTCTCTCTCTTGGCCCCTTATGATTGTAATCAGTGCTGTGCTTTGCCAGCTGCCCAGCACAGATCAGTGTGATCAGCAGGGAAAGCATGCTGAAGGTTCAGCATTTCAGGGAGATCTCCTTGTCATGCTGAAAACGGCCAGTAGATGGTGATCACAGACCTCTCTTCTTTGTTTTAGCTAGGAAACCATACGCATATCAGTAATGATATTAGCCAAAGGTTAGTGTTAGGTGTAGGATTAGGGTTAGTTTAGGGTATGGTATAATGCTGTTTTAGGATTAGGAATAATGTAGGGTTAAGGTTAGGAGTAATGTTAGGATAATTATATGGTTAGAGTTTGTGTAAGTATAGGGTTAGCATTAACAAAAACTATTTAGATCCTAGAGATATGAGGTATTTTACACTCCAGACTAATGTGTGAATCTACCCTGATTTTTTTTTATTTAGTTGCACTGGATGTGTTATAATATTATAATATTTCCCCCCCCCCCATTTTTAACATTTTATAATGTTATAACACGTAGCATATTAAAGGAAATTCCTTTCTCTCCTTTAAAAAAACAATATTTAATATGTACTGAGGAACTTAAAGAGAAATCTTTAAATTACGGTGGAACAAATAGCACAAATTCTAGGTTTTGTTTTGATTCAGAACTTGGTCAATTGCCTCTGTCCGTATTGGGTTAAAATGCATTCCTGGACAAAATCTTCGCTGGCCTATTCAAGAATACATGTCTGTATAGGGAGAGTCACAGAAATGTTTCTAGGCTTGGCGTGGGGTGATTTTGAACAATATGCACCTCTTATGTAGATATCCCGACAGAAATAGGTGGAGGATTGATGGTTTGGTAAGGGGGCAGAGGTCTGTGTGTTGGCTGCCAGGCACAGATCTATATACATGCATACTTGTAGTGATAAAGTGTATTGCCAGAATAATATGTAACGATCTGATGCCCTGCTTAATGGGTTTTATTTTTGGAACAAAATAGGGCATGAGAAACTGTTTGTTTGTTTGTTTGTTTTTTTACAACTAGTGAAGTATTTACAAATCATAACTCCCTTACACGTGCGTATGAATCCCAGATTAATTAAAGGGACACTATAGTCATGAGAACAACTACAGCTTATTGTATTTTTTCTGGGGAGTATAATTATTCCCTGCAGGCATTTTCATGCAAATACTACCTTTTCTGAGAAAAGGCAGTGTTTACATTGCCCCTAGGGACACCTCCATTTGCCACTCCTCAGGTGGCCACTGGAAGTTCTTCCTGGGGCAGTGCTGCAGTATGCAGGACTGCCATTCAGCGTCTCTGCGCGCTGCATGGAGACACTGAATTTTCCTCATAAAGATGCATTGATTCAATGCATCTCTATGAGGACATGCTGATTGGCCAAGCTGGCATTTGGCCATGCCCCCATCCTGCCTCATTCCCGATTTCTGCCAATCCAATGTTTTCACTATGGGAAAGCATTGGATTGGCTAAAAATCATAATTTCTGATTGTCAGCGAGGAGGCGGATTGGGGGCAAGGCCAGCACCGGTGGTCCTGCGTGGCGCTGGAAATAATGTACATTTTATTACGTTTTAAGGGAGCTAAGGGGGGAGCAAGTCATCTAAATGGTGGTTTTACCACTATCGGGTCAGAAATACATGTTTGTGCTCCTAACCATATATATTGTTCCTTTAAATAGCAAAATGGCACAGCTCTGCAGATTATTTGGCTTGCCTCCCACAGGAAGGGGTCAATGTCTCATCCCAGGTGGGACTTCTGAGCAGGCAGAAAAATGATCAAAGACAATATTGCAGTCTATAGGAGAGAACTGGGAAAGAAAGGACAGATAAAGATGTAAAGGTGAATTTCAAATTTAAGGTCAGAGTAGCCAAACTCAAAGCATAGCAGATTTAGAAAATGTTTCCAGTGTGGCTATTACCTTAAATTTTAAATTCACTTTAAAACCTCACTATAGTGAATTACCCTGATAGAGCTAAAGCTCCAGGTTTATCTACAATAGGCGCATGTGCAGCCTAAGCATGTACCTCTTTCATAAACACCAGAAAGAATAAAATTGGAGTTAATTAAAAAGCACCATTACAAACAAGCAGGTTACTGGTAGAACATTGCTGCCTCTGTACACAACTACCAGGTGGTCCTCGTTTTGCAACCTACCTGTTTTATGATGACTCGCACTTACGACCAGCTCTCGTGCGAGCCATCATGGGAATTAGAGGAAATCTCTGCTCTGCTGCGTTCCTCTATGTTCGGGGAAATTTCCAGATCAGGGAATCCCTCTAATCTATGCTCCAGGAAATTTCCTTGAACATAGACGAACGTACCAGAGCAGGGAATCCCTTAACTCCTCACTTACCGACCAATTCGTTCTACGACCGGGTCTTGGGAACGGAACACGGTCGGTAAGTGAGGAGTAGCTGTATACAAACATAACATTACATTTGACTGACATTTTTTATCAGTTGAAATATTCACTAATTTTGCCCTTCACTTAACTAGATCTGGTTGCAGATGTCTGCAATGCTTGAAACAAAAATAGAAAATGACCTCACGGAGAATTGGGTAAATTACTAAACTGCCTAAATAGAATCTGGCAATATGTATCTGCAATGTGACTACCCGATACTTTATCCTCTAATTTGTTTGTGAAGAGTTACTTATTTTATTCATGTATGTTGTGGTCCCATGAAGTAACATTATATTGTGTACAGATTATCTGGGACAGTGATTTAAATTGAGATTTATTGAATAACCAAATTTGATTAGATCAATGATAGCCTGTAGTCCCAATGTTAGCTGCTGATTATCCTGACTATTTATATTGCTTACTTCTATGCATTGCTTAATCTAGACCTGCAGACCTTGTTCATAATAATAATATTTTCAACCATGAACTCAGTTATGAATAATTTCTATATGAAACCAAAGAAAAAGCAATTTTTTCTTTCAGGGAAATGTGAAATGCCCATAGAATTTGCAGGATAAATAAGTATCTTGGTATTCCTGAGAACTTCAACAAGCTATTCTTCATGGGTTCCGGATGCCAACTTAAAACAGGAAACAAATTTCAAACAAGTCTCATCACAGTCCTTTTGAAGATAACCATCACAAGAAATCATCATACCCATCACAAGAAATCATCGTCTGACAATGCATTCAGATAATCTGTGTCCGCGTATAAAAGAAATCCAGAAAACAGGCTATCTGCCCAGCTGGGATCGGAAAACAGGCCATTTTGGTCTGTGTAGAATATCTCTAACCAAACTTCATCTTCTGGTTTAAGATAAAGAAGCGTCGATCCTGAGGCAACATCATGGTTCCCAGTATTGGCATCAAATGTTTTTATTTTGTATTGCCCGTTGTGTACCAGGCTGATGGCCAGATGCTTGTTGGCCACGGTTATGTCATAAGAGAAATAATAAATTCCTGGAATTGCACATATGAACTTTCCAGTGGAAGGGTTGTAATGGTCTCCTTCACTGAAGAGGACTTTATTAAAGAGAATTGGCAACATTTCTTGTGGGTAACTGGTGGTGATTCCAACAGAGAAAGCAGATTTAAGCACTATATTTCCACATTTACATTCTCCAGGCTCTCCGTGTTCTCCTCTTTGTCCTTTATCTCCTTTGAATCCAAATGGACCATCAGGACCAAATTCTCCTTTGTTACCTGGCAGTCCCTGTGGTCCTTTCTTACCAGGTTCTCCTTGATCTCCTTTCTCACCAACTGGTCCTAGAGGTCCCGTTTTACCTCGTAAACCTTAAATGACATTTTACAATTAATAAACAATGGCATTTTCAAAGGATTATGTGCACAAATTATGTTAATACTGACATTATTCTTAATTAATCCAAATTATTTATAGAATAACAAAGTCTTCATACATAACCTCATATTTGCCTAGTGGACAGTCCAAAAACAAATTAATACCGGCCCTCTGGGTACTTCTATGTAAGTATGTTTTGCCGTTTAACCAAAACAAACTTTCAGATGCAGTGTAGTAAATAACAACAATTAAATAAAAAGTATGAATAGCAGCAAAGAGGTAACAGAAAAATGTAAGAAAAAAAAACTTTGTTTCATTGAACCGAATTTCGGCTGTTTATTTATTCATTGTAAGATGAAATTCGCTCCTTATTTTCCTTTCAGAATTTCATACGGACAAATGAAATTACGATCATTGTAGCGGGCCACAGCTGCATCTTGCAGCTGTTTAGTAGATGAGTCTCTAAATTGTTACCCTTGAGGGATTGCCATATTGTAGGGTTCCAGATTAGGGAGCTGTTTAGTAGGTAGTCTACTAAGAAGCTGAAAGACCAAACTTACAAAAAAAACCTTCCTTTTCGTAATTTTGTTGTTTCAGACAACTTTACTAATACTAAGTGAAAACTATATAGTATTAGTAAATAAAGGAGGTTGAATCCTTCCTCCTGCCCTTACCTGCCATGCCGTGAGTATGTGCATGTCTACTAAACAGTGAGCAGCCAGTGGCTGTCCACTGTCATAAGAAAAGACAGCATAATGCTAATGCTGCACAGGCTCCAATAAAGGGGGACCTGGAAGAGGTCCCTCATGGTGGGACACCTGCTAAAAAAAATTAAATAGTAATAATTAACTGCCCCCATCTGTGACCCTCGAGTGGGAGCCATTAAAACAAACAGGGGCCTCCAGGCTCCTATTAAATTAAATGAACGGGGAAAATAGTGTCCTCCCAGTTGCAACCCACTGGCAGCAGGTGAGAGCTCTAAAACCCCAGGAATAAATGTCCCACCATGTCCCCACCCATATCCTACAAGTGGGGGGCTATTAAAATAAATGGTGGGGCCTAGAGTCTCCCCTCCAGCCCACACTTGTGGCCACGGTGGGTGCTATTAAATAGACATAAACGGGGGACAGATAGGGGCTCTAAAAATAATAACATTGGACATAGTGAACCTCAGGCCCCACCCATTGGCAGCAGGTGTAGCCCTTAAATTATAAGGAGGTGGACATATTGTCTTACCTATTGTTCACCCCAGCCCCCACCCATTGGTGTAGCCCTTAATTTATAAGGGAGTGGACATAGTGTCTTAATTACTTAGAATACCCATATGCCAGCAATGGGTGGGGTGAACAATAGGTCCACCTCACTTATATTGCTTAGAGACCCACCTACTGCCAATGGGTGGGGCCTGAGGTTCACTATGTCCAATGTTATTATTTAGAGCCTCTATCTGTTACAATGTCCCCTGTTTATGTCTATTTAATAGCACCCACCGTGGCCACAAGTGTGGGCTGGATGGGAGACTCTAGGTCCCCCCGTTTATTTTAACAGCCCCCCACTTGTAGGATATGGGTGGGGACATGGTGGGACATTTTTTCCTCCCCATTTATGTTATAGCTTCCACCCTTGGAATGGGTGGGGGCTTGAAGCCCCCATTTATTTTAATGGCTCCTACTCACAGGGAATTGGTGGGAGCATGGGGGAAACCTGCCCCACGTCCCTTTTATGGGATTAGCGACTGTGCAGCAATTTCTTATGACAACAAGCAGCCACTGGCTTCTTGCTGTTTAGTAGGCTTGCCCCTACTTGTGGGATGGCGGGTAGGGGCAGGAGGGAGTATTTACACTCCTTTGATGTGGAAGAACCAGACAGGAAGAGTTGACCTGAAAAATAGAACCAGATGAGAGTCTGGAATTTAAAGTAAGGTTTGATTTAATTGAAATTAGGTAAAGATTAAACATTGGTATTCAACGTGGAGTTAGAGCAAATATAAGTATTGAATACAAGTAAGTGTCGGAAAGGTCCAGGAGAACCAACCTACTGAGGGTTGGTTACCATAAATTTACCTCAATGTTATATAGTGATTCCCAAAAGAATATTTTTGTATTCTCCATAGGGAGAGAGAGAGGGTAGATGCTAATATCACATTAGTAGTAAATGTGTTCCCTGTCTGCTCTCTCTAGAAAAATTATCCAGAAGACAAAAACATATAAGTGAATCAAAAACAAAAGAAAACCAAAATGAGAAGGCAAATGAAGGGTACAAGAAAGAAACATGGAGTGAATTTGTAGGTGATGAAAAGTAAAGGGGGCTGTAAAGAATAATAATAGAGGATGGAGTTTTAGAGTAAAATAGATAGAGAAAATGATAAGCAAGTTTATAAAAGAAAAAAACAGAGAGAGAGCTCATAAGAATAGACCAAGAGAGAATAAATTATAACTAATCAGGCCTGGTCCAAAAACAAAATGAAAAAAAAAAAGATATAAATCAGAAGTGAGCACACCAATTTGTACTAAGAACACAGATTTTTTAATGGTAGCCTAAAATGAATAATGTGCCAAGCCCGATCAGCACCTCTGGGAGGGGGGGAAGAGGGGGGGTTCCTGTAAACTGAACTATTCATCTCTTAAAGCCCAGGAAAGAATATGTGAAAAGTATGGATGCACAATGAATAGTTACTTTGCATTCTGGACCTCCTTGTCTAAAAGTGATTACTTTGTGTTCACCAGCGCCTGAAGTACATCCTATTCATGTTTATGTTTCCTGTACTTTATGATGTTGTTACTGTATATCTTTACAATGTCTCACGATTATGTATTTAACTTAATAGTGCATAACATTCTAGTTGTACAACCTAAAAAACATGAGGAAAACATGATACATGGTTAATTAAAATGTCAACCCTCAAAATGTATGCTTACTATTAAAAAAAAGGAGAGAGATTAGCAACAGGAGACATTAATTTCAAATATGTATCTAGTCCAGCAGTTTGATTTTTTCCTTTCCAGTTATTAAATACTGAACATATGAAGCTGCGTGGGGATGTGTGCAATTAATCAGTAACACACACAAACACTTAGATTTGTTTAATCATATTCAATTTCCTGTGTTTTGAGATTCAATCTGATAATATTAGTCCTTCTATTGGACCCATTACTCCAGTTAAGTTCTGCATCATCGATTATGTTTATTATTAAGAAGTAGATGGTTCCTGTTATTATAAGTCCACACATGTTCCACATTTTGTCCCAGTCTTAATCAGTGTGGTCAAGTAAGTTGAAAGCGCAATATGTCCAACAAAATCCACAGCATGTCGGGTCTTATACTGGACTGCTTCCATTCAATGTTCAATCATAATGGGAAATGTGAATAGAGCAAATGTCATACTTTACAAAAGTATTAGGATTACTGGTACACACAGAGGGCAGAGAAACACACTTCTTTCCCAATGGGCAAAAATTCTATAGATCTAAAGAAAAAAATATATCATAGTATTGTTAATTTCTAGAAAGGTCCTACTAAGCAAGCAATGTTTACCAGGTAGTTGGAGGAATGTAACTAAATAACTAACTAACTAACTAACTAACCAACAAGACATACACTGATAAGCCACATTAGTAAAACCACCTGCCTAATTTTGTGTAGGTCCCTCTCATGCTGCCAAAACATCTATGATGCTTCAAGTCATGGACTTAACACTAATTCTGAACATGTCCTGTGGTATCAGACACCAAGTTATTAGGAGCAGATTAGCCTTTAAGTTGTTCCAGCACATTCCACAGATGTGCAAGTGATTGAGATATGGGAATATGGAGGCCAGGGCAACACCTTGAACACTTTGTCATGTTCCTCAAACCATTCCTGAACAATTTATGCAGTATGGCAGTGTGCATTATTCTGTTGAAAGAGGCCACTGCCAATAGGTAACACGATTGCCATGAAGAGGTGTATGTGGTCTGCAACAATCTCTATATAGGTGGTACATGTCAAAGTAACATTCACATGAATGCCAAAGCAGAACATTGCCCAGAGCATAACACTGCCTCTGCCATGCTGCCTACTTTCCATAGTGCATCCATTGGCCATTACTCATTACCCAGGTGAAAAACACATGGCACTCGGCCATCTTCCTAATCTAAAAAAAAAAACATGATTCATCAGACCAGACAACCTTCTTCCATTGCTCTATGGTATACTTCTGACACTCATGTTCCCATTGAAGGCACTTTTGGTGGTGGACAGGGGTTATCAAGAGCACTCTGAGCAGTCTGCAGCTATATAGCCCACAAAAGTAACCTCATCACTGGCTTTTGGAGGGGCCTGTTTGCCAGCCTCCTACCCTGTGATTATGGCCCTGTGACGAACTGAACCTCGTCACGGGTTCTTGGAGGGGCCTGCTGGCCAGCCTCTTGCCTCAGGACTATAGGCCCTGCAATATACCTTGCTTAATGCACTTTAAAAGGCTCTGTTCATGTGAAGTATGTACTTTTGTACTCCAGACAGCGAGACCATAATTCTCTTGAACTGTTTTGGGCATGGAACCATGTGCACGGTGGGTCAAAAATAAGACTTCCAGGAAATTCCTGAACCCCTGAACTGATCTGGGTGATTTTTGGATATGTTGGTCACCCAGATCAGGGCTATCAGGGGATGTAACAGGGGATGTAACCCAGATCAGGGCTATCAGGGGATTTGTGGGGTTTTATGTATTTTTAGGGTACTTTTGGGGGGTTTTACAAAAGTGTGTTTTTTCTGTTCTTGGAGATAATTGGATTAGAATTAGTACAGTTACGGATCCAATTATCTCCCAAGCAGAGGGGAGAGATTGTGTGTTGTGTATGGGAGTGTCATGCATTAAATCACTGCTCTTATTGGTCTGTGTCTTTGTGTTGGAGTCCCCATAAAGGTCCCTGTGGGCGTACACCTTGCATGGGTATTGTCATAAAAGGCCAAGTGTGACTCCCATAAAAGAGAGATTTGTTTATTAAGTCTTGGCTCATGTTTGGGGGATTGGAGAGCTATATTCACTCTGGAGATTGCTATAATCACAATACTCCCCTGAGTATAATCACTAGCTCTTATAAAAGCTGTTGCTGCTACGTTCTCTGGACTAGGAAAGGTCTACCCACTGGAAGCTGCATCCTGGTCTTGGGTCCAGGGTGGGTGGAGGACGGCGAGACGCCAACCAAGCTGTGGTGGTTCGTGGGGTTTACGGTGGTTATGGTGTTCCAGTGCAGTGATTGTGGTGCCCGCAAGTACTAGGAAGCAGCGATCGGTCGGGGTGCTAGGCGGTTCGTCACACCCCATATGTAGCCAACTGCTACACACCATATATTCTGACAAATTGCTATCATGGCCAGCAGTACGTTTTTCAGCAATTTGAGCTACATTAGCTCTTCTGTGTGATCGGACCAGATGGCTAGCTTTCGTGCCTGCATGCATCAATGAGCCTTGGGTGCCCATGATCCAGATGCCAGTTCACCGATAGTACTTCTTTGCACCACTTTTGGTATGTACTAACCACTGCAAAAGCGACCAAGTGACTTGCTGTTTTGCACAGTCGTCTAGCCATCACTATTTGGCCCTTGTCAAAGCCACTCAGATTTTTCCGCATGCCCATTTTTTCATCTTCCATTACATGAAATTCAAGAATGGATTGTTCAATTGCAGCCTAATATGTTCCACCCCTTGATGGGTGCCCTTGTAAAGATATAGTCAATGTAATTCACTTCACCGGTCAGTGCTTTTTATGTTGTGACTGATCAGTACACATGTTATAATGCCTTTAGTATATACATATTTGCAGATGGTTTGACAATCTCATTTTAGAGATCCAATTTAATTATATACAGATGTATCCTAATATCTATGGATTGCCTATACATTTCACGAATTCAATACAGAGAACATACATTAAGGTTACACAGAGCGGTGTAAGTGCATGTAACATGCTCGCAACAGTAAAGATAAACCCAGCTGTAAAAAAGTGATTTATATGTTTAAAGTTCAATGGAATACCACAGAGCTGAATACATTACGTAAAGCATATAACTTAACTGGACATGATGTTGCTGGTTTGAAAGCCATTCCTGGAAGTTTAAGCTCTTAGAGAGAATGTAAAAAATGAAAATAGTATAAAGTAGTGATTTGAGTTCTTCATTAATGAGTGTGGTGGAAAGTTCAAAATGGCTGAATATAACCACCTACCCTAAATGGGAATGCTAAAAGTCCTTCTGAAGACTCAAGCGGTAGTAGAGTCCAACCAATGTTAAGACTTAAAAAAGGGAAAAGAAAGGGGAAATCACATAGTATAAATCTGTGATAGTAAATGGAACATGTAAAGACTATAGAATGTTCTATTGTTATTTTCCATGTGTAACTTAATTTTAAAAGGAGGCAGACGTATACCAATGTGCATATTACTGCAATTTTACTATGTAACTGTTTTCTCTAACTCCCTTTCTTCTTTCTGTAACCTTCCTCTTATTGCCCTGAATAACAGAAAGAATGACAAACAAAAAAAATAATAGAATATTTTAGTTATTTTTCTTTTGAAAATAATGGTTGGTATTTTTACATTTGAAAAAACAAAACATTTAACTCACTAACTGAGCTCTCTCTGCACCGGAGTGAGGTTTTCTTTGGGCTGTTGTGGCGGTATTGTGATGTGATGTATTTTCAAATACTAATGATACTGTTTTTTTATACTGTAATAATTGTAAGCAATACCGCCTCATGAATGTTTAAATACCCATACATGCTCATCAAATAACAAGGATGTAGTGGACCACGGATAACCCGACTGGTTACCTTTGCCATTTAATGTAATTTGTGTAGTGCATATATGAACTGGCTGCCTGGTAGAGGTGATATTGTCAATTTCAAAAGGAGTTCATTTGATTGTATGGGAGGTCAGAGCTTACAACCTAAATTCCTTTTTAAAGCTGGGACCCCAGTAGACAGTGGCAGACATACCGGGGTCGCAGGGGTCACGGCTGTGACCGGGCCTGGCCCATCAGGGGGCCTGGCCGCTCTGCGACCCGGTATGTACACCAGTGTGGCCAGGACCAGGAGCTGGCCACCTCAGGGCCCCCCGAGGTTGGCCCTGGTGTCACTGGGCAGGCTGGCGCACTGATACTGGAGCCGGAAGAGGACGTCATCCCAGCCACCCAGCAACACCACTGTACCCCAGGGAATCCCCTCAGCACTCCCAAAGGTAGGGAGGCTGGGGGATTACATTTAAAAAAAACGTGTGTGTGTGTGTGTTAGTGTTAGAGTATATGTGTGTGTGTGTTAGGGTGTGTGTGTGTTAGTGTTAGAGTGTGTCAGTGAGTGTGTTACTGTGTGTGTCTGTTATTGAGTGTGTTAGTTTGTGTGCGTCTGTTAGTGAGTCTGTTTGATGTCTGTTAGTGAGTGTGTGTTTTGTAAATGAGTGTGTATGTGTCTGTCTGTTAGTGAGTGTGTATGTATGTCTGTCACTGAGTGTGTGCTGTAGGTAAATGTGTGTGTCTGTTAGCTAGTGTGTATGCGTCTGTTCGTGAGAGTGTGTATGTGTGTCTGTTAGCTAGTGTGTATGCATCTGTTCGTGAGAGTGTGTGTGTCTTCAGCACTTACCTTTCTCCAGCGCCACACTCCCTTGGTGCTGGGGATACCTCCGCCTGGTTCCGCCTCTCAGCTCCGAATGCGCATGCGCGGCAAGAGCCGCGCGCGCATTCAAACCGCCCATAGGAAAACATTACTCAATGCTTTCCTATGGACAGTCAGCGTCTTCTCACTGTGATTTTCACAGTGAGAATTGCGGATGCTCCTCTAGCGGCTGTCAATGAGACAGCCACTAGAGGCTGGATTAACCTTTTCTATGAAACTGCTATGTTTTCAGCTGCATGGTTAAAACTAGAGGGACCTGGCACCCAGACCACTTCATTGAGCTGATGTGATCTGGGTGTCTGTAGTGGTCCTTTAAGTGTATGTGTATCTGCATCCACAGGCGTACATAACGCGATCGCAGGTGCCCGCCGCCATGTGTTGCGGCCCCCGGCCCGCGCAGAGTAAGCACGGGGGAGGGGGGGCACGGATCAGTTTTTGCACCGGGGCCCCATGGGTTGTGTGTACGCCACTGCCAGCAGAGCTACTGTAAGGTGCTAGAAGTCACACATAAGGGGCCTGGAAGTCTGGTTTCAGTATAAACTAAATCTCTCATTTGCCATATGTCTTGATTCCCTCTTAGATAAGGAGTTCTTTGATATGAGTGGTCATTAGCTTTCAAGCACAAACCCTGTGCTCCAATATCATATCCAAAAGAGACATTAATACCTACCCACAGATTAATATTCAAGCTTCATTTTTATCATATTTAGAATGGGACAAGCACAATCTTCTAATCAAGCCTAAACATGATTTGTGAACAAGGGGACCCCACAAAGTTGGTCGGGGGTACAGACAGCAAAACAAAGGGAATAAAAGTGTAGTTAGGTCCTCTATCCTGCTACATATATATTAACTCCTGAACTCCTAACTCCTGAACGGAAAAAGGGAAAAACACACGAACAGGGACAAAGTATACGAAATTGGCGGTAGGTTCTGCCACACAGTGTCCCAGACCTGGACCATAGTCGGTGGGCAGAAGGCCGGCTTCTACACTCCTCCAGGAGTCTGTGGCAAATGTATGTGGGAAGGAGAGTTTGTCACAAAGGATCTATATTTTACTTGTATTAATTAAATTACTATATTACAAGTATGCATGCATGCTGTGTTCATGTCTCTTAAAATAAATGTCTGTAGAAACACATCATGATTTGGTCTGATCTTATGGTGTTTGACAACTTAAGCATTGTCTTTTTTTTTAATGTGGATACAGAACACATAAGTTCTTCAGCATACTCTTTTTTATTTTTCATTTGAAAAACAAAAATTCAACTATTAAATCCTCTTAAAATCCTGTCTTGGTTGTAAAACATTGTTAAGATGAAATTATGACTATAGCAGTTGTTTTGTTAAATCTACAGTCTGTGAAATTAACCCATGGGGTTCTAGAGACGTTAATATTACCATTATGTTCGTAACAGTCTAAGGGTGTTACAATGAGCATGGCTCCATCAAACATATAAGGGATTATCCACTCAAACTTCAGAGAATTCCAAGGTATCGTGATTGATAACAAAAGAATACTGTTACGATTGCCCCGGTCTTGCAGGGGGGGTTGATCGCTTGGAGGTCCTGGTTCCCGCTGTAGAGAGTCGAACGGAGGTCCTTCGGTAATAAGCTGCAAGTGTAAAGTATCCCAAACACGGTAGAAGCATTAATATCCCGGATCCCTACAACATGAGTCGAGGCTGCAAGTTGAGGGTCAAAACGAACTGATTTTACTGGCACACAAACATGGCAATTTATGCCATTCCTCAGGTCCAAGGACAGCCCCCTGTGGATCTGATGGAATACAGGTACAGTACAAACAGGTAACCAATCACAGCACAGTGTATCCTTTGAATTCGTACCCGCCCAGCTTGGAGATAATGAGGCCAACGGTTATACAATCTAATTATCTCTAAGCGCACAAAAGACCACGTTTTATTATGCCTCATAAAACTGTATAAAAATACATAACTTCCACATTAATAGGGGAAAACGGTTCATTCTACCATTCATTCAATAGCTCGTGTTCGGGTACATTAAACATACGAATGGCGCTCCAATCCCACGGACAGAATGATCTATTTCTGCCGTATAATTGTGAGTCCCTGATGGTGGCCATGTTTTTAGACGGTTTAACGAGCAGCGGGACCTGGCCTCTAACTTATGGAACTGAACTCGGGTATAAGTTCATGCGAATCCCCGCTGTCTGTCTGGTAGTGGAACTCGTTCGGTACAGGAATTAGGACCACCTGGTAGCACGGTACTTGAGTTGCGGTTAACCGCAGAAACCACAGGCTAATTGCTGCCACACGACCCACTTTAGGGGGTCTCCATTCGTGAGGTTATTCAGTAGTTCCCCTTCAGTGATTTGTGGGTGAACGTTGATCCTCCTTGCCCGTCAATTAGTCTGTGGTTAACCGCAGACCGCAGCCGCCTGGGTGGTTAATGGGCGCCACACTCCGCTTGTCAGGTGGTCGGCCATTCGGTACTTTGCGGGGTGAAGAGGTTAATTGGCGGCACACGCCAGTGTTTGGGGGGTCTCTCGTTCGTATCACGAATGGGTCTTTATAAGAATTTGTATCATCCATTCGTGTTTCCCGTGTAAAACGTATAGGGCTGCAACAGTAACAACATGTAATAACAATAATGGAGTCATTTTGAGTCCTTTGTAACAAATACAGGAGGTGGGGCAATCTAAAAAGATATTACAAACAGAATTGGGATACATTTATGAAGACTAAGCAACCGCTACTGAAACCGGTGGAATGTTTAGTTATCTTGGTGAGTGTTCCACTCTTCTGTTTGAGATACTTTTACAAACTTGGAGCCAATAAAGAAAAGAGCTGTAACACTGTGTTTTGTGTAAAAGTGATAATTATTCCACCATCAATAGTGGAACTGGGAATATTTCAACCTTAGCTTCTGGCTCTCTGTGCCTAGAGTGGGGTCACTAATGACTGTACCTGTATCCACACTCCAAGCGAAGTGCTGAGTGCCAACTTCATTATTGGAATTTACTATGAAAGTGTTCCCAGATATCTCCCCTATTGAGGGCCATGGTACGTAGGTTAGAATATTTAATTGACTTTATGGTTTATTTATCTGATAAAGATCACATTACACGCAATAATATAGGACGGTATTAAACATAATGACGGATGCATACTCAGTACCTGCTGCTCCCTTCTCCCCCTTTTCTCCTTTCCTGCCGTCTCTCCCATCTCTGCCTGGAAGACCTATGCGTCCATGAGGCCCCGAAGCTCCATTGACCCCAGGGGCACCCGGAAGGCCTGGTAATCCTGGTATGCTGCAAACATACCTTGTTTGATGGTGGTCTCCTTTAAGCTTATTGTTTAATTGCTGTCCACTTGCACAGAGCACAATGCTTGCGAGGTAGAGCAAAATAAGCATTATCGACCCTAGTGGGGAAAAAATATATATATATATTAATATTTATTTTAAAAGTTTCAAATGTCATCTACCAATTGCTCTTAAAGTGGACTGCATTTTAATAGTAAAATTATTTCTCATCATATTAAAAGACAATGTCAGCAAAGTATCATTCTTTTTTACGTAACTGTAATGTTATATTTTAATTGCAGTTGATAATTTTTATTGCATTTCATCAATGTGTTAAAGTGGATCTGTCACTTTTTTATGTTGGCATGTGCCACTCCACCCTCCCTCAAGTTTCCCTGTTTTGTTTTGTTTATTGAAATGATGCTTAAAATAAATAAATCTATACAAGGAATAGTAGGGACTACATTTAACCTCATAAGCTGAAGGTTGACAAAACTTGACAAAGGGTTTCTTCAGTCAAGGCTTGATGTATCACCTCCAGGAGCGATGAGTCACTGGTGCTCTGTGTTAATTCTCTCATGATTGGAAGAGTCAGGAGAGGTCCATTAGAGGACTTAGGCATGTGTGTAATTTGATGCGCGTGCCCAAGGAAGGGCAGAGTGTGGAATTCCCAGTGCCACCATCTTACGAACACAAAGATGGTGAGAGAAGACCTGGCAGGACCTGCACAAGTATGAAAGGGTAAGCTGCATCAGTCCAGAGGAGGACTATAGGGAGTCTGATGGCTGGACCATGCAAAATGACAGATCTGCTTTCAATTCCTGGGACACATTTAATTTAATTTTATTGTCCAATGACATCTGTATCACCTTACCAGTGACTTTGCTACCCTCCTGAACGTGCATCATGTTAATGCTTTCCACATACCATACCTCCTAAATGTCCTTTTAAAATAAACATCTGCTATTTGCTCACATGCAGTTCTCTGCCACGTTCTATTTGTTTATAGTATCCAACCAGTGGCATTCTGGTAATAAATATTAACTATTATGCAGTCAATCAGAATACATATTTTATTTCCAATAAGTTAATCCATTTTTTCTCTCGTTTCTCCCTACAGGATTTCTCTAATGTACAAAAGCCTCCTTTCAACAGCAAATCTCATGATTTATATTCTAACAGTTCATGGGTGTGTTTTAGTGTGCTGGTCTTTAAGTTATATATAACATCTCCTGCTGACTTGCTAATTCAAAAGATGTGTCTATTTATTAGACACCATATACCGTATATACTCGAGTATAAGACAACCCGAATATAAGTCGAGGCCCCTAATTTTACCACAAAAAAAACGGGAAAACTTATTGACTCGAGTATAAGACTAGGGTGGGAAATGAAGTAGCTACTGGTAAATTTCTAAATAAAATTAGATCCCAATAAAATTACATTAATTGAATATTTATTTACAGTGTGTATGTGTGTTTGTGTGTAGTGTGTGTATATAATGAATGCAGTGTGTTTGTGTGTAGTGTATGTATATAATGAATGTAGAATGTGTGTGTATATAATGAATGCAGTGTGTGTTTGTATGAATGCAGTGTGTGTATATAATGCAGAGTGTGTGTTTGGATGAGTGTGTGTGTATATAATGCAGTGTGTGTGTATATAATGCAGCGTGTGTGCATATAATGCAAAGTGTGTGCATTATATACACACACTCTGCATTATATACACACACTGCATTCATACAAACACACACTGCATTATATACACACACATTGCATTATATACACACACACACTCCTACAAACACACACTCTGCATTTGTCAAGTATTCATCCGCTTATAAAAATGTGGTTAATGACATTTACTGTCCACACAGGAAAAGTTGTGCTGAGCAGCAACCAAACCCACAGAAGGGTTAATGCTGAGCAGCAATTATGCAAATGGGAACTTGGTAACTGCCTTTGGGGTCAAAGGCCGGTTACAGCCTATCAGATCTAGAGGAGGGGTATTTAGGCCCAGTTCTCATCCTGCTCAGTGCCCTGTCGTGGTTTCCCTTGTGGTTGTCTGAGAGTGCTTTCTTGATTCTGGTAATTCTGCTTATTTGACTTTGGCATTGTTTTTGACTTCCCTGTTTTCTGGCATCCCTGACTCCTGGCTTTTCCTTATTGTTGTGTCTCTTTCTGTTTCCCTTGACCACAGCTATTCGACTATTCTTTGGTACGTTAGTCCGGCCATTCTAAGGTCCGGTATACGTTACCTATCAGTCTCCTGTGTTAAACAAGTCTAAGTGCTGGATCATACTGTAATCCTGACATTACAACATGGCCATAGATCCTGTAGAATTGTGTAAGCACATAGCTGCTTGTGAAAGGAAACTAGAGGAGAATGATCACCACTTGGATCAATTTGCCCAGGCTTTCAGGACGCTTCTTACTCGTACAGCGTGTCTGCAACCTGCAGCTGCTCCTACTGTCTCACCTCCGCCTTGTGCACCTCCGCCTATAGTATACAAGGCACCAACTATCTCTCTATCTCCTCCTCTGCATTTTGATGGTAATTTCCAAGAATGCCGGGGATTCCTTAACCAAATAGAGTATCATTTTGAGGCCTCACCGGGATCTTTTCCCACAGACAGTGCTAAAATTGGTTACCTGATGAATCAATTAAAAGGAAAAGCTTTAGCTTGGGCCAATCCATTATGGGAGAGTAATAGAAGTGTAGCACACAATTACCAGGAGTTTATTACGGAATTTAAACTTACGTTTGAACCATTAGGCAGGGAGGAAAACGCCTCTACTGCCCTGATGCATATCTGTCAGGTATAGCATGGCATTCATCGCCGGAACCCACTTCCGGGTTCACGGCGCTCAGCCCGCCCCTTTCTCTGACGCGGTCCCTCCACGATACTTAGGAGGACCGCGCCAGATTCAAAGGGCTGGATTATTCGCACAGGTGCTGCATGAAGATCAGCTGCTCTACTTCTGATCCTACCTGCTCCACTTCTATACCTCGGCTAGTAAACGGATTTCTACCTTCTCCACTTCTATACCTCGGCTAGTAAACGGATTTCTACCTTCTCCACTTCTCGACCTCGGCTTGTAAACGGATTTCTACCTTCTCCACTCCTAGACCTCGGCTTGTAACTCTGAATTCTACCTTCTCCACTCCCAGACCTCGGCTTGTTAAAACGGACTTCCCCACTCTCCACTCCTAGTTCTCAGCTTGTTGAAACGGACTTCTAATTTCTCCTTCATTGGGTGAATTAACCCTTCCAGTGCCAGAACTGCCTTTAAGTTAAGTAATACTTTTACCAAACAAGTCAATTACTATTATTTATATTACACAGTATCTAAAACTCACTAAAGTGTCACTTTGTCTAATTATTCCTCTTACTCATAAGGGATTGCTACAAAGCCTAATTTTACCTTCATGGATATTTAAAGGTACAGTGACCATAGTTTCATACCAATATAAAAGGAGGTGAACCTTATTGTTGTTGCAACCAAGAAATGCTGCAGTTGAGTTCCAATTAAAGAAATATTACAAAATAAGTATTACAGAATAATCCAGCCTTATTCAATGGAACCAGCAGATATTAACTCTCAAGTTTCTGTCCTAACCAATAGAGTGGATACGATTGCTCAAGGGTTACAGGAACTGCAAATTACAAATGAGAGAATATTAACCTATGTTAGAGACATTCAAGGTCATCTTCCTCATGCCGCTCTTCAATCGGCTGGTGATCCTGCTGTCTGTAATCCAGAAAAATTTCATGGAGATAGAACAAAATACAGAGAGTTTTTGAATTCTTGCAAACTACTAATAGCTTTAAAACCTAGATCTTATCCCACCGAAAGATCCAAAGTCTGTTCTGTGATCTCTTTTTTAAGAGGTGAACCTATGGCCTGGGCCCATTCCTTTTTGGAAAATGATGATCCCATATTGGATTCATTGGATGAGTTCTTTGAAGCTATGTCTTTATTATATGAAGATCCTTTTAAACAAACTACTGCTGATTTAACCATCAGAACATTACACCAAAAGAATAGACCTGTTGAAGATTATATTGCAGAATTCAAAAGATGGGCTACAGAAACCCAATGGAATGACATTACTTTACGCAATCAATTCCGTCTCGGATTATCTGAAGCTGTGAAAGATGAACTCTCTCGTACAGAACTTCCTCCTACCTTAAATGCATTGATTCAACTGTCTATCAGTATTGATAGACGTCTAAGAGAAAGAAAAGCTGAAAGGGTTCTTACTAATTCTACCTGGAGAAAACCTTTCACTACTCTAAAACTACCTGAAAAAATTCCTCCACAAACTGAACCTATGGAAGTAGGTATAATAAAAAGTCCTCTTACTTCTGAAGAAAGAATAAGAAGGAGACAACTAAACTTATGTATGTATTGTGCTTCGAATGAACATCTAATTTCCGAATGTCCTCTACTTAAACATTCAAAAGGTGGTAAGCTTCATTCATCTACCTCTATATTGAACGTTTTTCAAAAAAGAAAAGCATCTACTTATTTTTCTATATCTCTCATATTACAGTGGGATACAAAAAGAATCGTGACTGAGGCCATCATTGATTCTGGTGCTAATGGAACTTTTCTTGATTTTTCTTTTGTTTCAAAAAATAAAATTCCTTGTGTTCAGAAAACCAATTTTATTCCAATCAGAGTTATTGACGGTTCATTTATATCCTCAGGACCCATCAAAGATGAAACAATCCCTCTAAGAATGATTACCAACAACGTACATTTCGAATTCATTACATTTGATATTATTAAATCTCCACTTTATCCCGTCATTCTAGGAATTAATTGGTTAAAAAACCATGATCCTTTAATTAAGTGGTCTCCTTTCTCCATCTCCTTTGCTTCTGATTTCTGTAAAAAAACGTGCTTACAACACATTCCTATTCTCCAAACTACTGTAGAACCAGTTATACCTCCATTCTACTCCGATTTTGCAGATGTCTTTTGTAAAAAAGAAGCGGAAACACTTCCTCCTCATCGGGTATATGATTGCCCAATAGATCTCATACCCGAGCTCCTATTCCTTATGGTCATATTTATCCACTCTCTGAAAAGGAGTTAGAAATTTTAAAAGAATATCTTAATGAAAATTTACGCAAAGGGTTCATCAGACCCTCGACCTCCCCAGCTGCTTCTAGTATTTTTTTTGTGAAGAATAAAGACCAAACCATCCGTCCTATTATAGATTACAGAGCCTTAAATAAAATAACTATTAAAAATCGTTATCCTCTTCCACTAATAAATGAATTAATTGAAAGGTTAAGAACTGCAACTATATTCACTAAACTCGACCTTCGAGGCGCATATAACCTCATTAGAATAAAACAGGATGATGAATGGAAAATCGCCTTCCGGACAAGATATGGTCTCTACGAATATCTAGTGATGCCTTTCGGGCTCTGTAATGCCCCTGCAACATTTCAACATTTTATCAATGATATCTTTAGAGATCTTCTGGATGTATGTGTTATTATCTACTTAGATGATATCTTAATATATTCTAACAATTTGGATGAACATAGGAAACATGTTAGATGGGTTCTATCTAGACTGAGAACTCATAAATTATACGCTAAACCAGAAAAATGCCTTTTTGAGGTTACTGAATTCTCTTTTCTAGGATACATTATTTCACCTCATTCTTTGAAGATGGATAATTCCAAAATCAATTGTATTATTGATTGGCCTGCTCCTACTACTACAAAAGAATTACAACGTTTTCTTGGATTTGCAAACTTCTATAGAAAATTTATTAGAAACTATTCGGATGTATCACATCCTCTTAACCTCCTCAACAGTAGTAAACGTCCTTTTAATTGGAATAAAGATGCTCAAACAGCCTTCGACGAATTAAAAAAAAGATTTACAACTGCACCTATTCTACAACTACCCAATCCAACATTCCTATATGTTCTTGAAGTTGATGCATCAGATGCAGCCATCGGAGCAGTTCTTTCTCAACAAAAGACTCCACAAGATCCACTTCATCCAGTTGCCTTTTTTTCAAGATCCTTGAGCTCTGCTGAAAAAAAAAATTATCCTATTGGTGAAAAAGAATTATTAAGTGTTAAAGCTGCCTTCGAAAATTGGCGTCATCTTCTGGAAGATACAAAACAACCTATAATAGTTTATACTGACCATAAAAATCTTGAATATCTCTATACTAACAAAACCCTTACAGCTAGACAAGTTAGATGGAACCTATTTTTTAACCGATTTAACTTCCAATTAATATACAGACCTGGAAATAGAAATAAAAAGGCTGAAGCTCTTTCTCGAATTCCTTCTAAAACTACTACTGATGATTATCCTTCTACCAAAATAATAGGAATCCTCTCTTCTCTTCATGATGACATAAAGAATTTGAATCAGAAGGATCTTGAACTTCCCAAAACACCTATACTAACAAAAAAGGATGGTCTATTTTATTTTAAAAATAGAGTTTATATTCCTCCCATTCTTAGGAATAAATTACTTAAGATGGTTCATGATTCCCCCCTAGCTGGACATCCTGGAATAAAGAAAACACTTGAACTAACTTCACGATATTATTGGTGGCCTCGCCAGGATAGAACCATTGCATTATATGTCAAAACATGTCTTATCTGTCAAAGGTCTAAACCAGAACATAATCAACCTTTTGGATTACTACTTAACTTACCTATTCCAGAAAAACCTTGGCAATCCATTTCTATGGATTTTATCGTTGATCTTCCACCTTCTCAACATTTCACCACTATTCTTGTCGTTGTGGATCGCTTCACAAAAATGTCCCATTTCATTTCTTTAAAAAATTACCCTCCTCTGTAGAATTGTCTAAGGTCTTTATTGACAATATTGTGAAACTTCATGGTCTTCCTGAAGAAATTATTTCTGATAGGGGGACACAATTTACCTCCAAATTCTGGAAAGAGATGTGTCTCTCACTTCAAATTCAACGCAAACTCTCTTCCGCTTATCATCCCCAAACTAATGGGCAAACAGAAAGGGTTAATCAATGTTTGGAACAATATCTTCGATGTTATTGTTCATACCTCCAAGATGACTGGACCACATGGTTACCTATGGCCGAATTTTCTTACAATAATACCATTCATTCTAGTACGAAAATGACTCCTTTCTTCTCCAACTATGGTTTTCATCCGTCTTCATTCCCCATCCAAAACATTACTTCATCCAATCCTACTGTTACATCAAAAAACGAATTTATGTCTTCTCTATTTCTCAAATTACGGGAGAATCTTCAACTCGCCCAAAATAACCAGAAAAAGTTTTTTGACAATAATAGAAGAATTCCCCCTCCTTACAAGGTAGGGGATCTTGTCTAGCTCTCTTCAAGGAATATTACCACAAGCCGTCCTTCAAAGAAATTGAGCTCTCTTTTTCTTGGTCCCTTTCAAGTAATTACTATCATTAATGATAACGTTGTTAAACTAAAACTTCCTCCAAGTTTTAAACTTCATCCAGTATTCCATGTCTCCTTGCTTAAACCACACATCCCTGATCCTTTTTATAGAGAAACAGTAACAACTCCTGAACCTATCATTGTCCAAGGTGAAGAAGAATATGAAATTCACAAAATTTTGGATTCTCGTGTCCACCGTGGCTCCTTACAATACCTTATCAGATGGAAAGGTTATGGAGTTGATGAAGACACTTGGGAAGATTCATCTAATGTACATGCTAGGAGGTTTGTTACTGCCTTTCACAAACGCTATCCCTCCAAACCGAAATAGTGCACCCAGAGGTTGCCCCATGGGAAGGGGGTACTGTCAGGTATAGCATGGCATGTAATTTATCGCCGGAACCCACTTCCGGGTTCACGGCGCTCAGCCCCGCCCCTTTCTCTGACGCGGTCCCTCCACGATGCTTAGGAGGACCGCGCCAGATTCAAAGGGCTGGATTATTCGCACAGGTGCTGCATGAAGATCAGCTGCTCTACTTCTGATCCTACCTGCTCCACTTCTATACCTCGGCTAGTAAACGGATTTCTACCTTCTCCACTTCTCGACCTTGGCTTGTAAACGGATTTCTACCTTCTCCACTCCTAGACCTCGGCTTGTAACTCTGAATTCTACCTTCTCCACTCCCAGACCTCGGCTTGTTAAAACGGACTTCCCCACTCTCCACTCCTAGTTCTCAGCTTGTTGAAGCGGACTTCTAATTTCTCCTTCATTGGGTGAATTAACCCTTCCAGTGCCAGAACTTACCAAACAAGTCAATTACTATTATTTATATTACACAGTATCTAAAACTCACTAAAGTGTCACTTTGTCTAATTATTCCTCTTACTCATAAGGGATTGCTACAAAGCCTAATTTTACCTTCATGGATATTTAAAGGTACAGTGACCATAGTTTCATACCAATATAAAAGGAGGTGAACCTTATTGTTGTTGCAACCAAGAAATGCTGCAGTTGAGTTCCAATTAAAGAAATATTACAAAATAAGTATTACAATATCAGACAAAGGAACCGGTCTATCTCGGAGTATGCCATAGAATTTCGTACCCTAGCTTCCAAGGTAGACTGGACTAATAGTGGGTTAATCTCTGCATTTAAAAGGGGACTATCTGAAACTATGCTAGATGAGATTGCCGCCAAAGACTTACCCAAAAAGCTTAATGAATTTATCACTTTTGTCATGCAAATTGATAATCGATTGAGAACCAGAGAAGCTACTAGAAACAAGACCAGACACATGAATATGCCTTTAGCACCCCACTTCTCCAAACCTATTGTCCCTGAATTTCCTGTACTGTCTGAACCCGAACCCATGCAGTTGGGGGGTCACTAGACTGTCGGAAGCAGAAAGACAATATAGGAGAAAAGAAGGCCTATGTCTATACTCCGGTAGAAAAGGACATATGAGAAACAATTGTCCCATACATCCGGAAAACTACCGCACCTTAAGGGGAAAGGTCTTAGGTGTAATGGAAACGTCCTCTGGAATGGATAAAAATAGGTTTCTCATTGATATTTCTATTGCCTTTGAAAATAAGAACTTTTCATGCAAAGCCCTGATGGATTCAGGTGCCACTGGAAACTTCATCGACATTCAGTTTGTTAAAGGTAATGCTATACCTATCAAGGAGAGACTATCACCCCTAGCTGTTGAAGCTATTGATGGGAGACCACTCTCACAACCATTGATTACACACGAAACCTTACCCATTAATTTGTCCATTGGTGCGTTACATAAGGAAGAGATTACATTTCAGGTTATTGCATCCCCTTCCTGTCCGATCATATTAGGCTTTCCATGGCTTAACAAGCATAACCCTCATATTGACTGGGCTAATGGGGAAATATTAGAATGGGGTAAGGATTGCTATGAAATGTGTATATTGAATGTTGCCAAAAGAGTGGGCACTATTGGATTACCCACTAGTACACCTCAAAACCCGGAAATCCCTAAACAGTATCAAGACATTAAAGAAGCAAACTCAGTCGACTACTCTACCTCCTCACAAAACTTATGACTGTTCCATTAATTTACTACCCGGCGCTATGCCACCTAAGGGAGCAGTCTATGCTCTGTCACCTCAGGAGAATAGAGTAATGGAGGAATATATTAAGGATTCATTGAATAAAGGCCACATACGAAAATCATCCTCACCTGCTGGGGCAGGATTCTTTTTTGTATCTAAAAAAGGACGATGAGTTGCGCCCATGTATCGATTACAGGGCATTGTACAAAATCACCATTAAGAACACCTACCCCATTCCTCTTATTGCTGAATTATTTGATAGACTCCAAGGTGCTAAAGTATTCACTAAGCTTGAGCTTAGAAGTGCTTACAATTTAGTGAGAATCAAGGAAAACCACGATTGGAAGACTGCATTTAATACCAGAAGTGGACACTATGAATATCTAGTGATGCCATTCGGGTTGTGCAATGCTCCAGCGGTTTTCCAAAATTTCATAAATGATGTACTCAGGGATTACATTTACTCGTTTGTCTTAGTCTATCTGCATGATATCCTTATTTATTCTCCTGACATTCAGACTCACCACGATCACATTAGACCAGATTTATCGAGACCTTGTTAAAGAATCAACTTTATTGTAAATTAGAAAAATGCATCTTTGACCAATCTGAAGTACAGTTTTTGGGATATAATATCTCTGCCTCAGGGTTTCAGATGGATTCTAAAAAGCTGGAATCGGTTCTACAATGGCCTTTACCCACTGGGTTGAAAGCCATTCAAAGGTTCATTGGTTTTGCCAATTCTTACAGAAGGTTTATAAAGGGATTTTCTTCAGTAATAGCCCCCATCACCAATATGACACACAAGTATGACATGGTCTAAGGAGGCTATAGAGGCTATAGCAGTACAACATGGTCTAAGGAGGCTATAGAAGCCTTTGAAACTCTCAAACAGCGGTTTGCCTCCGCCGACATATTGATACATCCTGACACCAGTAAACCTTTCATACTGGAAGTTAATGCATCAAAGACAGGGGTGGGGGCAGTTCTCTCCCAAAGGGAGAGCCAGGATACTCCATTGCATCCTTGTGGTTACTTCTCTAGAAAGTTGTCTCCTGCCGAGCGCAATTATGATATTGGCAATAGGGAATTGTTGGCCATTATTCTAGCTCTCAAGGAGTGGCAACATCTTTTAGAGGTTTCCAAGGACCCCCTTTTGATCATTACTGATCACAAAAACCTGGCTTACATAGGAAATGCTAAACGATTGTCTTCTAGACAAGCTAGGTGGTCTCTGTTCCTTTCTCGCTTTAATTTTCTTATTACTTATAGACCTGGTTCTAAAAATGTCAAGGCTGACGCCTTATCCAGACAGTTTGATACGGAGTCTATACAAGAGCAAGAAAAGTCCCATATCATTCCCCCGGAATGTATCATTGCTTCCACTATTCTTTCATTGTCCTCTGCACTGCTTGGCTCCATCATGGAGGCTCAGTCTCATGACCCCTGCGGTAAACCTCAGGACAAATTGTTCGTTCCATTGGGGGAAAGGGTTAAGATCATGAAGGTGTTTCACGACAATGTGTCTGCTGCTCACCCAGGTATTAATAAATCCACTTCTGCTATCATGAGGTCATTCTGGTGGGATTCCCTCAGGAAGGATGTTAAGGAGTATGTGCAGGCTTGTTCTGTTTGTGCGGTATCCAAAGTACCTCAAAAACTCCCTTGTGACTTGTTACAACCTCTTCCCGTTCCTGAGGTCCCATGGTCCCACTTGTCTATGGATTTCATTGTAGAACTTCCTAGTTCTAATGGTTATACCACTATTCTCATGGTTGTTGACCGTTTTTCTAAAATGGCTCACTTCATCCCTCTCAAGAAATTATCGTCATCTCAAGACCTGGTACTGATCTTTATACTTGAGATTGTCCGTCTGCATGGCATTCCTCACAATATTGTATCTTATAGAGGTTCTCAGTTTGTATCCCGGTTTTGGAGGGCTTTCAATAAGCAACTGGGGATTGAATTGTCTTTTTCATCTTCTTACCACCCCCAGACTAATGGTACAGCTGAGAGGGCTAACCAGTCTTTGAAGTTATACTTGCGTTGTTTCATTAATAGCACTCAAGACAATTGGTCCAAATTATTACAATGGGCCGAGTTTGCTAGAAACAATGCTGACGATGACTCCTCTGGGCATTGTCCATTTTTTGTTAATAATGGCCGGCATCCTACTGTCCTATCGGCTATTCCTGCTTTGGATGACCGTCTGGCTTCCATCCGTGATACCTGGGTTAAAGTTCAATCTGCTCTGGGTACTGCTGGTAATTAATATGGACAGGGCCAGATGAAGAGCCCAGTGGGCCTGGTCCTGACAATTATTATGGGGCCTAATTACAGAATCTTATCGACCAAAAACAATAAAACATTCATACCTCCCAAGCGTCATGTTTCTGATGGAGATGGTGTTGGAGGGAAACTCAAAGGATGCAGCTATAACATACTTTATGCTAATTTCTCTCTAATTTATTCTTTCATCTTTCAAGTAAATCCATACCCCCTAACAGTAGTGTCCAGTGAAGCAGAAAGTCAATGGGCAGGGTAAAAGGGTGGGCCACTGATGCGAATCACGTGACCAGATCTGCCAAAAGGGGCGAACATGCCCAAAAAGGGGGCATGTCTGTCCAAAGAATTGGAAGGCCAGCCTGGCATCAGTGTCCCTATGTATCACAGTGTCAGTGTACCCATGTTACCCAGTCCCCTAGTCTCACAGTGTATCAGTGTCCTCATTTCTCCCCGTGTCCCCATGTCTGTGTTTCCCATAGGATACCAGGGGACACTGAGAGACATGGGGAGACAGTGAGACATGGGGACAATGAGACACTTGCGGACAATGGGAGACATGGGGGCACTGAGACACTTGAGGACACTGGGAGACATGGGGGCACTTGTGGATACAGGTATGGAGACACTGGGAGATATGGGGACACAGACACTAGGGACACAGAGATGTGGGGACACAGACACTGGGAGACATGGGGACACTGAGACATTTGGGGACAATAAGACACAAGGAACACTTAGACATGGGAATACAGACACTGGCAGACTATGGGACACTGGGAGACACGGGAACAGTGAGACACTAGGGACACTAGCTGGGAGGCATGGGAACACTGAGACACATGGGGACACTGGGAGACATGGGGACACTGGGAGATTTGGGGACACTGGGAGACATGGGGACCCTAGGGACACTGGGCACACTGTCTGGGAGACATGGGGACACTGAGACACTGAGAGACATGGGGACACCAACACTGGGAGACTAGGGGACACTGGTAGCCATAGGGACACAGACACTGGCTGGGAGACATGAGGACACTGGGAGACATGGAGACACTGTGTCCCTAGTGTCTCCATGTCCCAACGTGTCTCCCATTGTCCCCATGTCTGCCTTTCCCCCCCTCACCCTTCTCTTCCCTGAACTGTAGTCTGTCTCTGCAGGCTCGGAGCTTCTGCCTGAACTCTCTGTGCTGTGTAGCTGCTCCCCTGCGAATCAGTGAGTGAGAGAGGCAGGGAGAGGCAGGGAGGGATATGCTGTAACTTCCTATCCCTGCCTCTCTCCACACACAGTGACCCCTACTGGCTGGTGCTGGTATTGCAGAGTAATCTTCGTTTATACTGAGAAAAATATCTGCATTTATATTGCTGGTATTACTGCAATCCGGCATGGTCAGGCAGCCTCAAATACTGGCTGTGCTGGTAAAATACCAGTCAGGTGGCAAACCCAAGAGTAGTGTGTAAAAAAAAAAAAAAATAATTTTTTTAAATGGGCCTATTCAATGGGCCTGGGCCTGGAGCTGCAGCTCCATCAGCCCCTATGTTAATCCGGCCCTGAATATGGATATTGTATAAATAATCTGAAGGTTTATGAATCAATAGGTCGCAGAACAATGTAGTGGTGATGTGTGTGTGTGTGTGGTGCATACAGCTGTAACATGTTTTATAAGGTGTGTTTATATAAATTTAAATTGATGATATGTTGGCATGGTTATAGGATATATTTTTGCAGCTGGCATAAGAGGCAAATACATGGAGGTATATGATTAAGTACCTGCTATATAATTAAATACCTACTTAGTTTGTAATGTGTACGTTGGATGCTTGCTTTAATGCCTTATTTAACCTTTGGTACTATACTGCTGGCCTGTTAAAATAAATATGAAATATAATTGTCCAAAAATAAAACTTACAATTTAGTTACATCCAATTTCTGATTACATGTATGTATCATTTACTTTTTCTTCCTTGTGTGTAATTTTAATTAGCTTTGCTACTATGCGTATTACAAGCAGTAGCAACCTGAGGTGACAATATGTATTTTTACATAGTGCGTTTCTCCTAAGGATGGAAGCTGTTTTACTAATACATATTTTGTAGACAATGAAATACTCCGTTAATAAAGATCATGTACAGATGACAAACTAGGCAACAATGTGCAATGTTAATCTGCAGTTGCTAAGGCCAGTAAGGTAGTGTCATACATAAAAAGGCATTGATTCTAGGTATCTTCATACATCAATAGCATGACAACAGCTTGAATATGCTGTGCATATTTTGAGCACCTCTTCTAAAGAAGGATATAATGGCACTAGAAAAAGTACAAAGGTGGGCAATAAAATGAATGGAATATTTTAGTTATGATAAAAGGTTAGCAAATGTAAATCTGTTTAGTTTAGAAAAATGGTGCCTCAGAGGGGATCTGATAGCATTATACAATATATTCAGTGCCGATAGAAATCATTGTCTGGAAATCTATTTATAAACAGGAGACAAGGTCATGCATTTAGACTGGAAGAAAGGAGATTTTGACTAAGACAAAGTAAAGGGTGTTTTACAGTAAAAACAATAAGGATTTATCTGCCTGTATAGGTGATTTTATCAGAGTCTTTACAGATGTTTGAACAGCAATTGGATAAATACTTGCAAAAACTTAAAATTCAGTAATATAATTTTTAACTAGAAAAGCTACAATTGCTGGGGAAATTGTGTGAAGTGTTCTTGCCTCCACCAGTAGTCTACAACTGGAGTGGACGGAGTAACTGGGTGGAGTGGCTTGAGTAACTGATGTGTGGTTGGAGTGGCTGGAGTAACTTTTGAAAGGTTGGACTGAGCAGAGTAACTTTATGAAACATTGATTAGCTGTGTTGTTGTAACATTGTATGTTACTGTTTTTCTGTTACAGGTATAAAGAATTGACTAACGTGGAAATATATTTATTAAATATGATAGTGCTCACTTTTGTGTTATCAAAATTGTAGGAATGACAGCAGTTTAGAGAATGTGTTTCATCTAGGGGAACACAGTGTGTGATGGCCCCTCTGTGCAGCGGCTGGCTCCCTCCAGCATACCACCGGACCACCAGGCGATCTCCCCCCTCCCTGACAAGGTAAGAAGCAGGGAGGGGGGGATAAAATAAAAAAAAATATAGACACATAAAGTTAAAAAAAAATGCTCCCCCCCCCTATCATCCAGCACTCACACACCCATCATCCAGCACACATACACTCACACACCCATCATCCAGCACTCACACACACACATCATCCAGCACTGACACACCCATCATCCAGCACTCACACACACACATCATCCAGAACTCACACACACATCATCCAGCACTCACTCACCCATCATCCAGAACTCACACACACATCATCCAGCACTCACTCACCCATCATCCAGCACTCACACACCCATCATCCAGCACTCACACACACACCCATCATCAAGCACTCACACACATCATCCAGCACTCACACACCCATCATCCAGCACTCACACACACATCATCCAGCACTCACACACCCATCATCCAGCACTCACACACCCATCATCCAGCACTCACACACCCATCATCCAGCACTCCCCACACACACATCATCCAGCACTCACACACACATCATCCAGCACTCACCCATCATCCAGCACTCACACACACCCATCATCCAGCACACACACACCAATCATCCAGCACACACACACCCACCATCCAGCACACACACACACATCATCCAGCACTCACACATCATCCAGCACTCACACACACCCATCATCCAGCACTCACACACACCCATCATCCAACACACCCATCATCCAGCACACACACACATCATCCAGCACTCACACACACATCATCCAGCACTCACACACCCATCATCCAGCACTCACACACCCATCATCCAGCACACACACACCCATCATCCAGCACCACACACACATCATCCAGCACACCCACACACACACTCCAGCACCCCACACACACACACACTGCATCCAGCACACACACACACATCATCCAGCACACACACACACATCATCCAGCACACACACACACATCATCATCCAGCACTCACACACACATCATCATCCAGCACACACACACATCATCATCCAGTGAGCACACACACGTCATCCAGCGAGCACACACATCATCCAGCACACGCACACACTGCATTCATTATACACACTCTTCACTCACTACAAACACTACATTACTATACACCCTCTGCATTCACTATACACACTCTGCATTCACTATACACACTCTGCATTCATTATACACATTCTGCACTCACAACACACTACATTCACTATACACACTCTGCATTCACTACACACTCTGCGCTCACTACAAACACATTAAATTCATTATACACACTCTGCACTCACTTCAAAAACACTGCATTCACTATACACACTGCACTCACTACAAACACACTACATTCATTATACACACTGCACTCACTACAAATACACTACATTCATTATACACACTATGCACTCACTAAAAACACACTGCATTCATTATACACACTCTGCACTCATTACAAATACACTACAATTATTATTCACACAGCACTCACTACAAACACACTACATTTATTATTCATACTCTGCATTCACTACAAACACACTACATTCATTATACACACCCTGCACTGCACTATATGCATAGGAGTGTAATTTTTTAATTTTTTTTTTTTTAAGGGGGGGAAGGAGAGGGGAGGCGGGAATCTTGGGTGAGTTCCCACACTTTTTTCCCCAGGACTTGACCCCTGATCCAGACCTACATTTTGATGCATAGTATGTCTCTGAAATATTAAAAATGAAGGCACAGTCGCAGTTTAGAAATTGCACTTCAAATTTGAGGTGGCTAGAGTGGAGTTTCAATAAATGTCAATGGACGACATGAGTTGCAAACAAATGGTCATATTGTGAAAACTATCAGGACTATGGCTTAGTCATGGACATGTTTAGTGGCAGCAGGGATAGCTGAACGTTTTGATATAAGATTTGTGTAGGTGGGCTTGAAAATGAGGGAGTGGTTCTGATTTTTCAGCTCACACTCTAGTTTTGAACATTCCGCCATTCATTCCTATAGGTCCAATTTCGCCACAAAAACAACGATATTTCTTGAACAATTTGGCGAAACGTTCCACAAAGCAATTGCACACCGATTGGGAACAATCCGCACGTTTCCGTATATTACTGTCTATGTAGTGTAAAAACTGTGGAAGGAGTTAGGGTGGTAAATTTGGCTATAATAATAAGAATAATATATGTGTGAGATAATAGTAAGTGGTCTTGCCATTATTATTATTATTATTGCCATTTATATAGCACCAACAGATTCCGTAGCGCTTTACAATATTATGAGAGGGGGATTTAACTATAAATAGGACAATTACAAAAAAAAAAAAGCTTACAGGAACGATAGGTTTGAGAGGACCCTGCTCAAACAAGCTTACATTCTATAGGAGGAATGGAAAAACACTTAATTAGAGGGATAATAGCTTCTTGATCATAGGAGAGATCTGACTGCCATTCTGGGGTCAAGAATGAATTTTTTCCTAGTTTGTTGCAAAATTTTAAGTGCTTCAAACGGATGTGAGAGGCTGAATTTGATGGATGCATGTCTCTTTTCGGCTATGTAACATTATCTTAGGAAAACCCAAAATGTTTTAATATGTCAGGTTTAATTTTTGCCTTTCAATGGATTTACTTATAGAAATGGTTAAAGTGTTTTTATAAAATATGTGCTTATACTGTAGATTAGAAAAGTCTTGTGAATTTGTAGTGGAATTCACAAAAGAACTTAATGGATCTCAATTTATTTTCATTTTCTACTCTTTTGTAACAAGCAAAAATACAAAACCAGACTAAAACATTTGCTCGTCCTTCAACATAAATTGAAAAAAAAAAACCTAAACAAACAACAAAACTGTGATACCTCCCAAACTTTTCTCATGTCCCCCTAGAATATTTTCTCAATAGCCAGATTTGACATCTGTGTTGAACATTATCTTTAATATAAAGCAATGTGGATGTTCCTGTGGACAAAAGCACATTTGTTTGAGCATTGATCTCGTATTCTTTGAAGCACGTTCAGTAAATCAGTCACTGCATCTTAAAAGACACTCAAACACTCCCCCACATACAGAAATCTGTGCACCACATGAAGCAAATCTAACCACTAGGGTCAAACATAATCAAGAGAGTCTATCCACTAAGAGCTGAGTTGGACAATTCCTCAAAGATGTAGAATATCATATAACACTTCATAAACTTCCATTGCTGCGTACACTATATATCACTCAAGACTAACTCATCCTACCCACCTGCTAAGTGGGAGGTGTCATAGGGCACCTAGAACCCTTCCATGTTCAATTTCACAAGCGTAGAAAGCTTTCCCAATCAGATGAAGGTGAAAAAACCCAGAGTTGAATTTTTCTGCATGGCAGAGCAGTAAACATAATGTTGTGTTTTGTGCCCCATTTAAAATATAATAATGAGACTATAGTGATTTAAGCTACACTTAGCACTATTTGATAATTTTTTTTTTTTGTTATTCTTTATTTTTGTGGTGCATGGTTAAAAATACAAGCTTATGTAGACGTTGTGCATGAGCATACACGATATGTTTAAAATCCAAGATGTTCTAGAACTGCACCTTTCATCATAATAACATGCTAAACAGATGAGTATAGAAGCATAAGGAAAGCATGACTACCAAGTATGAATTTCTAAACAGTGTGTGTGTAGATAAAGCAGTAAAGAAATGAAAAATAAAAATAAGATAAAACAAATTGAGAGTGATCTTTCACATGCTACACATATGTAAAAAGAAAGCAGTGGAGGTAAATGAAAGAGATTGCAGATATATGCCATGCACCAGAGCCACTCTGGAATACAGAGCAATGGTGGGAACGAAACAATATAGTCCTGACCAGCCAATACCCTTCAGGCACCAAATGCAGTCCCTCACAGCATCAGACAGCAGGGGTGCGGAGGCCCAGCTGGCAACAGACGGACACTTCTTGAGGTTCTGGACCGCACAGAAAGATGGCCAACTGCTGAAGTACTCCAGCAGTTTGGTTTCCCTAGCAGAAGGAAAAGACAGTATAATAGACGGGTCTCCATGTCAGTCTGTGAGGCCTGTCCTGATGTCTTCCACGTCTTAAAAGGCCATCGAGGACTGCCTTCCCTCAGTAACCACCACTCTTGGAGCATGAGACACCTATAGCTGAGGGCAAATGGACGATATTTCCAGCAGTTTGGGCAGTGTGCATCCATGCGTACAGCTGAGCCCAGAAGGCTGATCTGCCCTCAGTGAGTAGCATGGCATCTGCCATTTTGGGCAGGATGGTGTCCAGGCTGCTTGCTCTGCAAGATGTACTGCAGGCCGCTATAGCAAAGGTAAGTACAATACTTGTACCGGGATATCCCTCACCGACGCTGCAAAATCTTGTGTTCACTATTCTATCCTAATTCTCCTTGACTTTCCCACTGCTTTTGACACTGTTGATCATTAACAGCTTCTTCTCATCCTCCGTAATCTCTGTCTATGAGATATTGCTCTCTCCTTGTACTCTTCCTATCTCTCCCAGTGTTCTTTTATTGTTTCTTTCTCTGGCTCTGCCTCTTACCCCCAACCCCTTTCTGTTGGTGTCACCCAAAGTTCAGTCCTTGGTCCCCTACTGTAAGAAAAAGAGATCCTATCATTACCTTCATTCAGCAGCTTATCTAAATCACCGACTGCTGGGACTTCGTATTTGTCAGTTTTCTTTTGCGGTCTTAATCAGTCCTGCTGAACTATTATCTTTAGGCAGATTAGATAGTGTTTCTATACTGTTTAGTACCATCTTGCTATCATCTCCACTTAGCAACTTATTTTTATTACTGATTGACTCCACTGTGAGGACTCCATAGTTACCAATCTTCATGGTCCCCTACTGTTCTCGATCTATACTGCCTCCCTTGGCAAGCTTATCAGCTCCTTTGGCTTCCAATATCACTTCTACGCGGATGACACGCAAATCTGTCAGTCCTCTCCTGGTCTCTCCCTGCCCCTCTTGACTAGTGTCTCTAACTGCCTCCCTGCTATTTCTAACTGGATGGCTGCTCACTTCCTTAAGCTCAACTTGTCCAAAACAGAACTTCTGGTCTTTCCTCCCTCAAGTGTTGCTACTCCCATTTCTTTCTCCTTCCATGTTAATGGTGCTACCATCAGCTCCACCACACAGGCTCACTGCCTAGGTGTTCTCTTCGACTCCGACCTCTCCTTCACCCCTCATGACCAGTCTATCGCGAAATCCTGCCACTTCCATCTCAAAAACATTGCGCGCATCTGCCCTTCTTAATGCTAGATGTGGCTAAGGTGCTGGTCCATGCCACTGTCCTCTCTCGCCTTCACTACTGCAATCCCCTTCTCAGTGGTCTTACGTGCTCCCAACTTACCATCTTCCTGTCCGCCTGCACCTCCCACGTCTCACCCATCTCTCAGTCCCTGCATTGGCTTCCCGTAAGATATAGGGCTCAATTTAAAATAAATCTCTACATAATGCTACTCCCACCTATCTATCCTCCCTAATCCACAGGTATGTCCCGTCTAGGCCCCTACGCTCTGCCGAAGACCTACGTCTATCCTTTGATGATTGCCTTCAAGACTTCTCTAGAGCTGCACCGTGCCTGTGGAACTCCCTTCCCATTATCGTTAGATGCTCACCCAGTCTCCACTCCTTCAAAAAATCATTAAAACTCTTTTTCACAAAAGCATATCAATTAAACTGTTAATGGCTCCCAACTGATTCATCTCCTGAAACTGTCATTTAAAAAACAAAACAAACAAAATAAAAAACCACACGAAGTCTTCAGTGAATACTATTCTACCAATCTACTTCCCTAATACTATCTTTACCTTTTGTGTCACTTTACCCCACTCACTATTGCATGTAAGCTCATTGAGCACGGCCCTCAACCCTCTGTTCCTGTGCGTCAAACTTGTCTGGTTACAATTACATGTTTGTTAGTCCACCCATTTAGAAACATAGAAACATAGAATGTGACGGCAGATAAGAACCATTCGGCCCATCTAGTCTGCCCAATTTTCTAAATACTTTCATTAGTCCCTAGCCTTATCTTATAGTTAGGATAGCCTTATGCCTATCCCACGCATGCTTAAACTCCTTTACTGTGTTAACCTCTACCACTTCAGCTGGAAGGCTATTCCATGCATCCACTACCCTCTCAGTAAAGTAATACTTCCTGATATTATTTTTAAACCTTTGTCCCTCTAATTTAAGACTATGTCCTCTTGTTGTGGTAGTTTTTCTTCTTTTAAATATAGTCTCCTCCTTTACTGTGTTGATTCCCTTTATATATTTAAATGTTTCTATCATATCCCCCCTGTCTCGTCTTTCCTCCAAGCTATACATGTTAAGATCCTTTAACCTTTCCTGGTAAGTTTTATCCCGCAATCCATGAACCAGTTTAGTAGCCCTTCTCTGAACCCTCTCTAAGGTATCAATATCCTTCTGAAGATACGGTCTCCAGTACTGTGTACAATACTCCAAGTGAGGTCTCACCAGTGTTCTGTACAATGGCATGAGCACTTCCCTCTTTCTACTGCTAATACCTCTCCCTATACAACCAAGCATTCTGCTAGCATTTCCTGCTGCTCTATTACATTGTCTGCCTACCTTTAAGTCATCAGAAATAATCACCCCTAAATCCCTTTCTTCATATGTTGAGGTTAGGACTCTATCAATTTGTTGGCGCTATATAACAACAATAATAATCTGCGATCGCTCCAGGCTCCGGCTTGAAGGAACATTTGGTGGAGAGATCGTCCGCCTCTTCCGTGCACACAACACTGCTTAGACCGCAAAACGGTCCAGCCGCCTGCGCTGTACCAAGAGAGTCGGCTTTTTATTGATTGTGGTTCCACGGGATAGCTTAGACTTACAGATAGTAGTTAGCCCTGTTAGCCCAGCCAAATAACAGGAATAAGGGATGAAAGTCAGTTTTTGGTCCGAAGCTCCGGGATGATGCGACTGCTCAGAATGGCGGTTCGGTTCCGCACCCGATAATATAAATATTTTTTTTAAAGGATATATTTAATTCTTGATATGTACTCCATGCACCATGTTAATGTTTTAATCAGGTGTTTTTAGTACAACTTTAAATATTTTTAGATATTTTTCAATTGGCACTCTGTTGTTGTGCTGCTGTAGCTGAGTATTAGTTATTAACCTAAACTCATGTAGAAACTGTGGTTGGCTGAAATTATGTTATAGGTATCCCAATAATATGATGCACTGCGGCTGTTGCAGGTTCTAAATCGATATTGCAAAGCAAAGGGACTGCACTTGTGGACCCTTCAGGGAAGGGTAGATGCTCTACTTCTTTGAGAACTAGGATTGTCCTACTTTTATAACATCAGGAGTTAGATGACCTTGAATCTGGCGGTTTGGAGTTACCACAGCATAAACCCAATGGGTAAGTGATATGCAGTTTGAAATCTAATGTTTGAATGATTCTTTAACTATATAATTATTGCACTTTGTGTATGTGATATAAATGAATGAGTATACACTCAAATTTTTGACTTGACAAAGGCCAGTTTAGGGTGAAACGTTGTCACTTCTTGCTTGTGGTTTCCATTAAAAGTCTGCACTTTAAAGGAAATATCGAGTGCCTTGATATTTTTTGAAGCTGAAGGTATATTGCAGCTTTCCAAAATTAAGACAGCCAAGTAATCAGGGAGAAAAAAAAACAGTCAAACTGTGCATAATAAATTTAGCCTTAAAGGCACTTCATCAGAATGACTTCACCCGTCATTGTGGTGTTGTCTTCCCCCTGCTCTACAGCCTCAGCCACAAATTTTAAATGTAGAAATAAAGGCATTTTATTTTGTTTTTAACATTTATTATGCATAGTTTGGACATTTTATTTTTTTTCTCTCTCTCTTACTCTTTATGTTAAACATTGTATTGGACGAAAAGCCAATGGACACGATGTCGCAGGGTGACATCACCAGATGTGGAGCGGGGTAACATCATTAAATAAGTCTCAGGGTTTGAAGAAAGGTAAGTAAAATTTTTTCCCCTTTTTTAAATTTATTATTAGGCGGACTCCTGGATCTAAGTAGTGAGGAGAACACTATGGTGTTAGGAAGACATGATTTCCTTTATTTTCTACCCTCCTGACTAGTGCAAGATTAGGAACAAAAAAAAATATTTTGCTTTGCAAACATAAATACTGACTTATCTAGGTGCCCAGTCCAACACCAGTCTTCTAATTCATTTATCTATGTAATTTAGAGGGACTTTAAATAGATGACTTTAGCCAGGAAACTGTATATACTGCGTGTGAATTGCATCTGCTGTACTTGAACATTTTTTTACTAGTAGCTGTAAGAATTATACAACTCATGTAGATATGATATTTCTGCTTCTAGGGCAATCTTTTAGATCCTTTCTTGGGTGCCGCATAATTCATTTCAACACTATAAGGCTCCAAAATATTTTTGAAAAGGATCAGTGAATAGATGATGTTGGGGTTATAATCATAAGTGCTCTCAATGGTGTTCTTTGTCTGTGGTACAATAAAGTTGTTCCCCTGCCTTTTCCACTACTGAGTATAGAGCAGTACATCATTAAAAAACATGTATGGTGTTTAGTATTGTGTACACTTGCCCCTCTATCCTATCCTCAGAATGCAGACTGCAACAGATGGAAGACTTAAATTATGTCAATGTACATAATGAAAATATTTTGGTATGCCTATGACAGTAAGCTATTTATGAAATTGATCTGTTGTCCCACATTGTTGTCCTAGCTTTACATCCCATTTTACAGTATATTTTTAAGGTGTATTGAAAGAGTTAAACAAACAGACAAGTAAATAAATGTATAAATACAAACATCTGCTGAATGAACGGAAAACTACAATCAAACTTTAAAGGGACACTATAGTCACCTGAACAACTTTAGCTTAATGAAACCGTTTTGGTGTATAGAACATGCTCCTGCAGCCTCACTGCTCAATCCTCTGCCATTTAGGAGTTAAATCCCTTTTTTTTTTTATGAACCGTAGTCACACCTCCCTGCATGTGACTTGCACAGCCTTCCATAAACACTTCCTGTAAAGAGAGCTCTATTTAGGCTTTCTTTATTGCAAGTTCTGTTTAATTAAGATTTTCTTATACCCTGCTATGTTAATAGCTTGCTAGACACTGCAAGAGCCTCCTGTATGTGATTAAAGTTCAATTTAGAGATTGAGATACAATTATTTAAGGTAAATTACATCGGTTTGAAAGTGAAACCAGTTTTTTTTTTCATGCAGGCTCTGTCAGTCATAGCCAGGGGAGGTGTGGCTAGGGCTGCATAAACAGAAACAAATTGATTTAACTTCTAAATGACAGTGAATTGAGCAGTGAAATTGCAGGGGAATGATCTATACACTTAAACTGCTTTATTTAGCTAAAGTAATTTAGGTGACTATAGTGTTCCTTTAACAGCTTTTGTCAAATGCCAGGAACAAATCCTGTATACTGGAAGCAAATAGATTTGGTTAAATATATAATAGATTTAAAATGTTGCTTATTTCTTCAGATGTTGCTTCCTATAACCCTTCTTGTGTCACATAGTCACCAGTGCTTTGCAATAATCCTATTGGTTTATTCAATAACAGTCATATTTTAGTTACAGGGTTATTTAAAGTGTCATGACAACGTCAGTGTTTTGAAGTGGTCATGGTGCAAGGGCTCAGTATGTTCAGCTTTACAGTATAAAACACGGCACATACTGTGGTATGTAGGCCACCTGCCGGACGTGTAACTGCCCTGAACGAGAGTTACAGGATGTATAATGTCAATTATGTGCATATTTTGTGCACAGACCTTCATTCATTGGCTGACAGTGCTCAGCTGATACTCTCACAGTATCAGTGTGGGTCGGTGTGCCCCTTACACAGCTCAAGGTCTGGGGCCTTCTAGGCCCGTCCATAAGTCCACCCATGAGTTCGCTCACAGGGAGTGGAGTGTATGTATGTAGGGGATGTGTTTATTGTAGAGAATGTAATGTGTGTGTGTGTGTGTGTGTGTGGGGGGCGAAAGTAACCTCGCCACTGGTACTTGGAGGGGCCTGCTTCCCAGTCTCTTGCCCCTGGATTATGGGCCCTGCAAAAATACATGTTAAAAAATCACTTCCATGGAAAAACCAAACCACTGAACCGATCTGGGTGATTTTTGGATATGTTGGTCACCCAGATCAGGGCTATCCGAGGATGTGACTCTTGTGGGGTTTCCATGGATCTTGGGGTACTTTTGGGGTGTTTGTAAATTGTGTGTTTTTCTGTACCTGGAGATAATTAATTATCTCTCAGACACAGAGGAGGAGTATGTTGAATGTATTGCTTGTCAGTGCCTCTTCCCCTCCCCCTTTTTCCTGTCTTATTGTTTCCCCAGCAAGGCGTTGTCCCAGGGACACTGCCATACAGGTTTTAACTAGCTGCTTTGTCCCTCCTCAATCTCCCATCAGCCCTTGCTATTGTCTGACCCCACCCTTCCTTGTACTATAGTGCTCTATGTAACCTATTGTAAATGAGGCTGTTAGGGGTTTAAATGTATGTATATATTGTAAGTGCTGGCTTCCATTAAAAACAGACCTGCTTACCCCTTCATGAAGTCTTGGCTCATGTTTGGGGGATTGGAAAGCTACACTCTGGGGATTGCTATAATTCTGGGTCCAAGGTGGGTGAAGGACGGCGAGACCCCGGCGCAGCTGCATCACTGGAAGTGATGTCTGCAGTACTTATGGTGTTTGGTGAAGTGCTTGGAGCCCTCGGAAAGCACTAGGAGCATCGATTGGCGGAGTTACTCAGTTGGAGTGCCGGCTGTCCGTCACAGTGTGTGTTCTTATAGAATGTAGTGTATAGGGATACCACTTCGTGTAAGGGATGTAGCGTGTGTATAGGGGATGCAGTGTGTGTTAGTGTGTAAGGAATGCATTGTATGTTTCTGGGTGTGTAAGGGATGCATTGTGTTAATCTGTGTTTGTATGTGTAAGGAATGCAAGGTGTGTTTCTTTGTATGTAATGTAATGCAGTTGTGTAAGAGATGTATTTTGTTTCCGTGTGTGTCAGTGTGTGTGAGTAGGGATGCATTATATGTTTCCTGGTTGTGTGTTTGTGTAAGGATGCATTGTGTATGTCTGTAGTGAAAGAGAGGACTTGTGGGGTAGGATAGGGGCTGAGAGGGGAGCAGCTCTTTATTTATTTTTATATAGTGCTCTCCCCTCTTGTCAATTAGTGATTTCTCCTCCTGTCCCTCAGTGCTCTCCCCTCCCCTCCTTTCCCTTAGAGCTCTCCCTTGCCCCCCTGTACCTTAGGGATATCCCTTCTTGTCCCTTAGTATTCTCCCCTACCCCTCTGTCCCATACTGTTCTCTACCCCCTTCCCTTAGAGATGTCCACTCCATCCTTAGAGCTCTTCCCTGCCCCCTGTCCCTTAGTGGTTTCTCCCGACTCTTCCCTGTCCCTCAGTGTTCCACTCCCCTGCCTGTCCTTAGTGGTCTCACCCCCTCTTAGTGGTCCTCTCCACTCCCACTCTCCCCCCTTAGTGGTCCTCTTCCCCCCCCCAGTGGTCCTCCCTCTCCCCACCCCCTTAGTTGTCCTCCCTCTTCCCCACCCCCATAGTGGTCCACCCCCCTCCTCTTAGTGATCCTCCCTCTCTTCCTCTCCCTCCCCTCTTAGTGGTCCTCCCTCTCCTCCTTTAGTGTTATCCCCTCCTCCCTGCTGTGCCTCCTACCTAGCTTTGTAGCATGGCCGAGTGGTGACTGAGTGACTGGCACACTGGTGGGTCACTCAAATCTGGCACCCCCTGCCCGGTGCATCCTAGGCGACTGCCTAAGTCGCCTATAGGAGGTGCCAACCCTGACTCGCAGGAACTGAATGTGAGTTGAATATATACTTCAAAAAGCAAATATGACATGGGGAATTTAGCCATTCGGCTATTTTAGCCTAGAATGCAGACCTCTCTTTGAATTTGCTTTGAATTCTCAGCAAACCACACACAGGTCATTTAGTAAAGCGAGAATTCAAAGTGTGTTTCAAATTTAAAGCTACAGTAGCCAAACTGACTACTGAACGTTAGCATTTAGGTTATTTTGGTCTACAATTTAAAATGCATTTGGAATACACTCTGAATTAGTGAATAATCCTGACAGAGTTCCTAGTTTTAGGTCAGCTGTTAATGCCTTTCAACAAAATTAGATACGGTATGGCTGTCTTAATTTAGAACGCAAATCTCACCATCCATGATTAGAGCTCTGGAACACATGGAAACCACAGAAAGATGCTCAACAGTACATATGTGATCCCGTAAGAGAAGTGCATGACGATGTGAAAGTACTTCCTCAATGTGTGCTGCTGGCAAAATGTGTTTCGACACCATTCTGTGTGCACACTAGGCTGGTGTGCCCCATTTTCAAGCCACATGCTCAGTGTGTCCTGAATTGACACTATGTGCTGGGCGGTATGTATTAATTGCACGCCTAATTGCTCTCATCTCTGCTGCATTCAGTCCCCATTGACCTAAATATGGATTTGCAACTGAATTCTAGCAGCCTAACTTGAGGTCAGTTCATATACATCCATGTGTTCTTGTTAGCTTTTATAGTCATTATACTTGGGAGGTCTCCAAATGCCGAGATATAATTTGCGTTTGACCAAATGGTAATAGAGAAAAACTTGTCAAGCTTCCAAAATGGAAATTAATTGCTATTTTGTGAATTATCACCTCTGGGGTTCAGCTGGCAGTCGTCCCAGCTTTGGTTTTTACTGAACAGACATTAAAGAAAAAAAGCGGACGTAACATCTCTGGATCTCATAGTTCCAGTATTGTATTTCAAGTATTAATTTATTATCTAAACAAGAAATTGTGGTGATAGTTGTCAATCACAAACAGGAACATTAGAGGTAAAAAAAGAGAAAAGGAAGAGAGGAAGATTTTTATCCACTTCATTAAAGGATCACTATCGTGACAAACTCGTTTTCTTGACACTATACAACCCTTAGGTCCCCCCACCACTCTCAGGGCCCCCCTCCCTTGGCTCTGAAGGGGTTAAAACCCCTCCAGTTACTTACTTTAATCCAGCGCTGGTGACCTCTCCTCCCACTCTGACGTCGGCTCCCAAGTGGAGCGGAATGCGCATGCACGGCAAGAGCCGCGCATGCATTCAAACAGTATATAGGAAAGCATTTCTCAATGCTCTACTATGGACGTTCTGCACGCTGGATGCGATTTTTGCAACCAGCGTCGCAGAAGCGCCTCTAGTGGCTGTCGGGAAGACAGCCACTAGAGGCTGGATTAACCCTGCAATGTAAACATACCAGTTTCTCTGAAACTGCTATGTTTACATCTGAAGGGTTAAAACTTGGGGGATCTGGCACCCAGACCACTTCATTTAGCTGAAGTGGTCTGGGTGACTATAGTGTCCTTTTAAATTTGCAATGGAATTTTTAACATCTGTCAACTAACAGTAACTATAGAAAAAATACAAAATATCTTTCACTATATCACAGTGAATTACAGTATGTTAATTAAAGTGCCTGTGCACTTAAATAGACAAACAAGTGCTTTTAGTGAATTGAAAGAGCATATAGTGCTAAGTTAATACTTGACTTCCCTTCTAGCTAAGGATTAACCCGAAGATCTCCTCAAATCTTCAACCAATGTACACAAAGTATATGGGTGAGTCCAGCTAGGGGAGACAGAGATACAATATAGTGCAACACTATATGTTGGTTGAAAAGCAAAAACCGAATTGTTTTCGGTTGAAAAGCATATCATTTGGCATTTGCTTTTCAACCGAAAACAATTCCTGAAGAAGTCCCTGTTAGGGATGAAACGCGTTGAATAGATGTTCTCTTTTATCTGATGCCAGCTGTTTTTAACTTCTGTGTGAGTAAATAAGTCTTTTAAACTACACATTTGTTTACAGTTATCTTACCTGGTTACATTTTATTTTTTACATACAACTGAGACCCATAATAACTACAATCAAGAAGACATCCATCTATGAGATTTCTGAATGCTTAAATCTTGACAACAAAGTGTGAGTGACCCATTGGCACACTATATATTTTCCTTTTGGGTTTCACAGTGTTGCACTATATTGTATCTCTGTCTCCCCTAGCTGGACTCACCCATATACTTTGTGAGCTAACAGTAACTAAAGGGAACTGTTTCTTCTCCGGCAATTACTCCAATGTAGAAATAAACATTGAAAATCACCTATAAGTTGTTTTTCAGTTTTTTTCCGTGACCCTTGATTTTCTTTTAAAAGCGTATTAAAGATTTAGCAATTGATATCACAATTCAGTTTAGGCTCTGCAATGGTACAATTTGCATTGGTGGAGGGTTAATAGTGTTCTTCTTTAATAGAATTGACCAAGCACCATAATCACTGCAATGCTTAGTCTGCTAATAGTTTGACTTCTTCCACTATGGAGAGCTGGAATGCTCCTGCCTGGAAATTTTGTTAACTTTCTTGACGGGCTTAACTTAGACAAAGAGTTTCCAGCTCTCATAAAGGGAAAGACCCAGTGAAATTAATGTAAGAAGTCAAACAAAATGTTTTTGGACACTTACATGGGGGAGAGGTGTTGGGGTACTCCTGGCTTCATAGCTACTAAAGTGCGCTTCAACATTTCAACAAATACCAGAGAAATTTAAAACTGCTGAACAACGTTCTAGCAAAGCAATTCTTTGAAACTGTGGGTCCCGTTAAAGCGATCGTGTTGAATGTTTTGTGAATTGTTTTCACTGAAGAAATACTGTTGTTTATACAGGATATTTTCATATTTGATATATTATTGTCTGGCTTAAAACATTTCAGAATTTTCAACTAAAACAGGAAATCTCCTTATGAAAGTGTGTTGAAAATGTTATCTTGTTTCATTGTAGATTTATACATGTTCAGTATTTTTTTATTTGATACATGATACCTTTTCTAAAAAGCCTAATAAATCTCGGCTTATTATTACAATTTACATAGGCTTATTACACTTACGATACTTTCATGCTGTGAAATTATTACACTTCATTTATCTGACCAAGGAGTGAATATGTGTTCACTGTAACAATCTCCATTTGTAAGGAGTTGTCTTTTTTTGTGATGTGAGAGGAGAAGAATGAAGCATGTACAATTATGTTGGCTTTAAACTTTTTAAACTTTGAATGATTTTCAATAAAGATCAAATAAAGTCAAAACAATTATTCCTAGACAGTTTATTATACATGTTTATTACTTTGGCAAATAACCTTGTGTATATGTGAGAATATATTTTGAGGGTTTAAGCATGTGGTATGTATATATGTACAGTGTTTGGGAGAATGATCTTTCAGTCCTAGATTATCCTGCAAATGTCTTCAGGTTTTACTTAATAACAACATTATGAAGAAAAAACAATAGTTGGCAATGCTGCTAGAAGTATTGTATTAAAGGGACACTATAGTCACCTGAACAACTACAGCTTAATGTAGTTGTTCAGGTGAGATCTATAGCTCCCTGCAGGCAATCTAATGTAAACACTGTATTTTCAGGGAAAATACACTGTTTACATTGATTGATAGGAATACCTCCAGTGGCCGTCACTCAGATGGCCACCAGAGGGACTTCCTATCATGTATGGCCCTAAAAAAAGCCATGTACACGTCAGACGTATTAAAATAGAGCTGAGCTGTCAGTCAGCTCAGCTTGCGGCTGCGCACATCGCGCACATGCACGGTAGTGCGCTCAGGACTTCATAGGAAGGCATGAATGCCGCCCTATGAAGTATGTGCGCATGTGCGGCGAAGCTGCGCATGCGCACAAGGGAGCAATGACGCTTCCAAATGGAAGCGTCTGATTGCTCCCTGCTCGCGCCCGCCTATTTCGTCATTTTGACTAAATAGGGGGCGCGGCTTCACGAGGCTTCCGGTGCTGGTACCAGGTGAGTAAAAAGGGCTGCCTGGAGAGTCCCTTTAACAAATAAGGAATGCAGACATGATATCGAATAATAGTACATTTTATATCCCCAGACACTCCTTCTCCCCATACATAAAGCAAGATTTAGAAAAAGAAGTATACATTAAGGTTTAAGTGTAGCAGACCACGGGTAACCCGACCGGTTACCTCCGCTTATTAGCTTTCTTCAGCTGCTCAGGAAACACTTAGAATATAAAGAGACCAATGTCCCCCAGTAACTGGACAACACACAGCTCTGGAGGTACAACACTAACTGACCTCTGTTTATTTCGTCACACAAGGTTTTACATGCACAGACCCCTACATGGGGTCTCCAACACAAAACAACAGGGGTTTCTGTAGCGGACCCAGGGTAAGCCGACCGGTTACCTCTGCTAATTCCCTTCCTTCTGCGAGTCAGAAACCATTTACAGTATCAAGAGACCCATTCCCCCCCACCCCGCCAGTAAGTGGACGACACACAGTCCCGGAGGTACAACACGATTTTATTGGCCACACACGGCTTTTATGCGCAACCCTCTACAAGAGGTTTACCACACAAACATACAAGACAGAAATCCAGACAAGGGAAGCGTCTCCGGGTATGAATGTTCCCCCTTGCTAGCGTTCGTCTATATGAACGGCGGCCACCCAGGGAAGCACTCATTAATTACTTCCCTTGCGGTATCACACCTATGTTGCGAGTGCGAATGTTCTGATTAATTGGTGTGAATTCTAATGGGGCACCGGGGAGGTCCTTGTTCGGGAAACGAACAAGGTGGGAAACAACCAACGAAGACTCCCCCTGGTGGCATTCACCTGTAGGAATGGCGGCCACCCAGGGAAGCACTCATTAATTGTTTCCCTTGCGGTTTGTGTTTTGACACTTATGTAGCTAACATTCTAATGTAGCTAACATTCTAAATGAGGTATTGGGGTGGCCCCTGTTCAGGAGGTGAATGAATTCCCTTTGTGGAAGCACTCCCGAATGGGGAGCAGGAACAAGAAACAAACATACAGGGGAAACACATGTAAAAGTGAAGGGCGATTCACGAACAAACAGCGGTTCCGCCACAGTTTCCATCCCAAGAAGCTGATGGGGGATGGAAGAGGGACAAAGCAGCCAGTTCAAACTGGGCTGGCAGTGTCCCTGTGGCAATGCCCTGCTGTGACAGGAAAAGGAAGGGGGAGGGGGAGAGGCACAAACAAGCAATACATTTCACTTAACTATACTTTACAGAGCTGCTACACCCCATCCCCTTTTGTTGACCCACAGCTGCATATTCAGGCACATGTAAAACGGTCCCAAAAATGGTGCCGCAAGCTTGTGGCCCGCGCCAAAGAAATCAGGCAATCCATCACATATCTCCCCCCATAGAAATAGACAGTGGACACATGGGTATATGGCACTCAGTGACGGTGTTCCGTCTCATTAATATATGTTAAGATCAATGCACAGAGATCCTGAAGGTAGGAACATGATACTGTTGGCTCGGTGATAGGACAGGGGCTTTAATTAAGAAAAGAAAGACCAAGAAAAGGTATGCAAAGAGGGGTCAGGCAGTAATCAGAGTGGTATGATCGGCGGCAATCAGCAGGTCAGAAGGCAAGCAAAGTGAGGAAACCAGTGAAGAGAAGAAACACGAGTTATGAGGCAGGTAACAAAACAACCAAGCACTGACTGACAGTTGTGCTCTGCTCATAAAAAGGTTGCTAAATCGCATAACCTGGACTCATCTGTAGGTGGGGTTATCTGATATCAAATTTAAATGACTGTGGTACTCAGTGTCATCTTGGCTACATCATTGCCCTTGCTCCACCATCAGCCATCTCTTTTCTGACCAAGACACGCAGACCAGTTCCCCCACATGGCGACCACCACCTTGGATGGACGGAACAACAACCGCAGGTTCCCCTGCCTTGGACCAAGGTGCAGAGGCTGCTGACTGGGGAACAGCAGCCACAGGCACCATCACTGCCACAAACCAACCTCCAGGGTGCTTTGGCGCCCCAGAACAGATGAGTACCGGTGTTTTTTGTGACAACTATAAACTGGGGAGACAATTATGTACTTAGATGATTATGTGCTAGAACAATTCAATACACAAGACTTTATTTCTCATGTGTTATCATAACGAAAATTTTCAAAGGACTTTGGCAAACTCTGAAAAACAGCCAAAATGTACTCAAACATACATGAATCACATTGAGGTGCAGAAAATAATTTAATGTATATTTGCTAACATATCCTTTCCCCTTTCACCATTGAAATACAATGTCTGAAACTGCAATGTGGAATGGTAAAAATATGATAGGTATGATAATTATGGTAAAAACACAGAACCAAGTAACCATGGAAACTAAACTACTATAACACTACTATAAAGTGTGTTGGGTAAATACACAAAGCGTAACGCTTGTTAGGCCCACAAAAAATATCCAAAGTATCCTTGGAAACATTTTACACAGTGCAACACATTTCTCTCTTTACACGGCTATCAATCAGAACGAGGAGAAACTGACCAAAACAGTGTTGGCCAGCCTTGGCTTTGTGAAGTTAACATGTAATTTTGTCCAAAATCACTCACATACCAAATACTTGATAGCATTTACTTGTGATGTGCCTCAAGGAGGAGTGAATTGCTTCTTCAATTGGTGGAGGAGGGGTTAAAAGTATATGTGTATAAAAGAATGTTATGTTACACTAACTGTTCTCATATGTTTTCCTTGCCAAGCGTCCATAAAAAAGAATCCTAACTCTGTAAAGCACAAATCAAAATATATCAAAAATTTTAAGCCAGTAAAGCACCAATGTCGACACCAAGCAATTCTACATATTTATGTCTATAGCCTAGAGAGCTAACGTCACAACAGGAAATATTCATGTTTTTATTGGGAGGTTTTCTGTTTTCACTTTTTTGCCAAAAACCATTTGATGATATAATTTTTAGAACATTAATGTAAAGCTAATGCTAACATGTTTGGTAGATTCTCTACCACAGAGCTTGCGTTTTAAATGCATCTGTGCATGATCGTACACGTGGATTTATTTTATTTCATATAATAAATCAGATATAAATGTATTCTCTATTATCATTTACATCAGAATTCCCTAGAGAAATTCATTAGATGATTTCCTGAACAGAGAGGATACAGAGATTGGAATTTCTTGGCTTTGAATTCGAAGTAGATGCTGTGCAGAAATTTTTTTTTGATAGGTTTCCACTGCTGCAGCAGATGTGCTATAATTTCTTTAGACTTAGTTAGACACACTTTAGAATTGTATTAAAATATCTATATAATTTTGGAAAAGAAAACTCCAATGTACAAGACAGCGCATAAAAATCAGGGAAGGCCATGTTTTTCAACAGGCAACATACAATGGAGGGCTCTCAGTTTTGAGTATTTTATAAAGAAGAAAAAAAATATTTGGGGACTGAATTGGGAACAAATCTAGAGATATCTAAGGAACTACTTTTTATTATGGTCAAAGCCTAAGCTGACCAAACTTGACAAAAAGCATCAAATTTTGACAGCTGTCACTAATAGTAGCTGAAGGGAAAAGATATATTTTAGTTTACTGAAACAAATGACTGATGGAGAATCTATGATATTGCAGGACTCTCTCTAGACTTCTTTTGTTACTGCACTGCCCTTGTGGGCTGTGAGTGTTTGAAATGCAAATTACATTAGCACTCTCTGTAATGGAACTAGGAGCCAAAATTTGCTTGAACCTGAGCCGGGACCTAATGAGCATTATATTTCCAAAGTGCAACAATGAATTATACTGCCAGGCAAGACAGACACTATATAATTTAATACAGGGCCCAGAGACTGGGCATCTCCTGGTATTCCCCTCCATCTTGTTTCCAGTGGGATGAAGGGTGCGGTGGGGGCCACTCTTAGGTATAATTGCTGTTTATTAATAAAAGGACTATGAAACTGGGTATATGCTAGGTCAAACTGTGGTGCAATGCAATGCCTAATATTGTTATAAGGGGCCCAAGAGACTATGTATCTCCTATAGGGCGGGTCAATATTTTCAAAAGGGTCCAGGGGACTGGGCATTGTGAGGATCATATTATATATATTTATAAAGGGAGAGAGTGTATGAGAACTCTGAGAACAGACAAAAGCTTAGCTTTTGTGCCATTACAGAGTGAACCTTTACCATTGCACATTAGACTGATCCCACCTATTAGGTCAGTCCAGAACCAAAGTTCCGGCAAGCTCTCTCTGCACGAGAGTTACAGCAACCTCGGATGATTGTTTCATACTTGTTTGGGTCTTGTCAGCGAGGTGTAGCTAATACCCCTCTAGGCACAGTAAGTACAGGGTCTACATCTGGATTATCCCTTTAAAATGCGGAGAGCCAAGGTAACGAATTGAAACAAAAACGGAGAATATGAGAACTCTGAGAATGGGCAAAAGCGTAGAGAAACTATAGCTTGTCCTTCGGTAAATTACCCGTCCAGGTCTCAAAATAGTTTTTATATAGGGCTCAAGAAAAGAAGCCTGGGCCCTATAAGGGCATATTTTATTGTTATAAAGGACATGTCCTGGGCTCCATTATAACCATTCACTCCTCCTGCCATTGAGGTGAAGGGCAGCCCCTATCCAGTACTATTGGAGTCCACGGGACTTTTATATGTACTTCCCAGTGCTGTAGCCGAGATTAATATATTACTCTGCTCTCTGCTGCGGCACTGAAATTTTGTCCCCGGCTGTGTTGCTATGGCAATTTATTGTTATATGCACTTTTTTCCATTTTCACAAATGGTATTCCCTCACTCACAATAGACGTCACTAGTGATAGGCCATTAAAAACCATTACAAGGTTAAAAAGTGATATGTGGCCGTTATTATCTACCAGCTGTTGTTAATCGCAACAATTTATGGCACATATTTAGCAAAAGAGTTGGAAACGAGCCCAAAGTAATTCCTGCTTTTGTTAGACAACACTTCATTATTCCAGGAGAGTATCCTTTGATAGAAACACATTGTAAGTCACAGGGAATGAGTCTAAGATCCAATGTCTACTGCACTTATGATAAATAAAGTTGCGCTTAATCAGAATGGAATTTGTGTGTGTTTATTTGTTTTACTGGTTTGTTCACTTGATGTTCTAGATCATCAGTGTGTCAATGTTGCCAGGTTTTTACAACTTTCTTATGTGTGACTAAGGAAATGTCACTTGTGCAAAGCAGCAGCTGTCTAGAACAGATACAACGGCTCCTACATGTCTATTGCAGATGTTAAAAGAAAATTGGAAAGTGATAAGTTGCTTTTTAGGTTATGTAAATAGATCAAAGGGTAATATGAAAGTAGGCAGCCAAAAATCTCATGTATTTTGTAAAAAGGGTTAGTGCATAACATGTTTAAAGGGACACTCCAAGCACAGTAACCACTATGGCTTGCTGTAGTGGTTATGGTACCAGGAGTGTACTGGTGCCCCCATAGTGTAAGGAGTCAAGCTGTTTTTGAATGGTTTGACTTCTCACTTGGGGACTACCGGCCTCCTCTACCCACCTCTACTACCATCTCCCGACATGGGTAGGGCAGTGTAGGTCTCACCCTTGCCCTGCATAACGGGGCTTAGCTCAGGAAAAGTTCTTGCTGAGGAACTCCAGAATCTCAGGATATGGTAGTGAAGGCTGGCAGTGGCACTTGGTGTACCTCTGGTAAGAACTTAAACCTTCAAAAACAGTTTGATTTCTTATAATGGGGGGATACCAGGGCAATCCTGGAACCAACACCAATACAGTGAACAGTAGTGGTTATGATGATTGGAGTATTCCTTTAAAGGCTCTTTCTACATGAATGTTTAAATGTGAAATGAATCATTGATCCAGTTTGACTTATTTTTACTATTGACTCACTCTTATATTCTGATCGACCATTGTAAACACATTTAACATTTCCATCCCACTTACTCATTTATTTATATTGCCTTTCATTTTGCTTTGCACTGATGTCCTTTTGCCCTGCTTCCACATTCTACAGAAAACTTCAATAATGAAATATATCACCACTAAAATTCTGTAATATCCAAGGTAGTAAAGCTCTGTTTTGTTACTGTACTGACTGTATTATGTCAATATACAAATGTTATTTTTACATCCTGAATGCATTTTTAGGAATCCACATGACCAGATTGCCTGCTATCGAGTTCATTACACATACCCAAAAGCAGATTATAACTGACTCCATATATCTATTTTTTTCATCAGCTATATTTGCCAAAAATGATATATCTGCTTCTTCTTTTATAAGCTAGCTGAAACATTGCAAGATAAAATACGCCATATAAATTCTGTAAAGTTTTACTCTCTCTTCCCAATATTGCGATGAAAAAAATAAAAAATGATAATTTCGTATTTGTGCAGACTTATATTGCAAGGTAATACTGAACAGTAATTTGTACAAGACTACTCATTTAAACATAATTCACACAATATGTTAGAGACACTATAGTCACTAGAACAACTACAGCTTATTGAATTTGTTCTGGTGAGTAGAATCATTACCTTCAGGCTTTTTGCTGTAAACACTGTCTTTTCAGAGAAAATGCAGTGTTTACATTACAGCCTAGTGATAACTTCACTGGCCACTCCTCAGATCGCTGTTAGAGATCCTTCCTGGATCATGGCTGCCTAAAATGTATCCAAACATTCAGTGTCTCCTCCCTCTGCATGCAGACACTGAACTTTCCTCATAGAGATTCATTGATTCAACTCTATGAGGAGATGCTGATTGGCCAGGGCTGTGTTTGAATCATGCTGGCTCTGCCCCTGAGCTGCCTCTTTGTCAGTCTCAGACAATCCTATGGGGAAGCACTGTGATTGGATCAGGCTACCACGTCTGATGATGTCAGCAGACTGCTTGTTTTTTTTTTGAGGCAAACAGCATGCAGAGTTACAGCTTCTGGCTTGAATACAGTAAGATTTTGCTATTTATGGAGGCATCAGGGGCCCATGGGGGCTAGATGGTGGTTTTAACACTATTTTGTCAGGAATACATGTTTGTGTTCCTGACCCTATAGTGATCCTTTAAGTAAATGCTATACCACTTTGTCTAAAAGAAAATAAATTTAAAAATGATAAATCCGTAATATATATATTTGCTTGTGCTTTTTAAATGCATTAGACTTTGCTAGGTTGTACAATATACTTTGAACAATGGATGTTTCTCTTTTTTTGGTAAATATATTTTTGACAACATATTTGGGGCATCTCATTAAACCCTTGTCTCTGTTCTTTTCTTCACTATCAGTAGTGCTGTCTTTGATATACATTTGATGGCTACATATCGCATTTGCTGACATATAGTATGTATAGCAAGTTTGTCGTAATATTTTTCTCTGTCAATTTTCATGTTCATATATTCAAAAACATAAAAATGATGCGCAAGAATTTAATATAATTAATATCCAGCTTTTCTCAACCCAATTTCCAGAATATAACCTTTAAAACAAGATAGTGCATACATACCATCTGTACAAAACAATATGCAGTAAATATAAAATACATTTTGTGAATGGTAATTCACAAAGCCCGAGTGGATTATGTGCTATTCTCATTAAATAGCTCTGGAGAGATCAGACACCTCATGAGCGATAGATCCTTAGGCAACTGTATAACATCCGCATCAGACAACAGACTGCTGGCTCTGCTAATTGGTAAAACCGTATTTTTGAAAAACAAATGCAAGTTGCAGAGTTAGAGTGCAGTCCTCTAATAATAGGTCCAAGGTTGCTTACTTTCAAAGCCAAATATTAACCAAGTGGAATGTGATGAGGAAAATTTGGGAGCTTTCTGAGTAGATATCTGCTTCAAGCAAAATAAGGGAAATCAATTATTGGTTGGGATATGTTATAAACCACCTAATGTTAATACTGTTGAGGAACAACAAGCTGTTTGGAAAATCTGCACATTTGGGTAACATGTTAATTATTAGAGATTTCAATTACCCAGACATAAGTTGGGATAGAGCGACTAGCAGTGTGAGGGAATATATCTTGATTCCAATGTTCAGCGTAATTAAATTAAGGCCTACATCTGATGCTCTTTATAAGTTATGAACTTTTTCTCTGTAAAGTGCTGTATACATGTCAGCATACAAGTTGCGTTCTCTGTGTACGCTAGCCCCCACCGGTGCACTTATTGGAAACTGTACATTGTGTGACTGTTTGCTAGCTAATTTTATCTTGCAACCTTCCTATCTTATGAAATATGTAACCACATATTGTTTTGTAAACTCATTTTATATCTTATGAAATATGTAACCACATCAACTAATTTTATCTTTTGACTTTCCTATATTTAACTACATTATTTATTTTTATACCTTCAAGTTAAGCTGTAACAATATTGTGTATAAATGCGCCTACTTTTAACAACCTTATTTTTAACCTTCAAGCTAAGCTGCAACAATATTGTGTATAAATGCACCCTACTTTGAATAAACAAGCAGAAGGAATTCTGGACTCACAACCATCTGTGTTGTGTGCTAATTGCTTCTCCAAGCGCTCGTTGCCAATTTGGAGCCCCCTAAGAGGTGACCAGCCTTTGATGGTCCATGACAGTAGTTCAGCAAGGGAAATCAGGTTTTTGAACCTGTTAAATTACACAACTGGTACAAGCACCAACTAGAAAGGATGCTTGTCTGGATCTGGTTATAACAAAATAATTTGACCTTTTGACAAACATTCAAGTAGGGGAGCACTTGGGAAATAGTGATCACAATATGGTGTCTTTTGAAATAAACTCAAAAAAAGCAAATGAACCTGGGGTATATTTAAACAATGAATTTTATAAATACCAATTTTAATAAGAATAGGGCAGCAGAAATGATTCCTATATTTAAAAAAGGGTTCAAAATCTTTGTCTGGAAATTTTAGACGTGTGAGCTTAACTTCTGTAACTGGGAAAGTATTTGAATGGTTATTAAGGGATAACATTAAGGAATTCATTGAGAAGTACCTTGCTATTAGCAAAAATCAGGATGGTTTTATGAAAAATAGGTCATGTCAAACTAACTTACCATATTTTTCCATGTAGGTATGTATACGTATACAGAAATAAAGAAAGCAAGAAGAAACCAATCTAATTGCTAAAACTTTTTATAATTTTATAATTCTACCATCTCATTTTATTCTATTTTCTTATTTCCTTATATTTTTTTTATTTTATTATAATGGCTTTTATACTGAGCACCTGCATTATAGCATTCTAATAGTGTACTGTTTTTAAATTGGATTATATTAAGATCATATTTCATTTATCAGTTATATCTGTATAAGCATAGGTTTAATGTGCTATATAAGAGACAATTATGTTTGAACAACACCGAGTGATCAAAGGGTTAACCCCATCGGAATTGTAACACTGGCGAAGGGGTATAAATATCCAGCGGTATACGAAAGATGCATTCCTCTGATGAAGTGACAGGATGTCACGAAATGCGTAAGACTGCATCTCTACACTCACACAGTGGAACGCATACTGAATCAAAGTGGAACGCGTGCGGTGAATCTCCCCGACAGTCATCTGACAACCAGGATTCTGAAGCTGTCTTTGAAGCCGGCTATGACAAGGCAGCATTTCTAGAGTATCCAGATTGCTGGGAGGAAGACACCAAAGAAAGATGCATTGCTATTTTTTAGTCTAGAATTGGGGGTTGTCTTATAGATGGAATGTCACTGCAAGGGTTAAAAAAACAAAACACTTGTGCGCAGGGTCTAAGTTAAGATGGTGCCTACCGCATTTAAGTCACAGCCCACACACACATACCTGGCCTCCTTCCCGCCGATCCACTTCTGAATGCTGTGACAAGGAGGAAGAGGTCCTTGTATGCGTGGGAGCTGTAGCAGACATCAGAACTTACCACCAACGGAGCTCCAGAGACATGCCACACCATAAAAGGAGCAGCCATATTAAGGTTTGCTCCACCTCAGGTAGGTCTTGCTTTCTGATTTATATTTATGGGAGAGGAAATGGGGATCGGGGAGCAGAGGGAATACTACTGTGATGTCCCAGCATGCCCTCACACCACCTGCTGTTTTGTGGGAGCTGTAGTGTCCCACCATGCACTGTATAACTGCTAACTTCATAGAGTACCGTAGCACAGGGGAGACATGAGAATCAGAAGTGTGTTGTACTCCTCAGAAGTCCCCTCTAAAATATCAAAGTTGTTCTATTTGATGTTTTAAATATTGGGCTCAAAAAGTAAGTAGAAGTATAGATCAGTAGATGTGATCTGCTTGGATATTGCCAAGGCAAACACCCTGATACAGTTTCACACAATAGGTTAGTGTTCAAACTCAAAGAACTTGGTCTCAATGACATTCATGTTCTTGGGTAGAACATTAGCTGAAAGACAGAGTGCAGAGAGTGGTCAATAATCATACATTTTCAAGCTGGACAAAAGTGATAAAAGGTGTCCCTCAGGGTTCTGTTCTGTGACCACTTCTATTTAACATATTTATAAATTACCTTGAAATAGGCATTATGAGACAGGTTTCAGTGTTTGTAGATGACACAAAACTCTGTAAAAGAATACAATTACTTAGTTGCAGAGAGTTTAAGATAAAGTGGACTGGACACTCAAATGGCAGATGAAATTTAATGTAGAAAAATGCAAAGCTATGCATTTGGGGGTAAAGAATGCACAAGCAACTTATACCCTAAATGGTATTGAATTAGTGATAATAACACACGAGAAGGAATTGGGAATTGTTATAGACAACAAACAATGTCAATGCAATGTCAATAGGCAGTTGCTAAGGCCAGTAAGGTAATGTCATGCATAAAAAAGGGCATTAATTCTCAGGATGAAAATATCATTTTGCCTCTTTATAAATCAAAGGTGAATATGCTGTGCAATTTTGGGCAACTGTTCTAAATAAGGATATTATGGCACTAGAAAAAGTACATATACGGGCTACAAAATTAATAATAAGGAATGGGACATTTTAGGTTTGAAGAAAGGTTAACACATTTAAATCTGTTTAGTTAAGAAAAAATATTTAGGGCCAATGAAAACCATTGTCTGGAAATCTATTCATAAACAAGACTATACATAGAAAACAAGGTCACACATTTAGATTGGAAGAAAGGAGATTTAGCCTAAAGTAAAGGGTTTTATACACAATGGTATAAAGAAATTCATGGGTTCTTTGAAGCGATACTTCTGGTGGCCCAAATGTATTGTTTCTGTCTTATTTTATGCCAAGTCCAATCTCACATGAGCCAAAAAAGAAAAAGAACATTCTCGTCCATAATTATCTGATTCCAATACTCATAGTACTCCATTATTTACCACCTCCTATCTGTCATTAATATGAAACAACCTGCACATTGGAAAGTTGGCGGTCACATAGATTTTTTCAAGCTCATTGAAATGCAACAGTTTTTTTCTCTTTATATTGTAAATATTAAATCTACTACATTATTGTTGTGTTGGAATGGAATCTCTGCACTCTGCACTCCATGGTACTACACAAACATCTGATACTAATGAATAATTGTGTATATTTTTATTCTGCTATCCAATTCTTTTTTTTACTTAAGAAGAAAAATCTGTTTACTTATATTGGATGCAAGATGTTCTCGCAGCTGCATATATTTGGTTCTAGTGGATGCAGATGTTTAGTTTGAAAGCAAGACCAGACCCTCCTTTAATTATGCCACTAGAGACCGCGGCTAGCAGTGTTTCAGACTGATAAGCAATTTCCATCATTTTCCCAGGACGTCTGATATGACATTCTACAGGCTGCATAAAATATTCATAGTAAATATAGTGTTCTGACTTCGTAGTAGCTAGATACCAAATAGTTACTCTGATATATTTTTTGAGTACAACAAAATGACAAAAAAATATGAGGATTATATAAGAAATTGTGCTTGATTTTGCATTAGTGCTTGTGAATCAGTACAGACCCATCTTACAGAGCCTGGGTCATGAAGAACTTGGATTTCTATCCACATATTTTGTTGCCTCTATTTTTCACATGAAAAAACAACTAAATCCCTGCATCCACAGCCAGCTGTAGAAACGTTTATAACTCTTATCCGGGAAGAGTCCTGATACATTCTTTCCTTTCTAATGGAATAAAATATGGCTGTGCACTTTAGCCATCATGCAGGTTGAGGGTGATCGTTGTTGAACTACTTCAATATCTGGGATATCAAAGGGGGTGCTATTTGCGCCACTTGCTCCACCAAAAGGCGAAGACTCACTAGGAAGAGGGGGAAGGTTCGTGTGCAGAATTGACAGGTTAGTCTGGTGTGAAAGCTGGCCCACAAAGAGCAAACTGTGTATTGAGAATCGCTTCAGTGCTCTCTGCAGGTTCCTACAGCCCTGAGTATAGTGCAAGTGCACTTAATGATCTGCTCACCCTATATTTGCTGGGATAGTTCCCTGGTGTCCTAAAAGCTGGACATCATGGAAGAAAGTCAAGATGGCAAGTCAGGACCCGAAAATCTGCAGTGTCCCGCCACTTTTCAGACTATACAATTGGGTAATAAATATAAAAGAAATAGATTTAAACCAATGTGGTTTATAGGGAAGGTAATCCAAGAAATTAAAATAAGAATAGGGCATTCAAATCAGAGGCATCCTATATAAGGAAGCCAATAACGCATATAAAAAGACAATTAGAATGGCTTAAGTAGAAAATGAGACAGTGATCGCCAAAGAGAGCAAAAGGTTTTAAAGTACATAAATTTAAAAAAAATAAAAGTGTAGGGACATTGAAATCAGATAAATTTGTTTTAGTAAATGAAGATCAGGAAATGGCAGAAATATTAAATAATTATTTTTCTTCAGTATATGTTAAGGAGAAACCTATGGCAATATATAGGAAATGATTGCTGCAAAGCACTTGCAGAACATTTGTTATTTGATGACTCAAACCAAGGTGCTGCAGCAAGTAAAGGAAGTTATCATTAACAAAGCCCCATGGCCTGACGGTATCCACCCACGAGTACTTAAGGAGCTAAGTGTAGAAATAAGCAAAACTCTGTTTCTAATCTTTTCGGATTCTTTTTTTCCACAGGAATTGTACCAGATGATTGGAGGAAGGCAGATGTGGTTCCTGTATTCAAAACAGGGTTAAAAAATCTTTGCCTGGAAATTATAGACCTGTGAGCTTACCTTCTGAGGCTGGGAAAGTATTTGAATGGTTATTAAGGGATAAAATTCAGGAATTAATTGGGAAGAACTGTGTTATTAGCAAAAATAAGCATGGTTTTAGGAAACACAGATCATGTCAAACTAACTCTGCCGCATTCTATGAAGAAGTAAAAGTATATATAAGTGTGTTGCTGTGGATGTGATCTACTTGATTTTGCCATTTTCAGTTTCACAACAGAGAACTTGGTCTACAGAGTGTTGTCAATAATGGTACATTTTCAAGCCGGACAAAAGTGATAAGGTGTGTCCCTCAGGGTTCTGTTCTGGGATCACTTAAATTAAACACATATATATATATATATATATATATATATATATATATTTAAGGCTTTGCCTGTAGTTGTGGGAGAGGCTTGATTTCCCCTTAAAAGGCTGACAATCCACTCCCAACTTATCGTGGATTGTCTGACGAGTCACTTCCGGTTCAGACTGCCATTTTGGATTGTTACTTACCTGTCTTCCTCGTGGTCTCCTGGTCCGGTGTCTCCCTGGCTCTTCTACCCGCCGCAGCGTCCGCGCAGATCGTTCTCAGCTCCAAATACCGGGTTCAACCGTAAGTCAGGCCCCGCCGTAAAGCAACAGCCACAAAATTGCTATCTTTCACGGCGTGGCTCCGTTCGTTTATACCGAGCGTTCGTTTTTCTGTCATGTATCGCAACCGATCAAAAACCGTTTGGCTAATTCTAGTACTCATATGCTTCGCATGTTTCGCTTCATGTATCTTTTCGAACGCGGCCGTTCGGGAAATTTACTGTATATATCTTTTCGGTATTCGAATGATACAGTGTATACACTCATTCGCCTGTTTCAGCTGTTCATACATTCTATCCTTTCGGTAAATTACAGCCAAACGCCGAAATAGGCACGAATTTTCACCTAATTTAGGATACTTCTCCCCCACCCCCCGCTGGTTACATATGATGCTACAGTCATAGAAAATTCCACTTAGGGGTAATACACAGTGAATGTATCTGAATGTTAAAACTTATATACTGAATATTCTGTGCGTTAAACATTGGCTGTGATGGTGCTTTGAGTGTTATAATTATTACCTTTTAGTCCACTTTGCACTGTGTCTTAGATCCTGCTGTTTTGTGTTTATTTACATTAAGCATACTGGACCGTACTGACGGTGGCTTAACGAACACAAAACCCGTCATCTGCCTCTGTCATATTCTCCCTGCTCACCAACAGTATCTGGTAGGTTCCTTTTATTTAATGGGCCCATGATCTGGCTCACTACAATATACCCATACGCACAGATACTCATGCACGTCCTATCCATGGGTCACAGCACGTCATCTACTGCCACCCTCTCGTTCATATCTTTCCACTTAGCATCAGCCTGACTCAAGCTTTATCAGGTACGATGTCATAACCCTGTACATTTTCTAGGTTTTGAGTGGTACTGGCTTCCTGAGATTTAGGTTGTCCAACTAGGTTTTTGTTTCTGGTCTTAATCCATAAGCTAGTGGTTCCGCGAGGCCAACACCCATCCTCATACTCAGAGGTATACGTCCCTCGGGCCAAATCATAGTTAGCCGCCTCGCATGGTTGCATAGAGAGGGCCTCCCATGTCACTCCCCTTCTATCTTATGCTTTAGTTATCACCGAGAGGCCACCACCCCGCCACAACGTTTCGGTGGCCTCATATTTCCCCTCGGGCCAACGCATAGGTAGCGCCTCTCATGCTGCTTGGCAATTAGTAGGGACTCCTCTGTCACGTTCTCAATAGCATAATTCTTCGCCGCTTGGCATCTAGCTAGCCTACCAGTACCCAGCTACTTTGTCTCAGAATAGTAATGTTTGCTATGGTATCTATTTTGGGGTTCACTTCTTTTTGCCACCTTAACCTAAAATTACTCTGTTCCCTACTAAAACATGGTGTCCTGGGTAATATTTCATCACCTTCCCGTAACAACCGAGCCAAACAACCATTATTAGAACTTCACGGCTCCATCCCTACGACATCTATATTCATGCTTTAAGTTTGCTTACTATTAACTAGGCTCTGCCTAAATGCAAACCTTTTCCAGGACACTCCTTCCATATAGGTGCAGCATCTGCAGCTTCCTCCAACCACATTCCAACTCATATCATCAAGGCTATGGGACGCTGGAAACCCTCCGCCTATACTCTTTACGTTCCAAACCCAGTTAAAGAGTTAACACAAGCTTTTCGTGACTTGTCCAAATAAACAATGTTTTGTTATGTGTATAAATTTTGTATGGTACTTTTCTTTTTGCCCACTTTTATTACAGGCCTACTGCTTTCTCGGTTCCGGCACACCACAACCGACTGATGTCCATTTGTATGTGTTTTATTGGTTATAATATGTTATGTTACCCTTTTCATTACAGCCAGATTGCCCCGACTACAAATATATATATATATATATACATATATATATATGATTATTGAAAGTCATATGTCAATTTTTCAGATGATAGAAAACTAGGTAAGGTAATACAATGTGAGCAGAACAGGGCTCGAGTCTTGCAGGAACGTGTGGGAACGGCGTTCCTGCACTTTTTTTAGAGTAGGAACGCCGTTCCCGTTTGTGGTCCTGCAGGCACTCAGGGAGCCGCCAAAAACGCCACCTCCAAATGCCCCCGTGTTCCCCCTGTCATGGGGGGCCCAAGAGGTGGCCTGATGGCCACCAGATGGACCTCCCCGGCGGGCTCTTGTCTCGCTGTCAGACGCGGCGAGGGAGCTGTGTCCTCTCTGCTCCCTCTCGCTGCGCGCCATTTGCTGATGCTGGGAGCCGGAATATGATGTCGCCACGTCTGACAGCGAGATAAGAGCACGCCGCACTGAAGCCCAACTGGACCCCAGGGACAGGTCTACGCCAGCTCTCCAGGTAGGGAGGCTGGGTGGACATTTTTTAATAAAAAAAAAAATATGAATAATTTGTGTCTGTGAGTGTGTGCGTGTGAGTGTATGCATGTGTGTGTGTCTGTGAGTGTGTGTGTGTCTGTGAGTGTGTGTGTCTGTGAGTGAGTGTGTGTGTGTCAGTGAGTGTATGTGTGTGTATCTGTGAGTGAGTGTGTGTGTCAGTGAGTGTATGTGTGTGTGTCTGTGAGTGTATGTGCCTGTGAGTGTGTGTGTCTGTGAGTGTATGTGTGCACGTTTATATATGCATAGAAGTTGTTTTTTTGGCGGGGGTAGGAGGGTTGGAACTTGGGTGAGTTCCCACATTTTATTCCCCAGGACTTGACCCCTGGAGCTGAATATTACTTATACTACTTTGCTGCAGAGGGATTTAGATAGCTATATTAGGGGAATGGGCACTCAAAAGACAGATGAAATGTAAGGTAGATAAAAGCATTTCAGGGTAAAGTATGCACAAGCAACGTACACCCCAAATTGTTGTGAATTAGGCATAGCAACACATGGGAAGGGTCTGGGAACACTATGCAGTGTCAATCGACAGTTGCTAAGGCCAGTAAGGTATTGTCATGAATAAAAAAGGGCAATAATTCTCAGGATGAAAATATAATTTTGCCTCTTTATAAATCACACCTTGAATATGCTGTGCAACTTTGCACCTGTTCAAAAAAGGATATTATGGCACAAGGAAAAGTGCAGAGGCGAACTGCAAAATTTATAAAATAAATGGAGAATTTTAGTGATGATGAAATGTTAAAAACTTTAAACCCATTTTAGTTTAGTAAACATGCCTCAGAGGGGGTAGGATAGCATTAGACAAATATATTCTGGGCCAATGAAAACCATTGTCTGGAAATATGTACATAAACCAAACTGTACATATGACACAAGGTCACTTATTAAAGATGGAAGAAATTAGCTTTATTCTAAGGTCAATCAAAGGGTTCTTTACAATAAGAACAATAGGGATGTGGAATTCTCTGCCTGAAGAGGTATTTTTTATCAGAATCTGTACAGATGTTTAAACAGCAACTGGATGAATACTTGCAAAAAACATAATAATTAAGGATATAATTTTTAATATGTGATAACGCTTGATCCAAGGAGAGATCTGACTGCTATTCTAGGGTCAAGACTATGTAACTATGTAAAAATCAGGATAGTTGAGAGGCCTTTTACTGTAATCTCTGTTATTAAATCACCAACGGAAAACCATTTTGTAAACTAAGCAACACAGAAGTAGTATTGAGGGTCAAGCTTATTTTTGAGGATTAGAGGAATGACATATGTGAATAGAAGTTGGTCACTCATCTAAACATTAAAGTTAAAAGTCAATGCTGGAGTGGGAATAAGTAGAGTGAACTGAGCAGACATTCCGCCGAGCAAAGAATCTGGAAACAAACCATATGCTCTTGTTTTGTAAATGATACACACAGTTACATCACATTTTAATATTCTGTCACATGTTAGAGAAAAAAATCTGTGGGAACTGAAAATCCAAATTTAGATGAAGAAAACTTAACCAAACTGCTCCCGGCATCTCTACCGACATGGCTGCACTCAAACTAAGCAGCCACACCATCAGAGATGTTTCAAACTTACCTTGGGTCTCCCTCCGTTCCGGTCCCAAGCAGGTGCGATGTTCTTAGGAATGCCAGCCGCTGCGGATCGGACTTTTATAAGAAACTTACCTTCGCCCACATCAAAGATGGCGCCAACGTACGCACCAACGTACGCACCAACGTACGCACCAACGTACGCGCGGAGTCACGTCATAGAAGCACACGCACATTTTGGGGTCAGAAGTCAGAGACAGCCAATTACAGCCTAAAGATGGTTATTTAAACCTAAATTACCTTTTTTGTCAGTGCCCTGTAGTGGTTTCCACTGGCTGATTATCTGAGAGTGTGTTCCTGATTGTGTTTTTATGGTATTTGACTTTGGCTTTGTTTTGACTTCCCTGATTTCTGGTATCCTTGATTTCTGGCTTTCCTTGATTTCTGGCTGTACATTAAGTCCGACCATTCTAAGGTCCGGTTAGATGTTATCCTTAGTCCTAGGTATGATACTATCCTGACAATTGGGAATTGAGTTTTCAGTTCACTAAAATCTGGAGACTTTGAGCAGAATATAAAATATCCCACTACCCAAGGCAAGGGGCCCCATATCAATGAGAAGAGGGCTTATACAATATTTCTTGGAGATATATAACCCAACCAAGACAACCACAAGTCTGCTGTAGCAGCTGGCAAAATGTTTGCATTTTAATATAAACTTTATCTACTGTTGGAACGTGGAAACTGATTGCAAAAATACATTGTTTACATGGAATCCTGTAAATATTAGGACAATATAATCCTTCCTCTTTCAGTCTATGGCTATACATTGGATCATATGATTAAATGATAATGCTCTGAGGTTACAATAGTTTCTTATTATGGGTCGAGTAACTTTTACTAGACGTATCAAGAGGGAATATAATCGAAAACATCCAAGAATATTTTTTAGTGATTTCACACAAAGTCAGCTTGAGTATTACCTTTGAGAAGGATAATAATCAGAATTTTGTAGAAAGACAGGAAAGTCTAAATAATATTACAAGGATATTATATTCATTATATGAGTCATAAAGGAATATAATTTATCCCATCTAACTCGAATGCCAGAAATGATATTTGGCACTTCTATTGAATAGACTGATGTTGCAAGAATTTGAGTAAAATTAATGTCTGTTAAAGTATATTGTCATCTCAGCTAAACTTAATGTCTACGATGTCCACTTTTAATCCTGATTATCGAATGCTGGAAAGTTTTGTTCAGAATAACATTGAATTTATAGTTTAGGGTTGACTCAATAAACAGTCAAATGTTATAAAATGACAGCTAACTTGCAACCAATTCAGCTTGAAAATGTCCAAATTTGGAACTATGCAACAGCTCGGCTATTTTTTTTCCCCATTGTGTTGCTCTATTCCTATTATGGCTTAAATTTATATCTTTAGAAAAGTTTTTCAAATAATTTAATATTTTTGGCAAAACTTTTCAAATTATTTAATGTTTTTAAAGATATTTTAATATTTTTATATTTTTGATAACTTAATATATTTATAATATATGATATTTTTTTTTAACATTGTGAAAATCAATTTTAAAAGTTTAGCCAAAAATAATAAATCATGTGAAACAAATAATATTAGATTGAGGTCTTTGTGACATAAAATAATAATTTTTTTTAGTTTAATTTTTAGTTTAACTATTATCGTGAGCCATTAGGAGTCATAATTGTTAGTCTACAGAATGTAACATAATTTACCCAACATTTTCTGTTTTAAAGGAGGCACATAACATATAATTAAAACAAAACAGAACCAAGTATGCTATCTTTCACATTTCACATGGTAAGGCATGGTAGATGGAATATTTGACTCTAACCCATCAGAAATTGAAGTAGCACCTGGGAGGGGGTGGACCACAGTGGTCCTGCTTTAAGATAATTCATTTGATAGAGATAAGATAATTTAAAAAAATATATCTATGTCATCTAGATTACACTTAAATTATTTAAAGCAATTCTGAAATAAGAGTCGTAGTTAGGTGTTGTGCCACGTGATAAACATTTGATAAATAAGCAGCTTAGCGATTTAAAAACCATAATTGATGAAGAGTAAAGGTAGAATATATGCGCTTGTATCAATCAGCAGTTTTAAATTAAGTTAAAATCTTTGTCAAAGAAGTGCATGATTTCTAAAAATTTCTAAACCGACAAGATAAGTGAGTAATTTTTCTACTTTTCATGAAAAGTTATGCAATCTACAAAATAATCTGTCCCTATCAACTTCATTGACACTCAAGATACTGTACAAGCATACTTACACAGAATGAAACGTTGTAGACTTAATAAAGCCCAAATAAATAATTGTATTTATATTTTATTTTATTTATTATTATTTTTAATTATTCTATCTTTTATTTATATTTATTTATTTTTTGACATTCTTTATTTTGAGTGTGCCATCAACAAGGCAGACGCGCTTGACAAAGACATGTCCGCAATAATATTCAAAACCAAAAACAGTGAGAGGTATGTGATACATGTCAAAAGGCCTAGCACTTTTTTATAATTTTTTATTAGATAACGCAGAGCAGGCTGTATCGCTTCGGCATCATGTGTACTCCTAATTTATTTACACCTAACATGAATTTGAAAAAAAAAGTATAGATTTGATTTAAAAACAAAACCTACAGAACTGCAGAAGAGCTTCTTTTAATACTGATGCAAAGATTTATGTGCAAATTTCAGAAAACGGAATTGGTAGAGACCTGTCGTTTCTCATACATAATGACCCAGTTGGCTTTATTGTGATATGTGGATGTGCTTGTATATTTAGCATCACTACTAAAGACTTCAGTCAGGGGGATTGTTCCTCTATCCTCATTTCCAAAAATGAGTTGGGGAAACCTTTATATCATTTTGTTTTTTCTGCTCGCCTGGTTGATCCATTTTGGTGTATATAACAACCTCAGAGGTCTGGTTATGTTGAGTGGATTTGTCTGGAATATGGCAGTGGTGTCTCCTGTTGCTGCTTCTTTATGTCTTAGATTAGACTCGCAAGGCTGCCTACAGGTAGATTCCCAGATGTTGTAGAACTACAACTCCCATGATGCGTTGCATGCCTTTAGAATGACAAAGCATCATGGGAGTTGTAGTTCTACAACATCTGGGAATCTACCTGTTGGGCAGCCCTGGATTAGAGTCTGCAGCCCAACATTTGTTATCCCACTTTTATTTTTGTGGATAATATGTAACAGATAATTAGGTATGGATTACAAGGTTTACAACTCATATCTTGCTCAAATTTAAAATTAAACTCAGTATCAAGAGATTTATTCTCCACTTGGTCACATTAATATATGGGCCATTTTGAGGCCAGTTTTACAACATGACAGGATGCTTCATATTTGCTTTACATTCTTAACTGCATCTCCATAGCAGCAAACCATATAAGCATTAACCAATCAGAGACAAGATTGAAGAACATGAAGGACCTCCTCTTTCTTTGCTGCTTCAAACCAGCAACAGGTCAGAGTAATGTTGTTCCCACACTCTAAATCACTCTATGTCTAAATACTTTCCTTCTATTTATTAAAGTTATAAGATTTGATTAATTTCTGCTTATGCTATGGTGTTCATGCTAGTTATATTGTGTTAAGGGTATGTCTTAGACGTTTTTACCCTTAATGCTGTTCTAAGCTTTTATCGACTAAGCTTTATTCCCCCTTGGTAACTTGGTTGTCTCCACCAGTGCTTATAGTAGCCTCTGGGAGATTTTATCTAGCAGTTGGTGTCCCCTTTGCTGTGGTACCCCTGCTCATTTTGGCCCGATTGTTAGTTACTTCACTCTCCTGGGCCGCATCATCGTGGCCATTTTGTTGGAGCCATGAGTGCTTATATTAGCATGGTTGCCATTTTGTTGGAACCGAGCTCTGAAATAACCAGGCCCAGTTGATCATTTGACCCTGCACTACTTTAACGGGAGGGCAAGTTGCCACAATATAAGCGTAGTGTTTCAATTCACAAGTCATTACCACTATTATAGCATCAGGCTACATACTGTTACATGGGTGAGCCCCCTTGTTTATGACCTTTATATAGATTGTATTGCTTGTTCCATAACAGAAGTTGAGCCTCCTCTACTAGATGGATATTATTTCAGTTTATATGAATAGAGATTTACTCTTCATACTAAATAGCAGGGTGAGCTATATTGGTGTCTACCCGCACACCCCCTGTTTTTGCTTATTCTATGCACCCCATTACTAATTTTCAATTGAGTGAACATACATTGTATCAGTGATTACATGTTTTTGACATCCTATAGCGTCAGGGAGCGCTGATAGTAATACTCAATTATATCTATTTATTTTGTGTGTGCACTAGTGTGTTGTTACATAACCTGGGCATAATGGAGGAATATACCCCTGACATACATGATCAATACAGCTGTATTCGGCATTAGCAAAAGCATTTTGTCAACTACCCACTGATGCGACCAATCCACGCTCATTCACATGCCGGGTAAGTTCAACTCTAGCGCTCATGAAGACTCTGATGTTTCATCAACAGCTCACACATGCCCCTCCAAATTCAAGTATTGAAAAGGTGATTCTAAACCCGTGTCAATGACCAAAGGCAGAGCAAAGGCAAAGAAACAAAGGGTTACAAAGAACTAGGATGCAGAGGTGGTCACCCCATTGTCCTCGGACAAGGTAGATGATAAATCTAGAATTGGTGTTACTAGATGAATGGCAAGCAGAGAAATTAGCCTTAGACATAGAGGATGGGGTGGAAGATACCTACCATACCTTTAAATATGTCTGTGAATCTTTTGTGGGTGAGCCCATATGGTCTCTGAAAAAGACCCTAATGGAGTGGCAACAGCCAATAAGGAGGCTATCCTGGATCTCCAGGGTGTTTGCTTGTTCGATTCATGCAATTTTTGCTGTCCCCAGTCAGGGGACTGGGCATTCTAGAACAAATTGCAAAATTCCTAAGGAAATCACTACACAAATTCCACAACTGCCTTTCAAGCAGAGTGCTTGAGAACAACTCTACTGGACAAGGTGAGCCAAACCCCAGAATTTGATCAGACCATAGTCACCTATAGGCCAACAGAGGCAGAGATCCTCACAAAGGAATTGAGCTTGATCTCCGGGTGATGCAGGGTAACATGCTTGATATTATTGAATCACAGGTCAGACACTATATCTGGTTGGTGAAACCAGGAGCACACCAATAGAGACCAATAGAGACCAGCAAGATCAGGGAATGGGCCTAGATGTGCATATGTCTATTGGGAAATGCAAATTAGGCCTTGTTTAGAATAGATCCAAACTTGGGCATGCTCTTTGAAGAGACCTTTATAAAGGTACTTAACGTGCACTTGAATCTCTTCTCATCACTTAACAAATCACAATCTTCTATAAGGTAGGTCTTTCGCAATCCATGGTCATGAGGTTTTTACTAGGGCTGTTTGGCAGATTGATGTAGAGATACACAACCTAGTAGAGAAAGGGGACATTCAATCGGCCACAGGACCTGGAGGTTTTTTTTTAGCAATATCTTTCTGGTCTGCAAATAAAGGGAGAATATGACCTTGGTCATACATCTCAAAACCCTCAAAATACACGTTCAGTATCACCATTTCAAAATGGAAGGGATCCATCTCCTCCAAGATTTGATCAAAAAGGGAGATTGGCTTACACAACTGGACCTCAAGGATGCATATTTCTCCTTTCCTGTCCCCAGCAGCCCATCCACTCTGTGCAGCCTGGGATAATGAGGAAGCATTAACCTGAGCAGAAATGGCTGTGTGATTGGCTAAAAGTGTCAGCTGACCACATTCAGCCTACCACAGAACCCATTGCTGGTATGAATTTGTATGACTTAGGAAGTGTATAATCTTATAATATAATAAAATAGAATTTCCATAAGTGGCCAGGCCAAGAGAGGCCAAGGACCCTCGTTCAGTGTTAAACTGTTAGATGTAGTGGTTGTAGTGTCTACATTGTCCATTTAACCCCTTAAGGACCAAACTTCTGGAATAAAAGGGGATCATGACATGTCACACATGTCATGTATCCTTAAGGGGTTAAGGAGGTCAGATTTAAGAACATGATTCATACTGTGGTGATTCAGCAGCAGGGCTTTGTAATATATGAGAATTGCAATACTGTGGGAAGGTTTTGGTTTACTGAACAGACAAAGTGTACAGTTGCAAGAAAAAGTATGTGAACCCTTTGGAATAATATGGATTTCTGCACAAATTGGTCATAAAATGTGATCTGATCATCATCTAAGTCACAACAATAAACGATCAAAGTCTGCTTAAACTAATAACACACAAATAATGAAATGTTGCCATGTTTTTATTGAACACACCATGTAAACATTCACAGTGCAGGTGGAAAAAGTATGTGAACCCTTGGATTTAATAACTGGTTGAACCTCCTTTGGCAGCAATAACTTCAACCAAACATTTCCTGTAGAGGCAGATCAGACGTGCACAACGGTCAGGAGTAATTCTTGACCATTTCTCTTTACAGAACTGTTTCAGTTCAGCAATATTCTTGGGATAAAAACAAAGAAAACGTTACCTGCGCTCTGGCCTAAATCCCCATATGCGTTTAAACAGAAATGGAGGCTCTTTGGTTTTATTCTAATGGCCATTTGAATATATAAGCTCACCTGCCACGTCAAGGCAAGCCTCAATAGGTGAGTTCCTACACCAGCCATTAGATATGCCGATATCAGCCATGAGTCTCCAGTGAGACAGGAAGGGGTATTTTATAAACCCTTTAACATTTAACCCTTTATAGGGCTTCTGCACATACAATAAACTTTGCTGATATCAGACAAAGTGAGACAGAAAGGGGTGTTTTATAATCCCTTTAACATTTAACCCTTTATAGGGCTTCTGCACATACAATAAACTTTGCTGATATCAGACAAAGTGAGACAGAAAGGGGTGCACATACAATAAACTTTGCTGATATCAGACAAAGTGAGACAGAAAGGGGGACACAATATTCTTGGGATGTCTGGTTTGAATCGCTTTCTTGAGGACATGCCACAGCATCTCAATCGGGTTGAGGTCAGGACTCTGACTGGGCCACTTCAGATGATGATCAGATCACATTTTATGACCAATTTGTGCAGAAATCCATATCATTCCAAAGGGTTCACATACTTTTTCTTGCAACTGTATATGTATGTAGAATTTGCTGGCCTAGTGCCTATGTATACACATGGTTATAGATAAAATAGTTATTAAATTAAAGCTGTTTTTATTACGTAACATTTTGCTTGACTAGAATTTTTCATTGTGTAAAAATTCTACTAAGAAAAGTATGTGATAAAATGTGTTTTCCTTTATTTTAAGTCTAGTCAGTCTGTTTTCTCCACTGCAAAATATGTAAAAAAAAAAAACTACAAATCTGTTTTTTTGTCATTTGAAGATAATCTTGCAGCTTTATAAGTTTTGTAACAGAATATTTTCTAATATAGAGGCATAAGTTCTTTTAAACTATTGCCACGCATTACTTAAAGTGTTTTATCAACTCCAAGGCACAAGTTGCTGTTTTATATTATGCATGTATACATAAGACTTTTATTTAGTTTTCACAGATTTTCTCCTATATAAATATTTGTAAAAATAATACAGGAATTGGAGAAAAGTGAGCATTTTTCCTTTTCTTAACTCCGTATTAATTATGTGCATAAAGAATACACTCCAGAGTAGAATTACAGAGAAACATAAAGAAAAACTCTTTATACAAACCTGAATTGACAGATGAAACGTTTCTCAAAGGAATACCAGGTGTATAACTAATTCACGCACATAATTTGTAAGACTAACAGGCTTATTCACTAAGGTGAGAATGTAACGTGAACTTCAACTTCAAGGCAAAAGTAGCCAAAATAAAAGCATGCCTGAGTTAGAGTATCTCTTGTTTTTGGCTATTTTGACCTTAAATTTTAAGTTAATTTTTAATTCTCATTTTACAGGTGAGAGTTCACAGTGAATTCAATGTGAATGTTAAATTCAAAGAATAAATATGTATACATCTACCAATGTGGTAGCTGTAACTTCAATCTGGATGAATCTATAATAAATAAACATATAGTTCAAAATTATCCCAGTCCAATGCAGCTCTTAGTGAATAACCACCAATAGAAATCTACTCACATGGCCCACACTTTACTGTGTTGATTCCCTTTATATATTTAAATGTTTCTATCATATCCCCCCTGTCTCGTCTTTCCTCCAAGCTATACATGTTAAGATCCTTTAACCTTTCCTGGTAAGTTTTATCCCGCAATCCATGAACCAGTTTAGTAGCCCTTCTCTGAACTCTCTGTAAGGTATCAATATCCTTCTAGAGATACGGTCTCCAGTACTGTGTACAATACTCCAAGTGAGGTCTCACCAGTGTTCTGTACAATGACATGATCACTTCCCTCTTTCTACTGCTAATACCTCTCCATATACAACCAAGCATTCTGCTAGCATTTCCTGCTGCTCTATTACATTGTCTGCCTACCTTTAAGTCATCAGAAATAATTACCCCTAAATCCCTTTCCTCAGATGTTGAGGTTATCTCTATCAAATATTCTGTACTCTGCCCTTGGGTTTTTACATCCAAGATGCATTATCTTGCACTTACCCACATTAAATGTCAGTTGCCACATCTCTGACCATTTTTCTAATTTTTCTAAATCATTTTCCATTTGGCTTATCCCTCCTGGAACATCAACCCTGTTGCAAATTTTAGTATCATCCGCAAAAAGACATACCTTACCATCAAGAACTTATGCAATATCACTAATAAGTACAGATCCCTGAGGTACCCCACTGGTAACTAGAACTTGCTTTGAATATACTCTGTTGACTGCAACCCTCTGTTGCCTGTCATTTACCCACTGCCTAACCTATTCAACAATATTGGAATCCAAACTTAAATATTGCAGTTTATTGATGAGCCTTCTATGTGGAACAGTGTCAAAAGCCTTATTGGAATCTAGAAAATCGATGTCTACTGCACCACCCTGATCTATTATTTTAGTTACCCAATCAAAAAAATCAATAAGATTAGTTTGGCGTCTCCCTGACGTAAACCCATGTTGTCTCTGATCTTGAAGTCCATTTGATTTTAAATGTTCAACAATCCTATCCTTTAACATGGTTTCCTTCACTTTCCCAACTACTGAAGTAAGGCTTACTGGCCTATAGTTGCCCGACTCCTCCCTACTACCTTTCTTGTGAATGGGTACAACATTTGCTAATTTCCAATCTTCTGGGACTACTCCTGTTAACAATGATTGGTTAAATAAATCTGTTAATGGTTTTGCTAGTACACCACTGAGTTCTTTAAAATAACTTTGGGTGTATTGCATCAGGCCCTATCGACTTATTTGTCTTTACTTTTGACAGCTGAAATAGAACCTCTTCCTCTGTAAACTCACATGTAACAAATGACTCATTTGTCCTTTTTCCTAACTGAGGCCCCTTTCCTCCATTTTCATCTGTAAATAATGAACAAAAATATTAATTGAGGGAGTCAGCTGGACCATTATCCTCTTCTGCATACATTCCTTCTTTTGTTTTTAATCTAACTAATCCTTGTTTTACTTTCCTTTTCTCATTTATGTATCTAAAAAAGTTATATCCCCCTTTTTTTACTGACTGTTCTATTTTCTCTTCTGTGTGTGCTTTGGAGGCTCTTAAAACTTGCTTAGCCTCTTTCTGCCTAATCTTATAGATCTGTCTGTCTGCCTCACATTGTTTTTTTTTATAATTACTAAATGCTAACTTTTTGTTTTTTACTATTTTGGCCACATCTGCGGAGTACCACAGTGGTTTCTTACATTTTTTGCTTTTACTGACAAGCCTAATGCAATTTTCTGTTGCCTTCAGCAGTGCAACTTTGATGTAATCCCATTTCTCCTGGACTCCATGTAAACTACTCCAGTCTGACATGGACTCCTTTATGCATATTCTAATTTTAGAAAAGTCTGTTTTTCTAAAGTCTAAAACTTGTGTTTTATTGTGGTGTGACTCAGTCACTGTTCTTATATTAAACCACACTGACTGATGATCACTGGATCCTAAACTTTCCCCTACACTAATATCTGATACCAAATCTCCATTTGTAAACACTAAATCTAGTATGGCCTCCATACGAGTTGGCTCCTCAACGAGTCTTTTCTATATAAAGAGTACCCTGATATTGCTATATCCCAGTCATTTTTCTCATTATACCATGTGTCAGTAACCGTGACTAAATCTACATTATCAGTTGCCATTATTGCCACAAGTTCATGGATCTTATTCCCTAAACTGTGAGCATTTGTAGACATGACTCTAAGCTTATCATTTTTTAACACACTCGTTACAGTTACTTTCTGTTTTTGTCTTTCTAAGGTGTATATTTTGGTCTCCATTTAATATTGTTGGATAGGTTTTCCAAATTAATTCATATCATGACAAATATTGTAATTTTGTTGATATGTATTGAAATATTGATGTTGGTTTTTTTTATACAATGTGTTTGATTTTAATATGTTAAAACAATAATTTTAACCAAAACGATTAAATCATTTGGAAAACGTATTAAACAATATTAAATTAAGTATGCTAATCTACTAGGTGAGAAATTAGAATAAAGTGATAATTAAATGCACAATGTGCCATCCAGTCATCAGCATTTAACTCCATAAGAACCAATGATATTTAATGCTGCCATCAAAATCTGTTCCCTATAGACCCAATACCAATATGAAACATCCTGGTCTTCGTAGACTCACCAACTCTTTATAGATCCACTGCCTTTAAATGAGTGTGAAATTGCATTTTGATAGGGTAGTTAAAGCACGGTTTATTACTAAAGAATTACATCATAATATATGATTTTGAAGGGTAAATGTTCATTTAAAGCTGTCCTGTTTAGTTCTTCAGGCAATGTTCTGACATCATTTATTGTCGGGTTTTTTTCTGTTGAGGTTGTCAAGTCCAGCTATCCATTAACACCAAGAAAATATGGATGTTCATAGCAACAGCTAGGCCCAAACAAACATCCACGGCTGAGTATTGATTTCTTACAGAAAGCCATTACTGTGAAAAGTACCTATGGAATAAATGCATCTATTGTGAGAACAGATGTGTTGTACTTCAGCCTCCTGAAGCATTAGATGAATTCTCAGACATTACAATAAAAATAAAATAGAAGATCAAACTGTTGGCTTTGCGTGGTTCATGGAATTTCTCCATGACTTGCTTCAAAAAAGTACATCTAATGCCAAACACATTCACCTCTATATTTTGCTGATTTGGGGAAATTATTGTGGTGATGGAACCTATGACATATAAAAATGCTTATTTATGATTCGCGATTTGATTTTTTTGTTTCATGTTTTATTACCTAACTTTTGCATGGAGGCAGTACTGAGATATTTTTAATAACGATTTCCACCTGCTATGTTGTACAGTTTAGCTTGTAGAAGGTTTGACTGTTTGTGTTAGTGTCTCGGGAGGAAAATTACTAATATTTCATATGCCCAGCAAATATTACCTTATCTGCGTGCATGTAACATTTACTAGGAAAGTCTCAGCCACAAACACTTGCATTGGATGTAATATTTTGCCCCATTCATTGTTTCATCCCAGGTTTGAAGGAGATGTTTTGCAAACTATGCATAGTTGTTTAGGAATGCGAGCTGGTTGTGAGTTATACTAAATGAATATATCTTTGATAACTGAACAGCAGCCTACCCAGTGAAGTAACTAATGTAGAGAAGGCCCTGGTGCAAAGTTTTTTGGCACCCCTTTAGTGCAAGAGTCGCCAAAAAGTAGATCTCCATCTCTGGTACAACTACAAAGACGCTACACCAACTGGGGATCTACCATTTGCACATCCTTGCAGGGTTGTATTTGTGAACAGTGTTTGTGCGTTTGAATTTAAGCATGTTAATGTATAGAATATATGTGTGCATGTAGGTGTGTATTTATATGTACTGTTGCCATTGGAATACAGTGATGTACTTGTGTGTAGTGTTTCCATTTGAATGCAGGGGTGTCCCGGGAGTCATACCCCAACAAGCAGGAAAGAGGAAACCCACAAAAGGTGGATCCAAAAGACGTATTACCGAGCCTTAGAATGGCCGGACCTAATGTAGTATACCATAGGAAACGGAGTCAAGATAAATCAAGGACAGGATAACAGAAATACTCAGAGTCAAGACAAAGCCGGGTCAGGATACCAGAAATCACGAGTCAAATACGAAGCCAAGGTCAGGATACCAGAAATCACGAGTTAAATACGAAGCCGAGGTCAAACACAAGAAATCACAAGGCAATCTGCAGGAGCACTAAATGGGGATCTAACAGAAACCACAATAGGGCAATGAATGGGGGCTAAAACAAGCCTTAAATAGGCTTACCTATGTTTTGATCCACGTCATCATTGCAATCCAAAACAGATTAGGATTGTAATGATGACATGGTCACTTTAAGAGTGGGCATGACATCACGTCCATATCTATTTATAGACATCCTGCTGTGCGGCCGCATGGTTTGGCAAAGCGCGCGGCAGGAAGAGGTCTGCATGGATCGAGGGAGGTGAGTCTACCTCAGTGTGCCGTGCGGTCGAGTGAAGCGGTCGGACCGCGCCGCAGGAGGAGGTCTGTGTGGCTCAGCGGAGATAAGTAATACCACAAGGGGTGTGTTTGTATGTAGTGTTGGCTTTTAAATGTAGCTGTTCCTTTGTGTGTAGTGTTTGTGTTTGAGTGAAAGGGTGTTTGTATATCATTTAAGTGTTTTAGTACAGGGATGTTTTTGGAAGTAATGTTTGCATTTGATTGCAAGAGTGTGTTTGGATGTAATGTTGGCTTCTAAATTGTTTGTAGCATTAGTGTTTCAGTGTTTCAGTGGAGAAGGGTGTTTGGATGTATGCACATGCGTTTGAATTTAAGCATGTTAATGTATAGAATATATGTGTGCATGTAGGTGTGTATTTATATGTACTGTTGCCATTGGAATACAGTGATGTACTTGTGTGTAGTGTTTCCATTTGAATGCAGGGGTGTCCCGGGAGTCATACCCCAACAAGCAGGAAAGAGGAAACCCACAAAAGGTGGATCCAAAAGACGTATTACCGAGCCTTAGAATGGCCGGACCTAATGTAGTATACCATAGGAAACGGAGTCAAGATAAATCAAGGACAGGATAACAGAAATACTCAGAGTCAAGACAAAGCCGGGTCAGGATACCAGAAATCACGAGTCAAATACGAAGCCAAGGTCAGGATACCAGAAATCACGAGTTAAATACAAAGCCGAGGTCAAACACAAGAAATCACAAGGCAATCTCCAGGAGCACTAAATGGGGATCTAACAGAAACCACAATAGGGCAATGAATGGGGGTTAAAACAAGCCTTAAATAGGTTTACCTATGTTTTGATCCACGTCATCATTGCAATCCAAAACAGATTAGGATTGTAATGATGACATGGTCACTTTAAGAGTGGGCATGACATCACGTCCATATCTATTTATAGACATCCTGCTGTGCGGCCGCATGGTTTGGCAAAGCGCGCGGCAGGAAGAGGTCTGCATGGATCGAGGGAGGTGAGTCTACCTCAGTGTGCCGTGCGGTCGAGTGAAGCGGTCGGACCGCGCCGCAGGAGGAGGTCTGTGTGGCTCAGCGGAGATAAGTAATACCACAAGGGGTGTGTTTGTATGTAGTGTTGGCTTTTAAATGTAGCTGTTCCTTTGTGTGTAGTGTTTGTGTTTGAGTGAAAGGGTGTTTGTATATCATTTAAGTGTTTTAGTACAGGGATGTGTTTGGAAGTAATGTTTGCATTTGATTGCAAGAGTGTGTTTGGGTGTAATGTTGGCTTCTAAATTGTTTGTAGCATTAGTGTTTCAGTGTTTCAGTGGAGAAGGGTGTTTGGATGTATGCACATGCACTGCCACATACATACATACTTGCACAAATATGCTTACACATTAAAACACAGATACACACATACACACACTGACACATGCACACACCTTGACACAGGCACACACCTTGACACAGAGATGCACACACACATACACAGATACACATTCTGACACACTGAATCCTGAATATGAATAGAAATATACTTGGTTTATGTATATTATTATGGTATTCCCCTCACTTCCTCTATCTAATCCCAGAATAGTAGTGCTTTAGAAATCTTTGGCAATACAGAGTACAAAAAAACATATAGACATTCACAAAATGTCATGGAAAAGGACAGATAATTCCAGGGAGAAGAACAAATTGTGTGGATCGCTGGAGAGTCACAGAATGGAAAAGATTTAAGCTCATCAAGAACATTGGACACTGAAATGGCTCTGGAAGTAAATCATTAAAACACTAAAGATTTACACGACTACACTGGAAACAACATCAATTTCATCACATTTTTTTGGGAATGAAAAATCTAATCCCTGCCAAGAGACAGTAACGTAAGTAATACCTTGCAAAATGGAAATGTTTTGGATATTTAAGTTCATTACTAGATGCCTCAATGGAATCAATTATAAATGGGAGGGTGGTAAGTTTTAGCAGCCATTTCATCTATACCAAACACAAAATTGAATATTTTGAATTGTTGTTAGAATTATTGGGGTTTTTTATAACACATGTTTTTGTTTTTTGTCTGTTCTACATATCTGTTGGTGCTATATTACTTATCACTTTCTCGTTACTGTTGGGTTTATTCAATAAACAATGAATTATAGTAAATTGAAAGCCTTTTTTTTTTTAAAGAAATGTTGATTTGTAACCTGTTGAGGTTTTATTTTACTGTTGATTTTATTGAAACTTTTGAATTGTCTAAATCTTATTGAAATTTATTGTCTAAAAGTTGAGGGAAAAATTAATTTATCAGTTGTCAAAAACTGCCGAAATATACCTGTACCTCTATCCTAGAGCCGTGGCAAGGTACCAAATCATGTAATACCAATTTAGATTTATTTTTATTAAAATAGAACTGTAAGCGCTTTTCTGTGTCGCTCCACTGTTATAAAAGGCAAAGAGAATTTTGCTGTTTAGTAATTAGTGAATGATTATATACTGCGCATTCTTAAGATTATATTTATTGCGTCCACTTAAAGATATTACATGTTACATTGTATTGTTATTCAAAAAATACTAATTATACCCGTAAAGGTGACAGGAGACTGTGGGGACGTGGGGGCTCCCTGGAGGGTGTTAGAGCAGGCGAGACTGGAGCGACAGTCAAGGCCAAGATCCCCCCACCCTTCATTCCCTCCTTTTTTTTTTCTTTCTCTCTCTTCCCTCTATCACTTTCTTCATATTCTCCCAATTCTCCCTTCCTGATCTATGACGACTACTATATATTTGCTCTCGCTCTCAAAGTGGTTGCTCGCTAATGCTCACCACCAAGGCCACACAAGTTGACAACCAGCGGAGGGTGCAGGTAGCTGTGGTTTACTCTAAGACCACCCAGCCGCAAGCTCTGACATCGACGCCTGAGGGACTAGGCTAAAGAGCGAACCGGGAGACAATCACGGGGCAGGGAACTAGCAAACATGAACAGGGCGGACGATCCCATACCATAGACTAGGTTCTTAGCATGTACAGTATGCGTGGAGGTTCTGTACACAAGGGCAGAGTTACATGCCTAAGTGACGTGCCAAGCTTAAACAACGCCCTTCAACATGTACGGTGATACCTGAAGATATGTACTTGCAAACCCAAATCGGAAACTACAGGGGAGTTGTAAATGTTAACTGTGGGAAGGATTGACCTATCTCTGTAACTGATTCCCACCTGTTTACTATGACTGTATGTTGTATTACTATTGAGAACATTTGAATAAAAAGCTAAGATTGTAAAAAAAAAAAAAAAATACAATTATAAATGTGTTGTGTAAAATGGTGTTTTTAAATAGACGTTTGCTGAGAGATTTTGCATTTAGCAGCATCACATTTTGAATACAGTTATGTCTCAATAATGCCATACTTGGATATGAGTTCTGTGGGATTATATGAGTGGCTCATATGTTCGGAACAGGATTAGCAGCTTTAGCAAACACGTACTTGTGTCAAAGCACAAAAATAACTCCTGCTCCTATTAAAAATACAAAATGTGTTTTATTTTTACTCAAAATGGACTGGATAGATTTATCTACATCGTCAATACCATGTCTAAACCACTCTAGTTTGCTGAAGTGCTTGATGTGGGAATAGTATGTCCTCTTCCTTCATTTTACAGAGTTACAGATTCCAACAAAAATTGGCACTTTTATAAATGAACCTTGTCACAGATATCCCCATTAGGTCTGCTAAGCCAAAATGGCCGGAGGCTCTTTAATAAGGAGGCAGCATATGTTAAAATGTCTGTATTTGAGGAATACAAGAAAACATGGTGCTTTCTATATGGAAGTGCATTACTATATAAGATGGCTCATATTGGCATTCCTTCTGCAAAGGATAGCAGAGATTCACTAAAGACAGGTAAATTTCAGTGGGCATAGACTTTAAGTCCGCTGTTGAAGTCCGTTCTGGTATTAGTACAAGAGAGACTGTTATTTGGTGTCAAATGATGTATTGTACCATCCTTAACACACATCCTAAACTGCTCTCTTTGATCTAGTGTGGTCCCTGCTCCCCTTAAGAATGCTACTGTCGTACCCATCCTAAAAAAGCCATCCCTAGACCCGTCTTCTCCTTCCAACTATTGTACCATATCCCTGTTTAATTTTTCCTCAAAACTTCTAGAAAGACTTGTCTTTACTCGTATGACCCCCTTCCTAAATTCCAACTCCCAAATCTATCCTCTTCAATCTGCTTTCGCCCCCTCCAATGTACTGAGACTGCTCTTATTAAAGTAAAAAATGACCTAACCACAGCTAAATCCAAAGGCCAGTACTCCATACTACTCCATACTAATTCGTCTTGACCTCTCTGCCTTTTACACTGTTGATTATGTCCTCCTTCTACAAAACTCTTTAATCCCTCGGTCTCTGTGACACTGTCTTCTCTTAGTTCTCCTCCTATCTCTCCCAACGTTCGTTCAGTGTCTCCTTTTGCAATGACACCTCCTCCTCTCGCCCTGTCTTGGTTGGAGTTCCCCAAGGATATGTTCTTGGTCCCCTTCTGTTCTCTCTTGGCAATCTTATTAACTCCTTTGGATTCCACTACCATCTGTATGCCGACAAAACCCAGATATAACTCTGATCTCTCCCCCGCAGTTCTGCAACGTGTCACTGCTTGCCTTTCTTCAATCTCTGATTGTATGTCCTCTCGCTTTCTGAAACTCAATCTCTCTAAAACTGAGCTTTTTATTTTTTACCCTCAGAATGCTGGTCCACCTCCTTCGCTTTCCCTGCAAGTTGATGGTACTTGCATCAGTCCATCCTTACAAGCTCGTTGTCTTGGTGTTATCTTTGAGCCTGGCCTCACCTTTGCACCACATATCCAGTATGTTGCTAAAACCTGTCGACTCCACCTTAAAACATTGCCCACATCCGCCCCTTTCTCACGCAAAATGCTGCCAAGGAGCTTGTTCATGCTCTGGTAATTTCTCACATGGATTACTGTAATTCTCTCCTAGTTGGTCTCCCCAAAAGCCAAACTGCCTCGCTACAATTGGTAATGAATGCTGACACCAGGCTGATCTTTGTCACCCATCGCTCCTCCCATACATCGCCCCTCTGTCGACCCTTACATTGGCTTCCTGTATCCTATAGGTGTCAATTCAAAATACTAACCTTTACCTATAAAGCTCTAACCAACTCTAGCTCCTGTTACATTTCTTCCCCGATTCACAGATATGCCCCTTCTTGGTCTCTTCGCTCTGCCGGTGACTTTCTCTTGTCTGCTGCTCACACCCTTTCTGCTAACTCGCGTTTGCAGGACTTCTCGCGGGCAGCTCCCTTCCTTTGGAACAGCCTGCATACTCCCATCGGACTCTCCCCTAGTCTTCAATTGTTTAAGAAGCCTCTCAAAACACATCTGTTCAGAAACGCTTGTGGACTCCCAGAGTAATTTATCTATATTTACCCAAGTCTGTCTCTTGCTCTCCTAAAGAGCCACACTCCACTCTCACCTCCAGCTCTTCTACTTTTCAACCTTGTTTGGTGGCTGCCACCCTTGCTGCCCTGTTGTGTATCTGTACCCCACCTCCTCTAGACTGTAAGCTTGTTTGAGCAGGGCCCTCATCTACCTATTGTTCCTGTGTCACTGTGTAATTGTCTCATTTATTTTAAATTTCCCCCCTTTTAGAATATTGTAAACCGCTGCAGAATTAGTTGGCGCTATATAAATACGAATAATAATAATAATAATAAAATTACTGCATTATTGAGAGCCAAGTGTCAAATACAGTTGGGGCTAACCCAGGAGCCTTAGGATAATAATAAGATGAAAGCCAGTACAATCTCTCAGAAACCTTTGATCCCAACCACTTTTGGACTACCCTTATGATTTGAGATCTCAGCATTCATATAGCTGATAGTAACAAGTAACAAGACTATCCCTTCCTGCACAAAGGGCTTAATTCAATAAAGAGTATCCCTTCCTGTACAACAGACCAATTTATTATGGGACTTTGCATAGATCTTATATAGGAGACTTAAAGAGCCCACAGCTGGTTACCTTTTGGCCTCATAATATGACAGTCTTAACACCAATCCATAGCTTTAACGGCTGAGTTGCCTCGTGTCTTATGATTTATTTACATTTTGAAGTCTATTTTATGCTTATGCTAATGTTTAATATATTTAACTTATTGCTTGTTGAACTGCTGTTGGTAAACAGTTTTCTGCTGTCTTTATTATGCTTGTAACTGTAGCTTTTTCCAATTTGTTGGTTTACACAATTATTGTGTAATGTTTAATGCTGAGTTACTCAATAAATATAAAAATGGAAACAGACTGGTGAAAACATTTCTTGGGTGCAGTTCGAGTTTTGATATAGTTTAGCAGTTTATATGGCAATATGATCACTTTGTATCAAACATTCACACTTTAAGGAAATAAGCCAGAATGAAACATTTCATAGTGTATTATGTAAACCTTCTTACAAAATCCCTGGATTCCATCAAACATTGGATAAAGTGTTGCCGCCTTTCAGAACTATTTGAAATTTTCTCTCCAACTCACAGGGCTATGGCAGTGATTAAGTCAGTAATCAAAAGTAGACATTACATCAGAACTTAGTGTTCCCTTGGTTACAGCTGCACATAATCTAGTTGGACTTGAGGGCCGAGCAAGGAAGCAATCAACTTTCCTGCAAATATCTTGGTACCGCGCTCACTCTGGTCACACTACGCACAGCTGGTCCTCATTCATTCCATGAAAATTGTTTACCCAATGGTCTTGTCATGCTTACATACGTGATTTCATCTTCTGATCTGCTTAGTTGTTTTTTTTATTTTTCCTTAGCCCTCATCATTTTTCTGCCATGTGACCCCTTGATATTATCTGGTGATAATCAATACCAGACATATTTTGTTTAACCATTTCTAAGGGAAGTATTTCCGCGTTTGTAAGAGATTTTACGGATTACAGTATTTAGATTAGATAATAGCGATGATTGGTGGTCTTCCAGGAATATTTATATAGCAGAGCATTAAAACTTGTGAAAACTTACTAAGTTTTTTTGTTGTTTTTTTTTACAATAAACGGTGGATGTAATGGCAAGGAAACAGGTTGATAAAGTCTAGAGGCATATTTATAACTTTGATATTTATATCACTACAGAATTAAGATGTGATAAATGTGCTAAAAGCAATTAACCTAAATGTTTACCAAATGGTCATTGCAGCCAAATATAACCTCTATAATGTGTTCATATAAACTTGTCTGGTCAGCATATGTTAAACCATCTTGCTTTGCATATATAAACTGGACATGACATGTAAAAACCCTTTCTATTTGCATGTTCTCTCCTGAGGAAAGTTCTCATGTGGAACTAAAATGTCAACATATGGAATGTCTATAATGTTTCAATAAAGAAGAAAACTATTTTTTGGGAATTCCCAGAATGTGTATGATTCTTTTGCTATTTGTATATAGGCCACATATATATATATTGTGAGAGAAAATGTGGAATGGTTGTTGAGGGAAGATACATTAGGCCTGATTTACTAAACGGCAGCCTGAAGTTTCTCAATTAAATGCCCCAGGGAGAGATTTTAGGTTTGCAAGATACATTGTTGGTACTCTGCAAACCATGGTAAGGGTCCCTGGGGCAGAGCATTTGGAGAGCAGGGTGGGCCAGTGCTCCAATAGCACTAGTTGCTATCTAACAGCCAGACCAGGACTTGTATGTGAACTAATTGATACTCACCTGTAGCTGGTCAATTTTAAAAGAAGGGATCAGCCTGCTGCAGAGTGAGGGAGAAAGAGCCAGAGGAATTGTGTGGTTTCCAGCTATAATTGTGTTATTGTCAATTGGGAAAGCAACCCAATTCCAGATAGTAATTATTCTGTTTAGTAAGTGCTCAAACAAGAGCAAAGAATTTTGTTTTGCTTATTTTATTTTGGAGCACCTGTATATTTTGCACCAAATAAATCAGAAAAACTGAGCTGAATGTGTCCTGGACTTTGATTACCTTAGAAGGCTGTGGTTACCATAAGATCTGTGACAAAATCCTACCTGTAAAAGAGGTCATAGAATCAATATCTTTATGGTATACAATTACATGAACGAAAGCTCTAAATTGCTCAGCTCTGATTAATCACCGGCAACATTACGCCGGATCACAATTCTCATCACCCCCAGCGTTGGGGCCCCCAATTCTGTCATTAACGCACATTCCGGTCATACCCCGCCAAATCACTTAAAAAATTCCCCCCCCCCCACATGAAGGGTCTTACTTACCCGTCAGAAGGGGAATCACTCTCCCGGCCGGAACTCCCTCTACAGGCTCAAGTCTGCTACTGTCATAAAGCACGTCCACTTTTCAGCACTACAACGGCAAAGCAGGCTGTAACCTCTAGGGGCAGTACAATCACTGGCATTTAAAGGGGACGGTACACATATATTTATATTGTTGAAATATCTGTTGCAAGTGAGTTGCATTAAATCTGCAGATCTGTGTACATAATTCAAAAACAAAAAATCTCAAAAGTAATTTGTCGACTTATAAATGATTCTCATTTCAAGGTTTCTTTTACCTAGACTTAGACAACGACAAAGGGTTGGTTTCTGGCCAGCGGCCACTCGTTACCATAACATCCCACGCACTACCTGCCTCATCAGTCAGGCATACAGAAGGTCATAGACAAGCACGGTGCCATGCTCAGCACTCCAAACCACCACAAGGCGACGTTACAATAGTGCATAATTACCTTTGCAGGGGCAAAACGGTCCAATACAGGGATATACAGTTATGTTAGAGATGGTTATTTATATTATGTAGTGCATTAATTATTGGTGAAATTCAGATTGAAGTAAGCTACACAATACTTTTTTTGAGAGTTGTTCCTCTGCGCTATGTGGTGTCGCTACTTACGCCAATATTTTTGTCAATTTGTCATACAGGTATACTTTCGTGGTTATAGACTAAGTTACAACGCATGAAGTGTTTGCGTGTACACTGGTACAGGCATGTTGTATCAGGGACAAGTTCTCAAGTCATATCCTTCCATTTGTACATGCACGATACGTTCAATCATATGTTTCGTTACTCAGACTTAATACGGCATTCAGGGCACAAGCACATAATATGTATGCTGGGTACAACGGTACCAAGCATACATTCACTATACTGCCATAACTTATTCCGATATAGGTTACAGACTTAACATGCCAAGCTTAGACATAGAAACAAAGAAACAGAGTGTGACGGCAGAGGGGAGCCGTTTGGCCCATCTGGTGGGCCAAATTTTCTAAATGCTTTCATTGGTCCTGGCCTTATCTTATAGTTAGGATAGCCTTATGCCTATCCCACGCATGACCTTACTAGCAAGCCGCCATTGGGCTTACATAGTCAATTCCATACTGGACTAGTTCCACATCACCACTGCGTATTAGACCAGTTCATATACATCATATTATATGGTCCTTCCTGCTTTCCTGGCTATTTGACTGCTCGGGCAACCATGATACAAGTTACCACATTAGACATGCACGTGCAATACCTATGATACGGCCTTACTCGGCATCTAGGCTGTCAAATAATTCCAGCTCACAGGGGCAACCATGACCTTATCATACCATGGGCAATTTATCCACAACCACTCTTTATAAGTTACAGATGACCCACCAAAGGGCTATCCACTATAGCATAATGGCAGCCCCTCATTTGGACTATTAAATGCGGCATAGGAATTACAATTTTGACATAAGTTTGCAATTTGGTCTCAACCTACCACAGCTTGTCTCTACACGTGGCCCTCACTAGGCCATCACTCTCACGTTACATACGACCCTCTGCGAGCAATCCACCACGACTCAATTTCGGCCCACAGGTGGGCAGGTACAAATGACCATGGTCACGATAGACCACTCAAATCTTTCCTATACGGCCTTTCTCGGCACGTATAACTCCAGTAACAGACACTTACGCACTCTCCAATAGAATACCTATGGAATATAATAGTTGGTAAGTCACATCAAGAATTCACACAGTTGGCCCTCAAAGAATACGCACATGGCTATGACAGAGCTTACTGCATATATCGAAGTTCATGTCAGACCACCACCTTACAAACTGGTTCAAGTATACAACTTTGGGGGCTTTCGCCATTTTTTGCCACATCAAATAAATATCACACAACACTATTAAGTTATATCTCCCGGGCATTCAACACCACATGTTCTTAGTTACACACACCATTCTCAAAACTGCCATATACTTGGCTTTTATGGTTTCCCACGACCATAGAATTTACCATCGTAGTGCAACACGACTCAAAGCTTTGCCAACGGTATTCTAACCTGTACAAAATACAGGATCACTACGTATTAATTTACCATCAACTAAGACCAGCCAGAGGGGTCAGAAGGTACATATTTCAGTGTGTAAATGTAGTATAGATGTAGATGTAGTGTGCAGATATATGTGTGAATGCACATTGAACTGGTCAAGTGTAAGTGGCTCCTGACCCAATTGTTTTAAAATAGAATAATAATCTTCACTATTGACAGTAAACTGTAAGTAATGCAGATTAGCATACATGTCTTGTTCTGTAGTCACACTCAATCAGCCCAAAGTGAGAAGCAATGTCACAGAAGGTCCAGGTTTCCAAGGAGAAAATAGAAGGGCTACACTCAATCATAAAAACCACAGGGTGCTAGCTAAGTATGGGTCAGCATATCCCATAATAACAAGTATAAAATAAAAAAATCTCAGGCATTCACTGTGATAAATCAAGCAGACTTATTGTACACTGCAATGTTTCGACCTGTACCCAGATCTTTAAGCTCGATAAAGACCTGGGTACAGGTCGAAACGTTGCGGTGTCCAATAAATCTGCTTGATTCCTTTTTTCTTTTTTACAGAAGGTACAAGTGACACATCTGATAAAACTATTTGGAAAGGAAAGGTCCATTCATTCTTGAGTAGTCTTTAGGGGTTAGCAATTTCTTTTTTTGGTACCCTAACCTCACTTCTTGTTAAAAAAAGTTGCCTGATCAGGTGTCCGTTTGCAGCACATTCGCTCTCATGGAAAATCTACGTTCAACCTGTCATAGTTGGTGCTCATTTGGAATGCATGTTCTATGTTCCCCCGGTGAAGCAATCAAGAAGGTGGTGGCTTTATGTCTGCACAACCTTTGCATATCACTGCAGTTATAAGAATCAGAAAGCAGGGAGAATCCTTGTTCTATAAATTATGGCTGGGCCATTGATTGTTATGGTGCTCGAAGTATCTATTTATTTTAATTTTAAAAAATTTACTCTACTTTAATCAATAAATTATGGACGGACCATTGATTGTTATGGTGCTTGAAGTAATAATTTATTTATTTTAACTTTTTAACATTTGGGTTTTTTTCCGAACTTTTGAAGACAATGATCATATTATCGTTTTTATAACTAACTGTATTGGTACTGACTGATTTGTAAGCTGTTAAAAAATTGTATTCCTTTGAATCACTTTTTTGGCAGCTAACATTAATTCTTTCTGTACTTGTAACCAATGGATTAGCTGAAATCTATGTTTGATTTGTGGCTAGGATTTCGGAGCCCCGTCTTAAGAAGAGTGGAAAACTGCAAATCTCCTGCTTTAGTTTAAAAATGTCAAGATTGCATTTGGTTATTATACACAAACAGGAGAACATATTTGTGTTGAAAGAATTGTGCAGACTTTTTAAGATATATTGTTTATTGTATCCCATTGAATGACATATATTTTTATCATTAAGATATATACAGCAATTACTATCCTGAGAAATCTTGTAATAGAAGGAAATGCATAAATTAAAATGCCAAGTGGTACTCCCTCGTTTCTAATTTTACTCCGCGGTTTTGTAGATTACAAAAAAATGTCCATACACTTTACCTATGAAGAATTAGAACTGACATGTGGCATTATGAAATATAATAAGTTACACTACTTAAAATGTTGCATTGAACCTCCTTTTTACGTGTAGTAGTGCTTGTTTATGTCCCTGGAATGTGTTATGTGATGGTCCCTGGAAGCAAACTTGGAGACTCTTCATATGGGAAGAAAAGATGGTCCCCTTCTATTAACATATGAGTTAGTCAAATACTCTGAAGGTTCTTAACTAAACTCCGAACTGTAGTGAGCTAATATTCGAATGGCAAAATGTAGCTCAAAATAGCTGAACTGCTAAAAGGTATTCTCAAAAACAACTCGTCAAAACCAGTTTGAGTTTTCATAATAGGAAAATAAACAGACATGATGGGCCAGTTGATGTAAATGTATTTGTGACGGACCACCTGTATCCAGAGTGGTCCATCAGTCGAGGTTCCCCCGCTTGCCGCAAGGCTTTAGTAAATATATAGGGCTCTATCTCCCATATACCCAAACATCAGTCGAGACTTGATTAAGGGTAAAAAAACAACTGGTTTTATTAGGCCAAGTTACCTGGTTGCTACGTATGTATTTAATTTGTTTAGGTATTAATCCCCATATAGGGTCCTTTTTTTTTTTTTTTTTTTGAAAATTTAACTATAAATCTAATTATTAAATCATAGGAAAACACTTGTGAAAAGTCTTATTTCAATATTATTTCAAATAGATCTTTATATTTCTATAAACAATTTATCGCTAATATGCAAAAAGAGTTCTGATCTCTTAGGGAAAAAAAACAAATCACCTGATCCCTGGTACCCATGATAAACAAATTGGTTTTAACACCACATTCTTCCAGGAACTGTCATCTATATTTTGTCTTCTTTTTTTAATGCATTTTTTTTTCTTTTTTCAAAAGAGAAAACAAGGGAAATATTTGCAATATTCTCGACTTGGTCATCATATGCTGTGCAGATGTCATATTCATTCTAGAATGCCAAATGTTCAGTGATAGCTAGCTACCTCTTAAATGAGAACAGCATGTGGGCTATCCTTCCAAAGGAAAGAAACTCAGTTAGAATTTTGTATGAAAATAGCTTTTGTTTTGTTTTTTTCACGGAATTCGGAAGATTAAATCAGCTAGTATGTTCAAGCAGTTTATATATAAAAATATAGACATGTGAAATTAGTGCCTAAAATGCATTTGGTATTTTCCAGCACATGGAAAATTCAGCGGGTTAGAAGATTTTAATTGAATAATTACTTAGTTTACCTTTATAAATTGCTATTAAGTTTAATGTGACATTTGTAAGGTTCAAACTGCTATGTATTCATAGATTGATTATAGATAGATAATTGAAAATCTAGATAGATAGACAGACAGATACATGACAGACACATGATAGACAGACAGACAGACAGATAAATAGATCCAAACTTCTGAAACGATTACTGAATTCTTCTTGTATGGATGGGCACAGACCAAAGGGCCAACAAACAGACCTGAGTAAGCAGAGGGTCTGTATCTGATAATGTAGATATATGGTGTGCTCATCAATATCACCAATCTCCAATATCTACACACATCTTTCTAGTTGATTGTGCATTTATTTATCTTTTGCTCCTATTATTTTTATTTTTTAATAATAATGCCTTGGGCCGCCTTTTATTTTACCGATTTGCATCTTCCTGTATTTCATTGTTTTTTATATGTCTACCCTCCTCCCCCCGTCTCTCTTGTGTTCACCTGCCTATAAGCTAAAACCATCCTAATATAGGTGTTGCACCAAATCATGCTAATCCCAGAACACATGCAGCCCTTTTATCCATGCTGGAGCTCACCGGGTCTGTTTTAGATATACCAAAGACACACGTGGAAGCTGCAGTGGTCTCCTGTGTGTACATTCATTCTATAAGATTTATATAGTCTGGTTAAAAATATTATAATGCAATAACTAGTGTGCACATGACTATGGCGATACATTGCTAAACATATCAGTCTGTAGAAATGTTTACTGTTGGATGATGAAGTGATCATCACCCTTTCAATGGCTTCCATGTTCACAAACTCCAGGAACTTTTCCAACTGTTTGCTTAACCCTTTAAGGACACATGACGGATATATTCCGGCATGATTCCCTTTTATTTCAGAAGTTGTGTCCTTAGGGGGTTAAATGAGCATTATAGTGCCAGGAAAACAAACTACTTTTCCTGGCACTATAGGGCCATTAGGTCCCCCCCACCCTCAGGGCCCCCCTCACGCTGGGCTGAATTAGCTAAAACCCCTTCAGCCACTTACCTTTCTCCAGCACTGGGCTCCCTCTGCGCTGGGGAACTCTCCACCCCCTGCCGACATCAGATCCAAATGCGCATGCGTGGCAAAAGCCGCGTGCGCATTCAAACCGCCCATAGGAAAGCATTACTCAATGCTTTCCTTTGGACGTTCAGCATCTTCTCACTGTGATTTTCACAGTGAGAATCGCGGAAGCGCCTCTAGCGGAAGTCAGTGAGACAGCCACTAGAGGCTGGATTAACCCTCAGTGAAACATAGCAGTTTCTCTGAAACTGCTATGTTTTCCGCTGCAGGGTTAAAACTGGAGGGACCTGGCACCCAGACCACTTCATTGAGCTGAAGTGGTCTTGGTGCCTATAGTGGTCCTTTAAGTATTTGTTTTTCACACAGTCAATAAAGTCTACCAGCAGCAATATTAATATTTCCCAAGGTCCATGCATACTGCTCCTCACTCTGTATTATTTTTTTGTCTGCTAGTCTCTGTTTCTGTATTATAACAATCTTTGGAGTTACAATGGGTTAGTACTAATAATAATGCAATATTGATTCAAAATATGTAGACCTGAACTACCAGAAAAGAACTATCCTTTTCTGAATATTCCCACGAGGTGGCAGTGTAATTTGCAGGTATCACTTCATTGGTAAATACATCATTAATACAATCACTCCTATATGGCATGTGGCATCAAAGCCATATTCAGACCCATAACTCACATTTTGATAGTTGAGGGACAATCAATATCTTTACAAGCAGACTAACTATATAATGTATGTATTTCTGTAACTTATTGCTAAAAAAAAAGTATTATTTTTTCTACGTATTCTCTTTATTTTCTGTTTGTTTTGTTGATCTTGGAGTAGATTCCATATTTAGAAGTGTCACATCCTTATTTCATATGCTAGGTAAAATATGGCATTCTATATATAGCTCCTAGCATGCAACGAAGGAGAATGAAATGTCTGAAACAAGGGACGAAGAACTGGAATTAAGAACATCTATCCCAACTCCTCTCCTATAAAGTGTCACGAAACAGGCCTGCTTCTAGAAGTGGGTCTTTGCGAAAAATAATACAGTCCTCCCACCCCGAGTGATAAATCTACTCTAAAATAAATGTTGTACATTATTTTTATTAAAAGCACAAAATCCAGGTTAGTAGAGTTTGTATTTTTTGGAAGATTCTCATTAATAAAGAGGTTAATATTTTTTCTGGGATCAGTTCATAATCATTTTCCTTTAATTTCGCACCATGTAATAAACAACAAAGTGATGCACAGCTATTGAATAATTGCCGTTATTGTTTTGGCCTTCAGACACATGGATTGAAAAAAGGAGATTGCATCATCATTCCTGACACATAAAAACATTGCACCGCAGATATAATATTACACTAAGGGCCGCGCAAGAGAATATCACAATTCCAACTTTTTTTATAGAGGAAAATAATTCTGCAATTTATTATAAGAAGATGTAAACGAAACACATTGAAGATCCAATTTCTTCTGAGATTTATTTATTTTTTACGTTCCATTACGCTCTGATTAAACCCAAACATTTCTGCTTGGGGTAATGTTTGCTTATCTCTACTAATATGATTGGGTAGTAAAATGCAGTGTAGCAGGAAATCTAAATGAAGCATTAATGCTCTTTGATGTAATGCATGAAAACAAATAAAAAAAACATCTTTTGCAGTATTACTACATTATTTATTCATATGAAACTCACTAAACTTCTTCCTTTTGCTTTCTTTCTTTTTTTTTTTTATAGAAAAAATATCTAGTGAATGCGTTTCTGAAATCCATCGCAGGTCTCTGTGACAGAAATGTTACTTTCAGACCCAGAAACAACAGATGAGTAAACTCAGCTTTTACTTCTGGATGAATTATAAAACGCAGGTCATAAGAGTATGTTATTGGGGAGAATAAATCTTCCATTTAAGGATATTATGCAAGTAAATTTGCATAGAATGGAAAATTACTGATCAGAATATCTTCTTTGAGACGTGCTTAGAGCACTGTAAAATATAAAATGGAGAGGAGTCACCAATCTTACACCTTTAAATATAGTAAAACATAGTAAACTGGAATTATGGGAGGGAAGGTCCACCTCATGGTTAGGACGACTAGTCGCCATCAAGATGAATCTACTGCCTCGTTTCTTATACCTGTTTCAAGCATAAATAAATAAATATGATCAAATTTTATGTAGAACATCCGTTTACAATTAGAGATATGTGTGGCCCTGCAGACTAGTGGTTTGTTTATATTTGGTTTAATTTGGATACATTTTGTAATTTGTCTGAGATGGAGATTCATTTTAAGTCTGTCTTTATTCTTGGCACTGACTGGAAGGATTTGCTGGTTGACCAAAGTGAACGGGATGGAATGTAGGGTGTCAGGAGCTCTTTCAGGTACTGTGGTCCTTGATTGTTTAAGGCTTTGAAGGTTAGCAGGCCAATTTTAAAATATGTTTGCCATTTAATTGGAAGCCAATGCAGGGAGTGGAGAACAGGTGTTATGTGGCAGGAGCGAGTTTGATTGGTCAGTAGTCTGGCTGCTGCATTTTGTACAGTCTGGAGGCGATGGAGTTCATTTTCTGGGAGGCCCAACTAAAGTACATTGCAGTAATCTAGCTGAGAGGATACAAATGCATGGATTAATGTTGGCATATCATCCGGTGGAACTAAGTATTGTATACTGGCTATGTTTTTCAGATGAAAGTAATCAGATTTTATTACGGAGGAAAACTGCTGTTTAAATGATAGTCCAGAGTCAATCAGCACTCCGAGGTTTCGTACATTTGATGAACTAATGAGTTCAGAGCCTCCAAGCTCCAGCCCAGTTGGGTGATTATGGGATATTTTTGTTGCCCGGGGTCCCCTCATCAAGAGTAACTCTGTTTTTTCCGGGTTCACTTTAAGCCAACTAGTATTCACCTATTCTATGACGTCTGCTAAGCAACTATTGATGTGGCATGTTGGGTCTGTGGTATCTGGAGCAAAGTAGAGTTGTGTGTCATTAGCGTAGCAATGATACCTTAGACCATGTCGCCTAATGATGTCCCCCAGTGGTAGCAAGTAAAGTGCGGAGACAAGATGTATCCCTGTGGAACTCGGCAGGCCAGTTCTGTTGGTGCCGATGAGCTTGATCCTGATGTTACTCTCTGTGATCTACCAGTGAGGAAAGATTTAAACCAGTTAAGGACTGTGCCTCCTAGACCACAGATATGCTGCAAGCGCTCTAGTAAAAATCTTATGGTCCATGGTGTCAAATGCAGCTGAGAGATCCAAGAGGATTAGGATGGAGTAATCACCTTTATCTCTAGCGATAAGGAGATCATGTAGCACTCAGACTAGTGATGTTTCAGTGCTGTGGTAGTATCTGAAAGCTGACTGGAAAGGATCAAAGATGTTCAAGCTTGATAGATGGGCCTCCAGTTGAGTTGCCACTACTTTTTCAATTATTTTCCCCAGAAATGGAAGGTTGGATACTGGTCTGTAATTAGCCATGCAGTCTGGGTCTAATAAAGGTTTCTGTGGTGATAGTAACTTTGCCACTGGCTTTTGGAGGTGCCTGTTTGCTAGTCTTCTGCCCAAAGACTATGGGCCCTGCAAAAAGACATGTTAAAAAGTGACTTCCATGGAAAAACCAAACCACTATTTTTGGATATGTGATTTCCATGGATCTTGGGGGTACTTTTGGGGTGTTTGTAAATTGTATGTTTTTCTGTACCTGGAGGTAATTGAGTTTGTACAGTTCCTGACTCAATTATCTCTCAGGGTGTATTGCTTGTCTGTGCCTCTTCCTGCCCTCCTCCCCCCCACCACCACCTTTTTCCTGTCCCATTGTTTCCCCAGCAGGGCGTTGTCCCAGGGACACTGCCAGACCAGTTTAAACTTGCTGCTTTGTCCCTCCTCAATCTCCCATCAGCCCTTGCTATTGTCTGACCCCACCCTTCCTTGTACTATAGTGCTCTACGTAACCTATTGTATGTAAATGAGGCTGTTGGAGGTTTAAATTTATGTATAAATTGTAAGTGTTTGCTTGCATTAAACAGACTACTTCCCAGCATTAAGCCTTGGCTCATGTGTGTGTGTGTGTGGGTGGGGGGGGAGGGGGAGGAGGAGCATTGCTATACTGCTCTTTGGATTATTATACTCCCTTGGAGGAGAGGTCTTCTCATTGGTCATATACATAGTTACAGCCACACACCCACAGTTACAGGCAGACCGTTACATACACACACAGTTACAGGCAGACAGCTACACATACACACACGCATATTTACAGGCAGACAGTTATACACACACACAGTTACAGACACACACACAAGACAGACAGTCACACAGTTACAGGAAGACAGTCACACACACACACACACACACACAGTTACAGACAGAAATTGACACACACATATTTACAGACAGACAGTTACACACACACACACACACACTCACTCACTTACAGACAGTGTGGGCTGGAGGAGGAGTGGATTCCCTGACATGAAGTCCTTCCCTGGAGCCTGGTAGGTGAAGGTGCAGGGATTTCTTCTTGCTGCACCTCCATGTGCAGCATTAACAGCAGCGGGTAAGGGTCGTGTTAAGCACCGCCCCCGCTTGCGGTTAGGCTCCGCCCCTAAATGGCAGTAGCTCCGCCACCTTCTTCCTCCCGTGCGGCCACTTCAGCTTGCTGGTCTCTCCGTGTGAGCTGTGCGACACCCCAGCTGCCATGGGGCACAGCTCACACAGCCCCCTCCAGCCCCAAGACCAGGGTCAAGGCACCCCCCTACCAGGTGGCACCCGGGGTGGACCGCCCCCTCCGTCCCCCCCTTAGTCCACCACTGCAACAATGTACTGTGGTTTGATTGCACCATCAGAGAAACAAAGAGAACAGGCCATAAACGCGAGAGAAAGTGGAGCAGGGCACATGATCCAGAGGATAAAGTCTCTCTTACCAAACATCTAAATGAATATCAATTCAAGATAACTAATTTTTATCACGCAAAATTGCACTCTCCCACAACAGACCCAGGCAACTATTTCGCACAGTAGAAAGGCTCTGCAAACCAGCATGCATGCATATCCCCACCAACTTTTCCCCGAATAAGTGTGAAGCATTTGCGATCTTCTTCAGAGACAAGATTTCTTCAATCCAAGCCTCTATCACAGCAGGTCAAACAGTTACACACCAGAACCACTACAATGGAATGCCAGATTGCCCCAGTTTATGGTCCAGTTTTATAAATGTGGAGATAAAGGGAGTTAAAAGAACCATGCAAAAGTTACAACCTACTACATGTGATCTAGACCCTGCTCCAACTCAGCTTATATCTGCTTGCATTAAAATACTTGCCCCAGCCCTTTTAAAAATAATGCAGTGTTCACTAAAAACTGGAGACTTTCCAGATCCTTTAAAAGAAGCTGTGGTAAAACCAATCCTAAAGAAACTGTGATGGACCGCCTGGCACCCCGACTGGGCACCTCCGCCTTTCATGCTTCCTAGTATAACGAGTACTATAAGCACCGCACCAGACACCATAAACACCGTAGCCCCCTTTAGCCACCGCAGCTTCGCTGGGGTCTTGCCGTCCCTTCCCACCCTAGACCAACACCTGGATCCAGCTCCCAGTGAGAAGACCTCTCCTCCAAGGTAGTACACTCTGAGAGATAATTGAGTCAGGAACTGTACAAACCCAATTATCTCCAGGTACAGAAAAACACACAATTTACAAACACCCCAAAAGTACCCCCAAGATCCATGGAAACCCCACGAGTCATATCCTCTGATAGCCGTGATCTGGGTGACCAACATATCCAAAAATCACCCAGATGGTTCAGTGGTTAGGTTTTTCCATGGAAGTCACTTTTTAACATGTCTTTTTGCAGGAGGCTAGCAAACAGGCTCCTCCAAGGTTACTATCGCCACATATCTTCCCCCCCAGGGTAAGACTAACCAGGTACCTGACCTCCTGCCTGTCGGTACCTGAGTTAGTCGAGCAGCCCACCCATAAGCAATTACTGGACCTGTAGTCGGTCGCTGTTCGGTACGTCCACAATGGTAACATGGGCATCTGGTACTCCTGGTCTCCCTGTTGCTCTCCATCTGGTACTTGGTGGGCAGATACCAGTGGTGCTCTGCCCCACAGCCAGCGTTACAGCTAGGTAATTGAGAAGGATGCCAGTTCCAGGATCAAGGACAAGGGGAGGGCAGAGGCCAACTGCGCTCTGCCCTGATGTCAGCTCTTCTGCTGGAAGAGGGTCAGTGGGTATTGTAATCTCCTCCACTAACCCCAGGACCTGGTTGAGGATCTGCTGTGGAGAGGAGGGATAACAGACACCAAACAGACTCACTAACAGACACACACAAACTAACACACTCGGTAACAGACACACACAAACACAATCAGTAACAGACACACACAGTAACACACTCACTGACACACACACACACACTCACTGATACACAAACTAACACACACACACACCAAATAACAGACACACACAAACTAACACACAGTAACACACACACAAAAACTAACACACAAAAACTAACACTCACTAGCAGACACACACACACACTGACACAAAAACTAACACACTCTAATGCTAACACACACACACTCATATTTTTTTTACATTTAATCCCCCAGCTTCCCTACCTTTGGGAGTGCTGAGGGGATTCTCTGGGGTCCAGTGGGGCTGCCCGGCAGCCAGTCCTGCGGGCACCCGAGGGAGCACTCTCCCGAGTGCTCTCTGCCCAGCTCCCTCGTGCACCACTTACCGATGCCAGACCCGGAATATGACGTCATATTCCGGCTTTGGCCTCAGTGCGGTGCACGAGGGAGCTGGGCAGAGAGCGCTCAGGGGAGAGTGCTCCCTCGCGCGCCCACAGAACCGGCCGACTGGTGACACAAGGGCCAGCCTTGGGGGCCCTGAGTAGGCCAGCTCCTGGGCCCCCAGGACAAGAGGCTGGCCACACTGGCATACATACCCGGTAGCAGGGCGGCTGGGTCCCCTGGTGGGCCTGGCCCAGTCGTAGCTCTGCGGCCGCGGTATGTACGCCACTGGGCTGGGGTCTTCACAGGTGCCCATTAGTTTACTTAGATCCATATGTGATGTTACATCCAATGGCGTCACCCCTTTTAATGAGCGGTGTTTGACCAGGTTCTGAGGCTGGGGTCTGGCTGATTGTGATACAATGGAGAAGTGAATGGAGTGGTTGTCTGACCAAACAACTGGATTTACAGTTACTGGTTACACTTCTAGTCCAGACTGGAACACTAGATCAAGTGTATGACCTTTTCTGTGGGTGAAAGTGGTGATGTTTTGTGTGAAGCCGAGTGCACTCATCAAGCTGAGGAGATCCTGCCCAAGCAGTGATAGGGTGTCATCAATCCAAGTATTGAAGTCTCCCAATACAAGCCATCTGGAGTGTTTAAGGATTAAGCCAGCCAACAGGTCTGAGCGTTCCTGAAGAAATCTCTTCCCATCTCCTAGGGGTCTGTATATTAGCAGAATCCAGAATCCTCTATCTATTGAGAGGCTGGCAGCTACACATTCAAAAGATTGGGGTTTGTGAACTGATATTGGTCTGGGATTTAAGGATGATTTCGCACCAGTCATAGCTCCCTTGCGATCTTGTCTGAGTCGGTGAAACACAGTGTAATTGCCTGAAATAACTGCCTTGAGAATAGGCCCCACATTTTCATCTAGCCATGATTCTGTAATGCACGCTAATTCGCATGTTTCAAAAATGTTGGCAATAATAGCTGTTTTGTTTCTTATTGATCTGGCATTATACTCACTATGCTCACTTTACTCCCAAATCCAACCTAGCCTAGACCACATGGATACACAATTAGGTTTATCATGGTGGACTCGTTTTTCATCATTAACTCATGAAACCCTGGTAACAGTCAATCTGCTTTAATCTCTCCCATCATTCTCCTACCAGTAAACGGTTTAAAGATCACACACCATGCATATTGTTCCCCTCAAAACCAATATCTGATAAAACAAAGGGATTTGGCCAACTGGTTAAAGGGTGGAACGAACAGAGCAGACCGCTATCACTGCTCTTGAGGATGTGTAGCAACTGAAACATTCTGAAGACAAGTGGACAACTATATAACAAGATTAGCTACTAAATCTTTTTTTTTAAATATATTTCTCCAGTATTTAAATTAAGATTTTTAAATTGGTCCATGTGATCTTGGCCACTGCACAGAGAAGCATATTACACCAGTGAATTGGTACCTCCCCCTTGCCAATATCTTTACTAAAAACAACAATATCCTTCCTATTCTATATAGTTTGGATAGAAGTCACGCTAAATAAAAGCACTTTATCAAAAAAATTATTTATCACCTAGCAACCTTATATCAAGTCACTTGACAATTCCACTTCCTAAATCCACTTTTGAATTCACAGATTGGTACTTAAACAAGGTTAGAGCAGGCTAACATCAAAAGAAAGATAACACAATCCTTTTTATACTGGATATACCGTATTGTACTCCCCCCCCCAATATCGCATCTAACATCATATTGAGGTGACGGACCTCAATTATCGCACTGAATTACACACAATTAGTAAAAGAGAGCATACACGTTATTTATTATGTGTTATATTGTTCTTCACTTCTTTAATTTTAATTATATCAAAAATTGTCATGCAAAATCAATAAGCCATCATTATATCGCTTTTCAAAGTACTATATGTGATACCTCACTTGTTATTTTTCCTTGCTGCATGACAATAAAATAGTTCAAAATTAAAATAAGAAAAACACTGTAAAATCACAATAAAACTGAAAAATCTTTACATAGTATCATAACAAAATGACATAATACGATATATATACAACCTCACTCGGACACTGGGGCACAATGCGGTTTTTAAATAAGACACGCAATTTTGAACTGAGCCCACTGGCTTCCAGAATAATTGATCCTTGTGAGGATTCAGTATTAATAATCTGATCAAGAGAGATATTTGTTTCTGTATCAGCCCTAGACATACAGGAGCTCTGAGACTTACCCGTTGACCATCTGTGTTTTGAGATGAAAAAAAAAAAACTTTAGCCAAAATAACCATGTGGAATTTTATAGTTTGTATTCTCTAGCCGTCTTTATTTTAGCAACTTCTGCTAAGGCAGAACTTAATCTTTTCTTCTTTTCTTTACTGAACTTTATGTGTTATTCCTTTTGCATTTGCTTGAATTAAAATGTTTTATTTCTGCATAAAAAGTTTTTTGGTGTCATTAAAATGTCCATATTTCATATACCTTCCCAGCAAGGTGCATAAATTAAGGCTATAGCAACCTCTACAGTCTTTTACTCAGTGTAAGTGGAAGCCTTACAAGTACGAGATGGATAAAAATTTTGGAACGAGATGGAACAAAATTTTGCTGCTCAGTTTGCACTCAGTGCTGTCAGTTTTTGTTTACTTTGGGATCATAGGATGTCTGGGAAAGGAGAAGAACACAGTCTAAGGGGATATTTGAGGTTGCTCAGAAGTCGAGAGACGGTCCCTGCAGGTTTAAAGAGTTTGCATTTGGGAGTACCTAGGGATGGACTTTGAGGAGATGTCATTAAATTTTGTTTTGGGCTCACACCCTGATTATTATTTGAACCAAGTAACAAATCTGTTCCTCATCCTCTCTTGTCAGAGATCCTCCCTTCTCCTATACCATAAAGGAGAAAAACACTCAGACCACCTCTCTTTCAATTCATCCTATAGAGGAGTATTATTTATCTGTCAGACATAATATCTAATCGCGCCCCAAATAAAATTGTAAAATTATATACGTACACAAATCTCTTTAGAAGTTATATGTACAATCGACCTCAAAGGTAAAAACAAAGAGAGAATACAATAGTGCAGTATGTTATATTCAGTGAGTGAAATGCTAGAATAAATATACATATTTAGACTCACATTTAGTAGAGCTAACTGGGATCTCTTCCGTAATTCGCCTGTGAGAATAAATATATACAAATGTGAGTGTAAATATATATAATTATTCTAGCATTTCACTCACTGAATATAACATACTGCACTATTGTATTCTCTTTTTATTTTTATCTTTGAGGTCGATTGTACATATAACATCTAAAGAGATTTGTGTACATATATAATTTTACAATCATTATTTGGGGTGCGGTCTCCTTCCCTCTTTTTCTTTGACACTCTCTTATTTACAAGGCTGGGAGTCGTTGTATAGGTTACCGCTGCCCACAATCATCCCGTGTTCAATATTGCAGCGAGCACCTATCACACTTCTTTGCACAGAATATCTAATTACTTACTAATTCTCGTTAAATCTTCACCAGCTATTCACAACCTACACAGTATTTTCAGAGATATCCTTTAAACAGCTATAGTCCTGTGAAGTTGGCTAAAGTTTATTCAAGCAAAGTGGTTTTCCTGACACTATAGTGTCTTGAGGGTGCCCCCACCCTCGGGGTCCCCCTCCCGTGGCGCCTTCAGCAGCTTACCTTATTCCAGTGCCGGGCTCCCTCAGCGCTGGTGACCTCTCATCCCCAGCCGATGTCAGCTCCCTCTGCTGATGTCAGCGGAGCCGAATGCGCATGCGCGGAAAGTGCCGCACGCATTCAAGCTGTCAATAGGAAAGCATTTCTCAATGCTTTCCTATGCATAATATGCCTCCAGCGTCGCAGATGCGCCTCTAGTGGCTGTCCGGAAGACATTGAGCTGAAGTGGTCTGGGTGACTATAGTGTCCCTTTTATACTTTGTTACTCTAGTGACTGAGAGATAGTTGGTTTAAGCAAAGTACACTAAATTATCTCCCAGACACAGAGACTCCGGGGCGTGTTGTGGGAGTGTTTGGGGCGTGTTTTACTATGTTTTTGTTTGAGACCCCATGCTGGAGGTCTGTGTTTATAAGTGGGCCATTTGACCGGAAAAAAAATTTAAGTTGTGCCCTTCATCAAGTCTCGACTGGTGTTTGGGTATGCGAACAGCGAACCGATTGATTTTTCCCACGACCTTAGGATTTCGTGAGAGTACAAATCAGCGTAATGCGAACGGGCTATAATCACTTAAGCCTCCAGCATTGCGGGAGTATACGAACAAATGGTGTATACAAAATACCGGGAGTTTGTTACAGTAGGCATAAAACGTTTATGGTATATAGAAATGCACCTTATTTTATACAATCATGAGAAACATTACATGGTTGCTTCTCCATTTAAATGTTGTTAAATGTTGTTAACTCCATGTAAAAAGATGTTGTCTCAGCATTAGCACTGCTACCAAAATATGTAAACCACCAAATATTGCATGTCATATGGAAAAATAAACTGGATGCAGGCATTTATCAATGTGAAAAACTAAATTCAGAATTAAAACTTACCAAACTAATAAATTGACTATGAAAACAATTATTGCAGTGACTCACTTTATTTATAATCCTTTCCCAGTCTCAGGAATTTGTAGTATAAATAGTTTAAAATAACTGTTTTATCAGTTTAGGAAATCAGCAGATTTTTAAATTAAATGTTAGTGTTGTTTTCTGTTTATAGTACAGTTAACTATTGTGTATTGTAGCAAAACTAATGAACATGATCCACGTCTCTTTAAAAGTAAACCAATTAGTAAATCATTTTTTTATTATTATTATTTTTTATTAGACAATATAGTGAATTTTTAGAGAAGTGAAAAGTGGAGTCTAGTGATAAACAAAAATATGGCTTTTATAAAATTAACTAGTGGTATATACTCTCCACCTTTCACGTTAGGAAATTCTTACAATTTTTTTTTAATAAATTCCATCTCTTGGGGTGCAAACATTCCATGAGAAAATCATTTTAAGGGACAATCTAAACACCAAAATCGTAAAGGTAACCCCTATATTTAAAGAGACACTATAGTCACCAAAACAACTTTAGCTTAATGAAGCAGCTTTGGTGTTTAGATTATGTCCTTGCAGCCTCACTGCTCAATTATCTGTCATTTAGGCTTTAAATCACTTTGTTTATGCTGCCCTAGCCACACCTTCCTGAATATAACATGGGTAGCCTTCCTAAACACTTCCTGTAAACAGAGATCTAATGTGTACACTTCCTTTGTTGCACAGTCTGTTTAATTTAGAATTCCTTATCTCCTGCTCTGTTACTAGCTTGCTAGACCCCGCTGGAACATCATGTGAGAGATTGAAGTTCAATTTACAGAGCAGGGGATAAAGAGCACATTAACAGCTGATTAAAAATTAAACTTTGTTTGCACAGCCAGGGGAGGTGTGGTTAGGGCTGCATAAACATAAACACAAGGGATTTAACTTCTACAGTTGTGCTCAAACGTTTGCATACCCTTGGAGAATTGGTAATATATATACCATTTTTTTAAAAATGAGTGAGCAGGCAAAACACATTTCTTTTATTTCTTATTGGATTCATATTTAACTGTAGGTTATAACAGAAAAAAATGAAATGACCCCTGCTCAAAAGTCTTCATACCCTTAGTTCTTAATACTTTGTATTGCCTCTTTTAGCATCAATGACACTGTGAAGTATATTGTAATAGATGTCTATGAGGCCATTAATTCTTGCAGGTGGTAAAGCTGCCCATTAGTCTTGGCAAAATACCTCCAGGTCATGCAAAGTCTTTGGTCATCTTGCATGAACCGAATGTTTGAGATCTCCCCAGAGTGGCTCGATAATATTAAGGGCAGGACACTGTGATGGCCACTCCAGAACCTTCACCTTTTTCTGCTGTAACCACTGGAAGGTCAACTTGGCCTTGTGCTTAGGGTCATTGTCTTGTTGGAAAGTCCAAGAGCATCCCATGTGCAGTCTTCATGTAGAAGAATGCAAATTGTCTGCCAGTATTTTCTGATAGCATGCAGCGTTTATCTTGTCATCAATTTTCACAAGATTCCCAGTGCCTTCAGAGCTCACCCCTCTCCCCCCAAAACATCAGTGAGCCACCGCCATGCTTCACAGTGAGGATGGTATTCTTTTCACTATAGGCCTTGTTGACCCCTTTCCAAACATAGCACTTATGGTTGTGACCATAAAGATCTATTTTGGTCTTGTCACTCCAAATTACAGTGTGCCAGAAGCTGTGAGGCGTGCCAAGGTGTTGTTGGGCATATTGTAACCGGGCTTTTTTGTGGCATTGGCATAGTATAGGCTTCTTTCTGGCAACTCCACCATGCAGCTAATATTTGTTCAAGTATTTGTATTAGTATGAAACAACCACTCCGTCTTTTTCCAGAGCAGCCTGTATTTCTCCTGAGGTTACCTGTGGGGCTTTCTTTGTATCCCGAACAATTCTTCTGGCAGTTGTGACTGAAATCCTTCTTGGTCTACCTGACCTTGGCTTGGTAACAAGAGATCCCTGAATTTTCCACTTCTTAATAAGTGATAGAACAGTACTGACTGGCATTTTCAAGCATTTGGATATCTTTTTATATCCTTTTCCATCTGTATAAAGTTCCTTTACCTTGTTACGCAGACCTTTTGACAGTCCTTTTCTGCTCCCCATGGCTCAGTATCTAGCCTTCTCAGTGCATCCACATGAGAGCTAACAAACTCATTGACTATTTATACACAGACACTAATTGCAATTTAAAAAGCCACAGGTGTGGGAAATTAACCTTTAATTGCCATTTTAACCTGTGTGTGACACCTTACGTGTCTGTAAGAAGGTCAAACATTCAAGGGTATGTAAACTTTTTATCAGGACCATTTGGGTGACTTTTGTTATCATTATGATTTAAAAAGGAGCCAAAAAAACTATAATAAATAGCTTTATATGATCAATGATTTTGTTTGCATGATCAGTCATATTTTCAAAACTTTTGAGCACAACTGTAAATGGAAGAGAATTGAGCAGTTTGTTTGTAAGAAATTCCTAAAGTGAAAAGAGAAGGGACAGTTCCCCTTTACTGTAGTGGCTTTGCTGCAAAGGCTCTGTCTTTGCAGTCTGAAAAATGTAAAAATTGCAATTTCTGAGTAATGGCAATGTTTACATTTATAAGAGAATATGCCTTTAGTAGCTGTCAGACTGACTGCCACTAGAGGCATTTACTCAGGACGACTTTCAAAAAAAAAAGAAAAGAGATTGCTAAAAATTGTAATCACAGATTTAAATACCTTTATTTTGGAATTATATGATTAAGTATATTTACTGTGTGTGGACATTATGCATAAATGTAGACATTCGTTTTTACATTATGTTGCCATTTTAATAAGCATTACTATTGATAAAGTATTTGACCATTTTTATTTATCAATATTTCTCACATCTACTGTAATTGAGAAAAAAAAAGCATTTTTGCATTAACTAACATGTCAAAAACTGTGTGAAATGTTGCAATATAAAACACACTACTGTCTAAAGTTTTTCATTTCCCACACATTGTAATAAAGCCCGAATGAATACGTGAAAAATAAAAACATGATCATGCCGCTCCATTCATCTCTATCTTCACTTCTTACACAGAGTGTTCCATTGCGGGGGGTTCACAGTGTGAAAGATAAAGAAACATTGTATTACAGCTCTCCCTCAACCATCCTGGTTACACATATATGCAGTGTATTCGACCCCCTCCATGGAACCGCAACAGCACCGAGCTTAAACAATACAGCAGGCATGGATTCAAAATGGAAGCTGCATCAGAGGAAGTAGAGCTCTGCCAACTCAACCCTCTGGTACTAGCAGTTTTTGGCAGCCCAATCGACAGACCTGCATTTTAGGGCAGCATATTTGCTGCCCAAAGATGAGACATTGGGAACAACAGGCGGTTTGTCAGACATACGATTTAATCAGATGTTTGAGCAAAAGACCATAAATTCACTGGTGATTTTTTTTTTAACCCTCCTTAGCAGCAACAAAGGAGCATAATAAGGGAGGAGAAAAGGAAAACTGCGGTGCTAGTAATTAAAAGGGCAAATCGCAAAGGTATAAGTATACACAAGGAAAAAGATAAAAACCCCAAACAGAAAATAACTATTATACTGTTTAATGTATTTATTATTTTTTCATTGCAACAAAAAAGCTGCACTGTGGGTGAGCCTCCACTGATTCATCCCTTGCTTCAAAATGATGATATGCTAATATTCTTTCAATTAAAATGTGCTTGGTAGTGTAGGGGTTAATATAAAAGTATATGTATATGCTATAATGAAAAAATGAGTGTATCTGAGCCATGTGGTTCAGAATCAGATTCTTAAGTATTAAAAAACAAAGTGATAATAACTTGAGTCATGAAAGCCAACTATTTTTCTTTTCTGCAGCGTAGTGAAGTTAGGCTGTAGAAAGACTTATTGGCAAACGTCCAGGACATGAAAACTGCAGACTCTATAACATGGACAACTTAATTTTATGAATCCGCTGTACATGTCATAGATCTTTAAAAAGATCTAAACAAGTGTACACAAAACATAACTACAGGGTATAAGATGCACCCTGCACAAGGAACAATTTTTTTGGGAAAAATGGATAAGAGGTGACTTTTAAAGAAACCCTGGATTTGGGTCATATATGGAACCAAAATAACTGCTGATGATCAGGCCTTCCCTTGCCATACTCAGATTTTTGCCAAGAAGTACAGTAGGATAAAAAGTAATGTAACATTACTACACCAAAACAAATAGGAAGGTAATCTTGGTACATGAATTGTGCACATTAAAAGGACACTCTAAGCATTATAACCATTTTATTTCAATGACGGTTAGAGGGCCTGCAGTCCCCGGGCACTCTACTCTATTTAGTGTTTAACCATTTTGGAGAAGTTTAACACTGAATGGGGGTCTCTTGAAACCCACAACCTCGCCCCTACTGAAGGCTTGTCTAAGGCAGAGAGTAAACACCTCCTTAGCCATACCAATTCATACCAGCAATGGGCGCTGTGATATGATAAAATTAGTCAGCTGACCAATCATAGCCACACGTTGCTGCTTAGGCTAATTCTTTGTCAGTGGGATTGGCTGCTAGAGACTCTTGATTAGCATTAAATAATTAAAAATGGTTTATTATTAACTGGAAGGACAGCCCTAGAGAATGTCAGACACTACAAGCACTTCAATGAGGTTAAGCAGTTACAGTGCCTTCAGTGTCCTCTTAACTTCTTTAATCTAACTGTATTTATGAGTATTGTTTTATATATGTTTTGCAAATTTGTTTCAGAATATATTGCACTGTTACTGTCCTTTTTATTTTTTTCTGTGACATAACAGCAGTTAATTTATTTTTACAACTTTAGTCTCTTGCGAGTAAGCATATGGGATTTGTATTCTTGGTGGGTGTGCTAAATGATTTTTCAACCTTATCGTGGAAACTACACATTTTGTACGTTTTAGGCTAATTTGTTCTTGTCTGTAGTTTATGTTGTCTGTAGTTACTATGGGATGAAATGAATGGTAAGCAATATATGTTTTTGGTCAAACACATTTCACCTATATAAGTATAATTGGAAAAAAAAGTGATTACATTATTTATTACTCAATATGATCATCTACAGCTATTTCTAGTTAATTCAGCCTAAATATTATTGAATCATCAACTGAACATTCAAATTGTGCAACTTAAGCTACTGTATCCAGCTGTATACTCTATAAAGCAAACTATAACACATCACAATGTGAGAACGTGCTTTAGCACCCAGCCTGACCCACAATAAATATACTCCAGCCTAATTCACAAAAGCCATTTGTGTAAAAACCTGAAGAATAAATCTTGCCCAATGAATCTTGCATGGCCATTTCTAAATGTATGTAGCGTTGTATTCTATGTCAGGCAAGAATTAAGCATTGGTCATGTCTTATTATTCATGCAATGCCATTGATAGTCATGCTTCAAAACATTTACAGAAACGTAGTAAATGCGTGTATAGCAGATATATATGTAAATAAATTAACAGTAATGAGTGGATGCAGCGTGTGTTGAACTGCCAGCCTTCTCTCCTGTTTAATGTTGCATCAGTCAGTTCTGGGAATGGAAGACAGTTTTAATGTGAAATGTTCTTGTCGAAGCTTCATCCGGAATAAAATGTATAGTGACATAGCGCTATCTCCTTATGTTATATTTGGTTTATTCACTAAATATTGAATTGTAGTGAACTGAAAAAACAAACTCAAAACATAGGCTGTAAAAAAAAATAAAAAAATCTCCAGTTCAGCCTAAAATTAGCAATTCTTTTTTATAATTCACTACATTTTATGTGTTTAGTAAATAAACCCATAAGCGTGTGCTGTTGTCTTTCTGTTCTTTGGATGTGGGGATAGATGTATGTAGCTGCAGTCTCTCCGGTGCCAAAACATGCATTGCCAGAATTCTTTTAACATCCCTTGTTCTCATTCTACCTCACACCTCAATTAATAAGAATATATAATTAACTGTACGAGTTGAGGGCTAAAAACATAAAATTCTTCTGAGAACACAATACGCGAGAATGCAATTTGATGTTAATGTTTGATGATAATTCCCAGCTATTTGCTACACTTTATGAGAACGTATAAATTAAATAACAGAATCTTACCTTATGTTGGAATAAACTGAGACAGTATTCCATGAAAATTCTTGCTTCCTAGCTTTCCCATCGATTTATCTGGCTGAGGAAAGTCTACGAATTTGTTTTAGGTCCTGCAAAATGTTCCAGTAACTGTGACACTTTGCAGCAGATCATGTCTACAGAGGAGAGCGGATTTGTAACTTGCGAATGGTGATGTTTTCTATACTCTTCAGAAATCCCACTCCTTTTTGCTGACACTTGCCAAGTTTTCTAATTTGAAGCAACTGCAGATCTTTAAAATAAGTATCTTACCTCCCTAAGGAGACTGGTTCTCATGTTTGGGAGTGAACATGTTCGAACGTTTCTTCCCATCTACTCCATAACAGCATATTTGTCATTTTTGTTTCGTACGTTGATGCATAATGTCACCATTAACACGTTGCAGAAGTGGACTGCAGCTTCATGTAGTACTGAGGTCAACGAGTCATATAAGCAGCTGGGACGGATTACAAATGAAGGATCCAAATGGACTAACAGTGGTCTCACAATAATAAGTGGTACAGCTGAAATTTATGATTCTTGCGTTATTGGTGGTTCAGATTAATTGCTATTATGGTAAGAGTGCCTTATGTTTGGTATTTATTTTTGGAAAGTACTTTTCATGTTGTTGCAATAATTTTTTGACAATTTGCCAGTTCCCAAAATGACTGCCACTATTATTACCAATTAAAGATTTGACTGTTTAACCCCTTAAGGACCAAACTTCTGGAATAAAAGGGAATCGTGACATGTCAGACATGTCATGCGACCTACCAACCCCATCTTTACAAAGACATTTGTATCTCATGGACCCAACTGATTCATCTCTTAGCACATAGGTCCAAAGACTCTGTCATCATGGCTTGCAGTAGTTAATCAAGATGGACATTTGCTGTAGGCAGTGTGTGCACAGCCCCTCCTGCTATCTGGACTGACACAGTACACTCTCTCTGGTGTTGGAAGTGGACCCATTGAGGATAAATCAAAGACCGGTTAGCCTCTGTGTCCCTCAGTCTTCAGGGAATTTGGCCATTTACAAGTACAAATTGTTTATAGTAGTCCAGTTAAGCTCTCTGGCCACTTGCACAGGATTTACCTCATGTAAGGTTGACTACTCCACCTCTCCAGTAGACATGGATGCCAGTCCTGTATCTAGTTCTGACATTCAGGTGGTAAATGTATATAAAACTGCTCTATAAGTATAACTTGTAACCTCTCTTCCACTATGTTGACCTGGCAATCGTTTGATGGCTACATCATGGATGGTAACATTTCAAGTTATTTTGGATGTTTATAAATACCCAGCCAATTATTTCCTACATCTAATTGCAGGTATCAGGAATCTGTGTGATTTTGTTATTCTATATATACTTCATTGCATTTATGAGCCCTATTTAGGCATGAGCCCACCTACTCAAGTGTATCAACTAAGATGTGGGCAAAACTCACAGACTGGTTAAAGTGATGGTGGGACTACTTACCCAACTGAGCACTGTATGGACTTCTGCGGTTTCACTTGCTACTATCACTCTGACTCATGCCTTGGATTCATACAGTATTCTTACAGGAATTTACAGGTTGGCTATCCCATCAATCAAGAGGCAGACCAAGAAAGCCATGTGAGAAGCTGAACCATAGTGTGCCCACAGGATCACCTTATGCAATGCCAGGAACCACACTAGCTCTTCCTTTGCAAACTAGCTGCTATAGAATCCAGTGCAATTGTTGCTGTGGAGCTTCAAAGTAACTGTATTTATTTATATAACCAGAACTGGAAATATCAGATACCCAGATTTAAATGTAGGTATTTTTTAACTTTGCTGTAATGTGCTTCCCATACTTCCCATACTTATATATAAAATGCTTCTTGTTTGGAAAAATGAATTAAGGAAAATTCCTTTTGCATTCAGGAAAACATTATACTGTATGGTGATTACTGCCACCTAGTGGTCCTTTAGAAAAAGGCAAGTTGAGTTGTACTGCAGTTTTAAAGGGAGCTACAAATATTATATATGTATTTATAAAATATTTTTCCAGGAAGGATACATTGAGATTTTTCTCAAATTCAAGTATGTCCCGGGTCCACAAAACATTGTATTGTTACAATAGGATATGATATTACAAAAATACAATATACAAACAATATACATACATACACACATACATAAATTTAATACATAACAGGTAATAAATATATTCAACCATAACAGGTGCATTCTGTGTTGAGGTATATGGCCATAGATCTCTTAAAAGATTTTAGATTTAATGAAGATTTGACTGTGTCCCTGAGGTTATTCCATAATTGCGGTGCTCTGTAGGAAAGGGAGGATCGAGCCACTTCATTTGTGTATTGCAGTATGCTAAATATCGTGCTAGTACTGGATCAGAGGTTATAGGAGTGGGGAACAGCTGGGGAGAGTATTCTACTCCGGTAGGGTGGGAGCTTCCCAGAAATGCTCTTATGCACAAGGCTGGAAAGATGAAGAGTGCGTCAGGATTCCAGCAATAGCCAGTTTAGCTCTTTTTAAATGTCACAATGGCCCAGGTGAAGTGGATTGCATTCTAGTACAAAGCGGCAGAATAAATTATATCACATATTAAATTTATTAAGGTGGGTTTGTGGTGCGGGTGCATACACTACATCCCCATAATCAATGACCGGCATTAGCATTTGTTGCACTATCTGTTTCCTTACTGTGGGGCTTAGGCTGGATTTGTTTCTGTACAGGGCACCTAGTTTTGGGTAAAGTTTTGAAGAGATTTTTTCAAAGTGAAGGCCAAAGGATAGATTGGGCTGCTGTCAGTCCAGACCAGGCTGCTGTCAGTCTGCTATTTGAATTTGTTCTAATACATAGTTGTTGATTTTGTAGTTTACATAATTTAGGTACAGTTCCAAAGATCATTGTAACGGTTTTGTCAGTGTTTAGGAAGAGTTTGTTATCCGCTATCCACTTTTATGTGAATTGGTTTTGGAGCACAGCCTCAAGCTGCGGTAGCTTGGGTTTACTAGCATAGATTACAGTGTCATCTGCATACATGTGTACAGTTGAGAATTTGCAGACGTTAGGCAGATCATTTATAAATAATGTGAATAGCAGGGGGTCGAGTATAGAGCCTTGGGGAACACGTGACTGGAAGAGGGAGGGAAGCGCTATCAGAAATGGCCACATAGTGCAATCGGTCTGATACTATGATCAAAAACAGGTTAGCGGACAATCACCAATACCTATGTTTTTTTGTTTTTGCAAAAAAATGTCATGGTCTACTGTGTCAAAAGCCTTGGCAAAATCAAGGAAAATAGCTCCAGTTAAGTCTCCTTGTTCCATGCCAATTTGTATGTCATTGCAAACTTTTAAGAGGACAGTCGAAGTTGAGTGATTTGGCCGAAAGCCTGATTGATCAGGGGTCAGATAATTTGATCGTTGATAATATTCACATAGATGCGTGTGGACGCATTTTTACAAGTTTTTTGATATAGCAATGATATTGGGCGATAGTTAGATACCAAAGTATTGTCGCCACTTTTATGAATAGGTACAACTTTTACAGTCTTCCAAAGTTTGGGTATGTATCCTGACACCAGGGATTCATTGATAAGGGTATTGACAGGTTTAGCAAATGCTAGCGCACTGAGCTTCAGCAACATTGCTGGGATTTGATCTGGTCCACACTCGTTTTTCATTTTTAAATTATTAAGCATTTATTAATGACACTAACAGGCCCAGATCTAAAATAGAATTTCTGTATATGACGATTTAACAGATTTAGCAGGGCCTGATCTTTATTGTTAAAAGTTATACATTAAAAAAAACCTATGCGCTATGATATGCACAAATAGGGGGAAATTGGAAGATATGCTTTTCCAACCTTAAAAATTGAGCTCTTTATAGTTGGAAACATATTTCTTCTACGTTTCCCTCTAAATATTTGCTATGGTTTTGTCTAGTTATGCTATTGTCTTTATCACAATATGTAATGGTGGGTCATGAGGGGCCAGTCCAGCAGAATTTATTTTACAGTACCGTCAGCACTTTAAATAAGTTGCTTCCAGCAACCCAAGACTATTGTGTAAGGGGAAAAGACAGAAAGGTTATATTGGCAAAATAGGGCAGTGGCAAGGGAGAGTAGAGAGTCTATTTGCAGTATACGCACCAAGATAGGGGGACACTGTAACCGCGGCTGGTTCCCTTATTTACCACTATAATGTCTTAAAGCATAGAACTTAGCAGGGCTAACCATACAGATATCTTAGCCATAATTTTATATAGTTAGTAAGAGATCCTCTATTTAACATATATAAATAATTGAGAATACAATAAAAAATAAGGATTGTATTGGAAGCAATAAAGTTTTGTCTTTTTAGATATTTCTTATATAAAAATATAAATATAGACATATAAAATCCATTACAATAATTTATAGCAGAGTTTATAAGATTCAATTAAATGCTTGCAAATATCATTAATAGGTTAACATACCCTTCTGAACATGTCATCATGTCAGCCTCTCTGTCATTTTAAGATGGAGCAGCGTCTGTCTCCAAGTCTCTCCTCTGTGTCTTAACATTTAAAAGTACACCTATTTATACCTTAGGTGTCTCCATTTTAGAGTTACCGTAGTTCATATATGAAAAAGTAACACTTCTTTTACTTTATTCATTTTAGGACCTCCCTTGACTTGGCAAACATACAAGGCCATAACTAAAAGGTGCAAACGTCATGGAAATTTTCCTGACTTAGTTCAAGATGGCATCTTAAAGTCTGAACATATTTATCTACTTAGGGTTACCGCAGTATATTATGTACTGAAAGAGTCGTAGAATAGCCTTGAAGCTTGTTTATGCATTATTGTTATTGTAATTCGTCTGGGACGAAATGGCGCAAACATATTATGCACTGGGGTTATTGCTTAAAGAAACAGTTATGAAAAACAATATGTTCCATTTCTAACACCTTGTCAGTTTGCAATATCTCTTAAAGACAAAGTACACAGTTTAAGAAATACAACATTTCATTCTAAAACTTGTAATATTTGCATTTGCCCATAACAACACCACTACCCATTCTCATAATAATGTCAAGTCGTGGATGACCGAGAAAGCGGGCGTAAAAAAATAAGGAAATTAATTAGAAAAATGGTGGGCAAAAGAACTATGTGCAAGAGTTAAGCGAAGAAAATGAGTATACAGGGGCATGAGTCCGAATCGGCATGGTGGATATTTTCTAGAATAATTATCTAGACATGAATTTGAGTCGCAAGGTTGATTCCTTGGATTTCTGTAAGACAGCATTAATTGTTGGAATGCAGATGGAATACCAGAGCAAATGCCCTTCAAGGTGCAAGAGTGATTTTAGATTCCAGTTTGTTCCCTGCCCTAGTTTGTTTCTAGTTATTTTGAGAGTAGAGTACCCATGGGTTTGATGACAAAGGTTTGTCTAGTATTCATGAGAGAAGAGTGGATACATAGCACTTATTACCTGTACAATTGGCCTTGCTGCAGTATTTTTTAACACGTGTTACACAGTTGTCAAGAATTCGATTAGATTTTGGGAGTATAGGAGTGAATATGTGCCCATTTGTCACTTTAGAGACTTGCCTCAGAATTTGGTCTACAGTAAGTGCAAAAGGAGTGTTTGAGCTGCTAGCTATTAAATGAGCACTCCAAGCACCATACTCACTGCAGCTCTCTGTAGTGGTTATGGTGCCAATAGTGCCCTGCCTCCCACCCCCATTGTACACAGTCAAACCAGTTTTAATGCTTTGTCTTATTACCTGTAGTCTCTTGGGCACGACACCCTGCCTTAACAACCCACACTGATGAGCAGGGAACCACAGTCAAACTGTTCAAAAATGGTTAGACTCCTTACATAGAGAGTTCTCCAGGCACCATAACCACTACAGCATGCTTGGGGCATGTAATTGGAGTCTTCCTTTAAGGAGTACCCCTTTTTGTGATGGAAAGCTGGTTATGGTACTTAATGTGTTCCTTTAAGGTGAATGTATCCATGAAAATGTGGTTTGATAATTGAGCCTTCATTTTTCTCACATTTGCAGGATACATCAATGTGATGGACCGCCTGGTACCCCGACTGGGTACCGCCACAAACATGCTCCCTAACTATCACCGGGACACCAGCAGCGCTTCAGCCCCTAGCCGCTTGGTCAGCGTCTCGCCATCGCTTCCCACCCTGCAACAGGGTCCTGGATACAGCTTCAAGTGATTAAGCTCTCCTGCAGAGAATATAGCTGTATAGGTGGTCCACCCAAACACTAGTCAGAACTGATTTATTCAGGCCAAGTTGCCTGCTTATATACACAACCCTCAGCAGGGGGTCTCCATTCATACATACAGTAACCCCACCCAGGAGTCTCTGTGTCTGGGAGATAAGTGAGTTTGCCTAATTATCTCCCAGATACATGAGGTACAAACATAAAAACACCCCAAAACATATATAAAAAGATAGGAACCCCACAAGTCCTACATCCCCAAATAGCCATGATCCGAGCGCCCAAGTTGTCCAAATAGTGCTCAGATCCATGCAGTGTAGGGGAATCGCCACCGGGGCAAAGTTCTGACCAGCTGCACACGTGGTCCTATGCCCAAAATAGTTCCAGGGAATTTAGTGCTTTTTCCAGTTAACTTTCGGGAGCTCCTGTGGACAAACTATGGGGTACTCCTCCTGGCTCTCAGGGAGCATTTGTTCCTTACAGTCTAGGGCACGTTCCCTCCAAAAAGAGCTTTCCTGGTGGGTAGGCAAAGGGGGTCAAAACATGAGACCATTATGACCGGGAACTGCAAGGTCGCATAGCCGAAAACAGTTCCAGAGTGATCGCGTCTAAGTAGCACTGAAGTCTGTTCGGGGGTTGGTTGGTTCATGCGAATGACCACCAGGGAGCGAGTGTTTGGCTGAATTTGTGAAAGGGAAGCTAGTGCACCAGGGGAACCGAGGAGAGGCCTCTTGGGGAGGCCGGGCAGGTTAACTTCCAAAGTGGGGTCTTTGGATACAGCCCATAGTCCTTGGGCAGGAGGCTAGCTAACAGGCTACTCCAGGAGATCGTGGCATTGGCACATTTGCCACAATCACTAATAATATTCTGTGGTGAAGGGGAGTGTCAATGAGATACATTTTTTGATTAACTTTCTGATTGTTTATCGGTGTGGTCCCAGGTTTTTACCGCTCCACTGAATGTGTCATGAAATAGTATTTCCTATCTGTCAGCTGTGGTTTTCCCCATTGGTCTACCATAACTGTTCTCTCCAGCTCTTTCTCCCATGCCCGATGAAGAGTCCCCTAAAGAGTGTGTCCTCTTGTTTTCATTTCACAAAAGTGCAGGTTTCAATAGAAATGGGCACATTTAAAATGAACCTTGAGTGGGAGTTGCAGAGATGTGCAGAGTGAGTGAGAGCTTAAATTAAAAATTTAAATTACAAATGCCAAACAAATATAAAAATGAAATCCACTTACTCCTTTTTGAATAACTTCATGGCGGAGAAGGATCTAATAGTAATCCAAAAGCAAACTAAAATCAATCCAAGGTCAGCAACTGTGAATCAGCCAGGTTAGACAAGTGCAATCCAGGAGGCAACGTAAGTATTCAATCCAAGGTTGACAACAGAGATTCAGGTATAATCAGGCTAACAGGTTTTTCACGGGGAAGGATCCTAAGGAGAGGAGAAAAGCTATAGTCTTGCGGACAAGAAGTTAACACATTAATTGTGCATCAAGGCACTGATGACGGATGCATAAATACCCTAGCGTTACGTACGTCAGTGCCATCTTAAAGAAACAGTTTCCAAATCATAAAAACCCTGACATAAGGGATGTGCAGAATGATGATGTAGTTGATAGGAAGCCGGTGTATGTGCAGGGTGGCTGTAGATGAATGGGAGCTGGAGAGATGTGCAGAGTGTGTGGGTGAGTGGGAATTAGTGAGATGTGCAGGGTTTGTGGGAGCTGGAGGATGTGCATGGTGGGGATATAGGTGAGTAAAAGCTATGATATGTGCAGGGTGGTGATGTAGGTAAGTGGAAGCTATGATATGTGCAGAATGGGTGTAGGTAAGTGGAAGCTATGATATGTGCAGGGTGGGTGTAGGGGAGTGGGAGATATGATATGTGCAGGCTGGGTATAGGTGAGTGCAGGGGCGGGCTGGGCCAGGGGGCAGGGAGGCAATTGCCCCCCAGGCCGCCCTAAATTCCTGTAAGGCCGGCCGCGACGGGCCGGCCCTTTAAATACTGCAGCCGCCTGAGCGCTCTGTTAAGAGCCTCAGGC
>OW240917.1:52310247-52416933 GCA_933207985.1 Pelobates cultripes | reverse complement strand
TAGAATATTGACATACCTCTAGTAAAGCTACTCATTGACCTTAAGTAGGCACTGTCGTGAATTGGATTTTTTCTTGTACCACACTATTATTATTATTTTTTGCATTTATATAGTGCCAACATATTCCGTAGTGCTTTACAATATAGGACCCTGCTCAAACAAGCTTATAGTCTATGGGCTAACTAAAATATTGGTTATGCTAATCCTAAAAAAACCTTATTTATTCTTTCTTCTAAGGACACACGTAGTTTGATATAATGTACCCATTGTTGGTGAACTGCAACTCCTATATAGGGGGGAGGGGGGGGAAACACAAAAATAAAGGCAGTGGGCAAGGACCGCTGAGGATATATTTTTGACTACTCGTGGTCTGCTCCATATATTCTGCTGAGCCAAGTCTACCACTTGGCTGTATCCAAGTTAAGGTAATCAGCTGTTTGCTTTATATAGCTTTTATCGTTACCTCCAAGAAGCCAGTGGAATGCAGATCAGTGGATTTCTGCACACTATTCCTGGCTGCCTCAGTTGCCCCCATGTCACTGCTTAATTCTAATGCATAACTTGCACATTCCAAGAGTCTGCTAATGTCATAAGAACCTTCCCTCACAAGAACTTTAATTTTTTTTAAATCTTCTGTCTGGCATCACATCCACACAGGCAGACAGATCAGGAAAAAAACTGAGTCATTTTAATCTTACACCTTTCAGAGCCTATTTCATCACATTGAGATAAATAGTTAATTTGTTTGAAGGATAATTTTGTTTAAATAATACAAATTTAGATTAACTTGCTGTACTGTGGCTATCACTGTACATATCACCCGGTTTAGTGCACCGGGTTATGTTGAGCTCTGGCTGAGTAAAAAAAAAACTCAGGTAGAACTGATCTAGGCACACTAGAACTCTGGGTTGGCTGTTTGACCACTCTGAGAGGCGGATGTAGAATTCTGAGTGGCTGGAGTATGTTTATGGAATGTGTTTGTGCTTAGTGTCCCTTTAAATCAGATATGCCTGTCTGAAGTCATCAGTACAGATGCATTGTTTATTAAAATGATCTGTTGTGGTTTGAGCACAATATGTTAAATGCATAATGCAAGGGCAGTGTACTGGCATCTGGCACACAATGACACTTATTCACTAACTAGTAAAATGTAGTGAATAAAAAAAAAACATTTGTAAAATGTAGGCCTCTATACCAAAGCCAAAACATTTGCATTACCCCCTCCCCCCAAATTCACAAAATCCTGTTTAGTGAATAAATTCCACTGTGTTGACTGTACACTACCAAGTGTAGTGCACTCTCGTCTGGCACAGAGTGGGTTAAATGTGCAATATCAGTATATTTTACCCATGTCTGGAATCCGAAGGGTTAAATGTGCTCCCGAGCCACAATAGAGCTGTACTGCTGCTGAATCCTTTCTATTTTAGGCCTTGAAAGTCAATATAGATGATATTTGATGACACTCTGCTTGTTTATCTGGCTATGTAGTTCACCTTGAGCTGTCCTTCACAGCCGGTTCATTCAGCTCCCTCACACTCCTCCTTCTTGCTCTCAGACTGCAGTGCTACATAGGCATAATACACCATTTCTGCAAAATAGCTGGGTTTCTGCTCTCAAATCTATTATATTGGAGACGTGTGTTCACATCGTAATTTAGAATACGGTAATCATTAAAACATCCCTGATAAACAAACAAATTTTAAAGCAAACTGCAAATAAGCATGGTGATTAGGGTGTGGGTCATTTATTGCCCCTTTTTTTTGGCCTGCAATTCAGTTGTATACACTGAGTTTTAACTAAACGCACCCTTTCCTTATTTATTTATTTTATTTTCTCCAGACTCTGTTTACTATCAATGCATGTACACCACAACATCTGATGTGTCCAGTGCTAGACGTGTGTTACAAATTTTGTAAAGCAATATTGCGTGGAAATTGGCGTTTGAGAACATGCCTTGCAATATGGAAAAATTAAACGGAGTCACAATTAGCAAAACTGTGGTCGGAAAGCACTAAGAGACATTGGCTATAGAAGCGTTTTCTTCCGGAATGAATAGTCTCTAAAGTTGTTGTACCTTGATCTGTACAAATATGTATCCTGATTATTAATGTTCTTCAAACGGATGTTGAATTGAAAGGCATTTTTCTTTAGAGGCGCCACACTGCTGATTTGGTTGTTATTCTTAAGTAATCTGTTTTCTATTAATTGTACGTCCTGCGTTTCAAATGGCCAGAGGAACAAATATTTTATTAATATGTTGCGGTTGGAGGGTGAGGTATTAGTGAGCATTTTAGGACTATATAAATTAGTGATTTGCAATTATCCATGTAGGAGTTATTCACATTAAAACACAGTGTTTTATTTACTGCGAAAATTGTATGAACATTTACTGCTTGTTTAACACACATCACTGGCATGTATAAAAGAGGGTTGTAGGGGAAGTGTTATAAAAGTGGCGCAGTCCCCATTGAAACATTGTATGGATTTAGTGATTGCTACGGCATGCCCTTGGTAAGAGGTTAGTCAGAGCGCAAGTCTTTATTTTGCATAAATTTAAAAGGATCTTGGACAAAGTGCAAAGAAGCAAACTTCTGAGCAGCAGTAGTTGCACGCATTTCGCCTTAGGACTTACTCCTATACCCATTTAGGTGAAGCGCGTAAGGCTATAGCAAAGAGTTCTTGTTTGTTTGTTTTTTGTTCTTGCACCATGTCAAGGGTTCTTTTATTGGATATGATGTAAAGGATTTACATTTCCCAGCTGAGCTTTTGTTTGTTTGTAACTACTGTATATTTTAGAACTCGTGGTGTAAGGGGCAGGAGTTGTGCCAAGTTCCAAATCAATTCAAGGCTTTAGCCCTCAATAGAATGTGATGACCTCCCTTCAAGACTGCACCCAAGGCAAGCCCTAATGCCACACTGTTGCCTGTTAACCTCTGCACTTCTGAATTCCCCACAATAAATTCTGTCTGCTGCAGGCCACGCTAACAGTATAATGGAGGTGGGCTGCTGTGTGATCACTTATTAAACTCCTCCTAGCAGTCAAGTGAGATCAGACCTAGTAGCCTGGTAAACACTAGTACTGTCACAACATCTGGAGCCAAGCCCCAAAGTCACCCCTTAACAATGCCTTTGTTGAGGCGTTGAGTTTGTTACTGAGCTGATACTGGTTGGTGTACATATGACTATTTTAAATTATATATTGAAAAAAAAAAAAAAAAAATCTTGCTCCCAATTTAAGTCACAGTGCTTGCTATAGATTCCACCAGATACTGCACATATAAGGAACCGATCAGCCTATAAGAATGCTCAAATAGCTCTGGGGCTTTTCATAGTCCCAACATTGGGACCATGCACAGCTGGACTTCGTAAGGAGAGCAGGGGTTTCTGGAAGTTGTAGCTCAGTTATCAGCCTTTTAATATAGAAACTGTGCTTCTTGATGGCATGAAACTCTGTCTTATTGGAGAAATGCTACAAGTTGGAAGGAGGAACAGAAAGCTGGAACCTCATGTTCCACAGTACAGTAATCTCCAAAGAAGTTGTAGTTTGGATTTTAGAGCCCTTGACACCCATTTTAATAGGTATAATCATGTGCGATGAGCTAATCAGGGCTTAATATTGACATTCGTCAGCTCTCTTCGTTTGGTCAGTACCTTTAAAACATGGACCGCTCATTGAATATTAGTTGGACGGCGACTGAGACACTCATAAGAACATTGCTTTAACTGTTCCAAGTGTAGAATTCATTCGATATTTGAACATTAGAATTTTAGAGAGTGTCCAGCAATTGGATCTTTCCTTTTGGATCATAAATGGTTACACCTCATTCAGTTTTTTAATTGCGGGTGTTACGGTTTCTTTTAATACAGAAGCACATTTTCTGTAAGCCTTGTGATCTCTGTAATTTGGGAGTAATTTGCCTTTCTCTTTGGGAGGCTCTGTTCACCTCTGGTTGGCAGTTGTAGTACAGATCCTCCCCCTGCCTGTAAATGGAGGAGCAGTTTGATCACAATGCCCCTCTATATGAAAAAGACACATGCAGTGCACAGAGAAGTTAATAAGGATAATCTGATTATCTCACTTTGAAATACAACTCCTACTCAGAAACTGCTGAATTACATATTCAATCTTTCCTGTGTGTGTTTGTGTCATGTGTTGTGCACACTGCATTACTCCTTACATTAGCAAAATTCTATTTTAAGGACTGTTGTATAATGAAACCATACGTTTTAAATAATATATATTTTTTTTTTTATTATTTTGCTTTTTTCTGACACAGTGTGCAGGCATATTACGCTAGTTCTTGACTGCTTTAATTTTAATTAACGCTCGTGTTATTGTAGTCCACTCAAATCTGTGGGGTTTATTTACCAAACAATAAGCTTTCAAAAGAGCCAAAGTAGAACATTATATTAGACTTTGCTAAACTTGAAAAGCAGAAAATGTACCATTGATCATATTTATTGCCTAAGTTATGCAACTCTGTTAATTTATCCAGAACAAAACTCAACGAACAGGATCTAGACTTAACATTTCTATCACATATGTCATTCACTTCAATGATGGATGTCTATTTAATTTGGCAATGTTTACAGTAACCCAGCAATTTTATTTTTTTCCAGTATATTTTTATGTAGTTATATGCATAGTTTATTTTTACACAAATACTTTGTGTCAAGAATAATTGATCCAGTAATGGTAAATTTAAGTGTTCTTTTCACCAATGGCTGGAATGCCCTGTGACGGACATTATTGTTCTAGGCCTGTTAAGAACAGTTAGGCGTTTTTCTCGCTTCAGTTTTTCACCACTAAACCCCATTGTCTCGTTGCGCAGTACATCCTCTGTACGTCTTTCCTGCAGATGTTAAAATTCATGCCGTTTTTTTTTCTCCCAAAGGACATCCACTAATTAATAATTGTCTATTTCTCTCCCTGCAGGATCGGAGCCGAATGTATGACAGTCTGAATATGCACTCACTGGAAAACTCGCTCATTGAAATAATGAGAGCAGAGCATGACCCTCTGAAAGGTAACGAGAACAAAAAAAATGTCTAAAGCAAATCTAAGATCAATGGCCAATTTATTAGGCACACATTCTTGTTACTGTAAATAACCAAGCAGGTATTTCAACATGTGCAAAAACGTTTGCAGACCTGGTCCAAATTTTTAACTTGCAAACGGTAGAATATGTATTATGTGTGGGATTTATAATTGTCATTGCCAGATGTTGAGAGTACAGAAAGAGCTGTCTTTCACTGAATTACAGGCGCTATAGTCTATTTTAAATTTTTTTTATTTCTACAAATAACCATTACTTGCAACAGTACTGGCTATCTTTGAATGTACGATGTGCCAAACTTTGAATGACATTGGCTATGGAGTCATGATGATGAGGCTACAGTGAGTGTGTGATCACCACGTAGTGTGACTTGCAGGTGTTGGGGTCATTGTGAACAGTGTGAATCCATTATTCCATCTTATCTGGTGCCATTCCTACAGGTTGGTGTTGTCATCTCAATAACATATGAGTGTTTAGCACAGCATATAAAAGGACTGTGCAGAGTTGATTTCACAAACCTTGCATAAATCTAGGCTGATACCACAATTATGACTGTGACTTCATTTGAATAGCTCTGTAGATCCAGTGCTCAGTCTAACAAGTGCTAACAGGAATCGGGCAGCAAAAGTGGGTGCTGACAAAGATTGCTAGGACTGTGGGAGGCAATTGAGTCAATATGACCCTGTGTCAAATTAATGCAACTCCAAAGGCAAACGCCATGCTGTGAAATACTTGAATGCTGTTCCTAATAAAGTGGCGATTGTGTGTTGTCTTGAGGTATTTTCTTCTGAATGTAAAATCTAATTTCAAAATCCTTGGCTGTGGCATGCATTGAATGATTATACCAACACAGCTCAAAATTGCACTAGCCATTGGTGAGTGAAAATTCACCACTGTAGAGTAGATATTCAACCCAGGCCTGTAGTGACGATTATTTTTTAAAACCTAGCTAGTGGCATAGGACTTGAACATTTTGAGCCCTGACATTATCCGCATACCATATACATGATTAAAGGGCTTTCCTTGTGAAGTAACATGCGGTAACTTAAATATGTGTGCTCCAATTTCACATCATTAATAATATCCACCAATACAGAGCCACGCAAAGCATTACATGGCAGAGGTTTATCCAGACTTGCCTTATCTGTGGACTTTTGAAACCCTCTCTGGCATAGCAATGTGATAATCTAGAAATATTCTTACATTTAGTTAAGTGTGGCAAATTCTCACTGTATTAAAGTGTAGTGAAGCATAGCTATTATATGGATCTGAAATGACAGAAAAGGAGCTGTTGACAATTGAATTCAAATACAAGTATGGAAAAGACAGAAGTTATCTCCCCTGTGCAGCTACTAGAGGAGTAATCTAGTCTTAAATAGGATGGAACCTCAGCCTAGATTATTCCTCTAGTGGCTGCATAGGGGTGGGCAAGCCATGCGGGACATGACCTTCACTTTCAATGCATTATATAGGTAAGGCGGTAATAGAAAAATAAAAAAATATTTGTTACTTCAGCTGCTGGTAATTCACAGGCAAGCTTCTTAAAGGTCCTACCTGAAGAAGACAAAGCCACCAATCAGAAGCCTCTAAATCTGTTTTTTGGGTCTGTTTTTATCCCATAAACGCTGCCCAGCAGGAGTAATTTATGGGCTATGGAGCTTCACACATTAGATCTGATGAAAGAACTTCTGTTTTATGGGAATGGGTCTCTGCACAGAGTTTGCCTTCACAGCTTTCTTTTGGACTTTCAAAAACTGCCAGGAGTGTTGTAAACTTGACATTTGGGCACCCATGCAGCATCTACATGCTACAGATATACTTGTATCTGCAATACTTTTATCACTTCTTCCTTCCTACTCTTTGAAGTCACAGGCAAAATAATAATAAATACTAATCTGCAGTATTTGCAAATTACTTCCGTTATGCACCTGTTCTGTGGCATTTTTGGTGCCTAAAATACCCCCTTTAAAGGAAAAGTTTACAATGAACTGCCCTACTACCTCGCAAATGCTTGGTAAGAATGCTATAACATGGGTAGTTAGTGGCTCACTGAACTTTGCTGCTTAGGTGGTTAGTTCTAGATTGTAGTTTCATTTTTGTGTAGGGAGACGGGCTGTAATGAATTGGAATTCAAAAGTGTTTTTAAACTGTGAAATGAGTCATTCTGATATGTGTGCTTCCTTCTTGTTCTCACGTTTATAGTTTTATTATGACCGGTTTTGTTTTTTTCCCTTGAAACTGTTAGCACTAAAGCCTTAGGGCAGATATGAGTAAACTTTGACTCTGCATTGATGAGTTCTCACTCCCTTCGTATTAATGCAAACTAAATGGCTGGCTGATTATTGGTGGAAACTTGCTTAATAGCTGTAATGCTATGTTTTAGAAGAATTGACACACACCCATACCAATACTTGTAACCTGGAAACCTGTTGCTAAACGAGCATGCTTATTACTGCCGTGCCTGTGCGATTGTCATTAAACAATGTAAGAGAAATGGCTACATCCAAACACATTATGTGGGGCAAAGAAAGAGTTTCAACTTTAAAGGGAGATTTAATGGCGTCCTAGAACTTTGGTTCCCAAATCACGTGCCACAGGACATGGATGGTCCAGGTTTTTGTCAGTATACCCGTCAAACCACAGTGGGAAATGCCTGAAGACTGGACTGTCAATGTTCCCTGAGGACCGGGTCAGAAATTGTGGACTAAGCATGAAACCAGAAACACACTTATGAGTCTCCCTGCCCATATTTTAAAGGGACACTCTAAGCACCATAATCACTTTCACTCATTGATGTGGTTATGGCAACCATAGTACTTGGTTACCACTCACCCACTGAGCTATGTACAGTAACATACCTCCTTCTTTTACTCCAAGAGTCTAATATCCCGCTGCTGTCGTTTATCGTAATTAGATTTGACACATGATGTCATTAGCTGTGTTTTTAAGTCCAGTCAACTTTGATTTAGATGTAAAAATGCAGCAAACCTCTTTGCTTAAAACTTTTCATTTATTTATTTTTCTATAATTGCTTTGAGGTTTCAGACATACAGAGTGGATACACTGTATAAGAGAAGCCGCCATATTCTTTTAAAAGGGGATTAAAAACTATGATTTAAAACAAATAAAGAACAAAACAAAAACAAGAGGATAAGCTTTTAAGGTGGCAGACCAAACATATTTACAGCGTTGATCACTTTAATTATCACACCGGCTGAGTGACATACTTCTGTTGTAAGTCATTGCCGGAGAGATTTGTACATTCAGGCCAGCTAATGGGAAGACACCCCAGGAGATGCCAGTCCAATAGTAGCCCTTTGTCTAACTGAACACTAATCCTATTACTAGAAAATACTTAAATATAACGTTGGTAATCAATGTTGGCGGCTGAGTATACTCTAATAGGATTAGATTGCCTCCTGATACAAACCCTCAATTCGCTTACCTTTTAACTTGCTTGTCTGATCTTTAAACTGTTCGCATTGTGTACTAAATCTGGGGTGTCCATCTCCCTTTTGCGAATCATAATCCTTCTTGAGTTGTAGGATTTCTCTATTTAACATGTAGTCAAGCACTTCATGTATACATCTCCCGGCATTCCCACAGCCCCCTGGTGATTTTCAAGAAAACATTAACTTCACCTTTAATTCTCTATGTAGCCAGTCACACTAATAGCATTTTCATAAAACACTAGTTTTTAATAGTTGCTCTTTGGGATGTGTTAAACCCCCCCGCCCCCTCTCAATACAGTCTATCAACCAGGCCTGACCTCACTACCCCTCACCATAGAAAGATGGTTGGCAGGCAGAACTGACTGAAGGGAGGACAGGCACGAAGCGAGGTGGGGGTGTCATTGGCTGTCTGGTGCTAGGACGCTGTTCTTACTGGTGTCAAATACCAGTTTCGCAGAGACTTGTCATTAACTAGCCAGGAACTTAGTATACGGCTGACTAATCATTCATTTCTGTACGTGTAGCATTTCATAGCAACACTCTGCACATATGGACTCCAGGTTCCATGACCACTTCAAATCAGTGAAGTGCTTGTTGTGTTTTTAGTCACCCTTTCAAGCTGCAATGTCACTTCAGAATTTTCCTAAGAATAAAATATTGGTGCAAAAGGAATGCTGTTGAACATTTACACAATATCATTGAAGTCTAAGGATGGCTAAATAATCCAGGAGCGCACTTGTTGGAATTGTACCCTTTTGCATTATCTGAGCTTCATGCTCCAATGGTTTGAGATAGAATTATGAGCAAAGCACTCAAAAATCCTTTGCACCATTAAAACGGAGTGTCAGTGGATATGGTTCTAAAAATACGTACTCCTTCGATCTTGTTTTAAGCACTAGTTGGTGTGGAACCCTTAAGGCATTGCTGTCTGATAACACATCAAATCCATTCTCCTCCCCTTCCCCCCCCCCACTTTAAATTACTTATTTCTTTGGGCTGATTTCCTGTTGTCGGGGGTGTCTGTAGTAAGAGCAGACAGAGGTTTACCCTTACTTTGCAATTATGAATTCTTTCACCGTCTTTGAAAATGATTCAGTTGCGTTAATGTGGGCGTTGAACTGAAAGTCTTTACACCCTCTTTAAATTAATACCTCTTCTGATTTCTAGTTTATAGCTTCTTATTTCAAAGATATTTTCCTAAATGGACTAGGTGCGAGTCTGAATTCTAATTGTGCCCTATTGTATGTATGTAATTATTTTGTAATTGTGGTGTCAGCTTAAATGGGCAGTAAAAGCCAATATGCTTTTTTTTTTTTTTTCACACTTCTCCAGTGGGATGTATAGTCACTCTTGGCAGCCACCAAGTTGTATGAAGGATAAATTAATCTGAAGACAATTCTGATTAATGTCCATTATATGATATTTTGGTGGTCTGTAAGAAGTAGAAGGTTGCTGCCCTTCTATTAGGTGGGCACACATGATTGTAAGCTCTTGTTGTGTTGCACTTGCTTGTCTATCTTGTCCACCCATTGAATAGCTGTGCAGTATGTGTGCACTTTATGAGTAATAATTATAGTCTGTATTTCATTGGCAGTGTGTTTGTGTACAGGGAAACCAGTTTTCTGGTTTTCAGGCTCCGTAAATACTAGTGTCAAAAACCATAGGCAGTCACTAGTAGTCTCAGAAACCACACTGTTTTCATTTGCAAAGCTTGAGGGGCAGCACATGTGCCCAACAATCACTTCATAAGATATGTCACCTCTGTTTAAAAAAAACCAAAAAAAACCCATGTTTTATTTTTGTGTTTTTTTGCCCTTTAATGACGGTATCATGGAATAATTGCAGACAAGCAGTTCAATAATTTAACCGAGGCTGTTTTAATATTTTTTTTTTTAAATTCCATTTTTGTGTGTGGGGATTAAATATAATTAGCAACTTTAACTTCACATTGTTATATATGGCCCTGAGTGAAATTTCACAAGTTTTTGTTAAAGTTAATTTCATGCTGAATAGCTACCGCCAACATTTGCACAGCCAAAAGAGTCTGGGGTTTGCTTCTTTTTTGACCTTACGGGAAGAGTTAAACTCTGCCATGAATCTTCGATCTTCATTCCTGAAGTGCATGAACTTCCTTCCTTGTTTGACCTTGAAAGACTTGGCTTGTCCTCCCAATAGGTGTTCCAGCCCACTCCTAGTGCAGAATCGTCTCCTGTATTCACAATTTATTCCAAAGATTAACTTATTTAACTCCGGATTTATTTAAACTGTCTAACACTGACATGCCACTTAGTGGGCCCGTGTACCAGGGAATATGTGTGTGTGTGTGTGTGTTGCTTCTTTACTGCATTCTTTCAAGGCAAGAAAGCGAGCCTTTGTGTGTAATAATAACTCTCTCTACTCACTGTATCTTTTGAAAATGTGAATATTTCAAACAAGTGAGGACAGGGTAGCTTCTGTGCTTGAGGGAGAAGGTCTATGGAATGTGCGAGGCACATGTTTTTAGATTTTGTAGCTACCCTTTTCTATAGTGACTAAGCATCTTGTGTGTGTTTGGTTTTAGTTTTTTTTTTTTTTTTTTTTACTCTGTGTGTTTTGGCGTACAGAGCAAATGCTTGTGTTTTACTGCTCAATCGATCTCCTCCCCTTCCACGCCAAAATGTCATTGCATATAGATGTAGTGCCTACACCCATTACAGCTTCTACTTGTTTATTGTTAATAGTGTGGGTTTCTAGCAAATGCACCAATAAATGCACTCTGTGTTACATTCATTGGTGCATACCACTGAGTTAAAAAAAAAAAAAAAGAATTGCCTATTAAAAGGTGTTTATGTGCAGAAATGTTTTGATTATGAGCGCAGGGTTAGTTTAGTAGCCTGGAGCGTTCTGGGAGTTAGTTTGTATACTTGTGAAATTATTATTCAAGTAATCAGAAATTACACTTTTTATTTATTTATTTTCACCAAGCACCAATGTCCGGTATTGTGTGGCACACAAGTGTAAGACTGCAATGCCAATTAGTCCTAGACAAAATTGTCAGCTTTTTAAACATCTTTTTTTTAGAGATTCAAAATCAGCTTGCATTACATCCGGAAATATAGTTATATAGTAATCTAGGTTGAAGAAAAAAAAAAACACATGTCAATCACGTTCAACCATTAAAGGAAAATGATAGCGTTAAGAATACAAAGCTATATTTATAAGGCTAGAGGTGCCCTATTACCTTGTTAGTTCCAAGACCCCTCACCCCCCACTCGTTTTTGCTATAAAAGCAGTTTAAAATAAAAAAAGGTTTTAATCACCTTTGCTTCCTCTTCAATGATCTAATACAATGTTCCTTAAATAGGAGCGTTGGGGGAGTGATGCGCTTGCGCAGTGAGCAAACATTCATGCAATTTATTTGAATCAGTAAGCATAGAATAAAAAATTCCCCGTGAGTTGAATTTGAAGTCCCCTTAACGTCGTCATGGACGGCAAACGTCACAAGACTAAGTTTTGTTCTGTTGTTACAGCAGAATCACATCTAGTGACTGTCGTCCATGTAGATTAAGTGGCCTGTGTGCGTTTAGCGGTCCTTTAAGCCACATCATTTTATGCTGTTGATCCAAAATAAGGCAAAAAAAATAATCAATTTAAGCGATGATCAATTAAAGCCCAAAAATAGAAAATGGAAATTCTTTTTGGATCCATTATGGCAAATAGATTTTCCTTGTATCAACAATCTGTTACATATAAATTATATTCTTGAATATTAGGTTTGTTTGTTTTTTAAAGAAATGCATTTAAAAAAAAAAGCCCTTTTAAAAAACAATTAGTACATTAAACGAAGTAGGTTTGTTAATCTGTTTAATTTGTGATATTCTTGCCACCCACCCAATAATTACACAGCACTATTCATTGTGCATGAAACCCAATGCCCACACGGTCTCTGATTCATTTGTATAGAATAATGGTTTAATGTTACTTGATAATGCCATAAACCTTACACAAATTTATAAAGTAAATCCTAACCGTGCTCGTTGTGTTATCCTACAGAGAACAAAAGATATGAAATGTCACAGTGCCATGCCTAGTGCTGGCTTATACCCAGGAGGATTAAAATGTATTTTAACTTTTTTTGTTTTTTTTTTTGTTTTTTTATGGGCCAGAGCATGTTCTAAAACAGAGAGGGACGAATGATAACCACCTAGTTCTCGTTTTGGAACTCCAACTTCTTTGCTGCTTTACCGGCATGAAAGGATTGAATTGCGTTATGATGGGAGTTGTAATTTTACTTGAGCTAAAGGGAGCAGTTTTTGCTGTCCTGTACGGACTGTACAGAATGCAGCCCAGCCCCAGAGACCACCAGGAGGCCCTTGCCCACCTTACTTAGTATCTTCCATTTGGATATCCCTGGCCTGGACTGTCCTGGACTGTGAATTATATTTAGACCATCTGTACATCTAAAATTCACAGCAATGAAATTTGTTTTTGTTTTTTTTGGTCCTGCTTTTACTCGTAAAAATAAATCTGTAAAGTCTAAGAGTGGATAATGAGCTGTGGTCGATGTTTTTAAGTATATCTGGGACTCTTAACAGCATAGAGCAATGCAATTTGTTTAAGGTTAAAGGACCACTCTAGGCACCCAGACCACTTCAGCTTAATGAAGTGGTCTGGGTGCCAGGTCCTTCTAGGGTTAACCCATTTTTTCATAATTATAGCAGTTTCAGAGAAACTGCTATAATTATGAATGGGTTAAGCCTTCCCCCAATCCTCTAGTGGCTGTCTCATTGACAGCCACTAGAGGCGCTTGCGTGCTTCTCACTGTGATTTTCACAGTGAGAGCACGCCAGCGTCCATAGGAAAGCATTGTAAATGCTTTCTATGAGACGACTGAATCTTGTGCAGCTCTTGCCGCGATGCGTTCAGCCGGGCGAGGAGAGGAGGAGGAGGAGAGCTCTCCGCCCAGCGCTGGAAAAAGGTAAGTTTTTACCCCTTTCCCCCTTCCAGAGCCGGGCGGGAGGGGGACCCTGAGGGTGGGGGCACCCTCAGGGCTCTATAGTGCCAGGAAAACGAGTATGTTTTCCTGGCACTATAGTGGTCCTTTAAGTCTTTCAGTGTTGCAATTAGTCGGCATACTGGAGCACCACTGCTTTCATAGCCCGTATGGATGTAAAACCTGGGCTAGCTTTGGGAATATATACGATATTTTGCATGTACAGCGATTGCTAGTTTCCATAGCAGTATCATTTGGCAACATTTGGGTTGTAGATTCCTGATACAAGTTTAACCTCCCAAGATGACGCATAGTAGGGCAGTGAATTGATTTGGCACAAGGCAAACTCATTTACCTCAAACCTGCTTTCCTCCAAGGTCTCTTATTTACCTTTAATGAGCGTGACATCCATCGAAGAAGAATATATCTGCTCTGATTATGTGCTGCTCAGCACTTTCATGAATGCAGATGAATTGCAGGAAATGGCTGTGATCCCAACAAATCTTGTCATGTTTGTGTGCTTAGTTTTTATTCTTTCTTGTACGAATCATAATGGGGAATAAAAATCATTCAGTTGTTTACGACCAGACAGTTAATTTTTCATATTGTGGTGTTTGGATATTTTGTTGTACCTGCATGCACTGGTGACAGATTGTAGTATCTGCATAGAATGTCTTACCAGCGGAATTGACGGAGATCGAAACAGTGGGAACATTCAAGAATATTCAATAAAACTTGTGGAACACAGTGGTCTTGATACAGACATTAAAGTCACAAATAAAATGGGCAGACTTTTATCTGCCATAAAATTCTTGATTTGTTAAGACAATCCAAACACCATAACCACTACAGCCTGTAGTTATTATGGTGCCAGAAATGCACTGGAGCCATCCCACGTGAAATCGTACCAAAAAGTTTTTACAATTTACTCAGATGCCACTGGGTGCCTGCACTGTATCAGCTGCATCTGGTCTTCTCTATGGAGCAAATCAAGCCGATGTAGGACTGTGAGGGCATACTGTTCTCAAACTAATCATTAATGTCCTGCTTTTCTCTGCTGGAAAAGACAGGAAGCAGTGTGGGTACCCGGCGAGACAGTTGCAATGACATCTAAATGTGGGACGACGCTAGAGTACTCCTAGCACCATAACCACTACAGCTGGCTGCTGGATAACTTTAAAATGGAGATTGGAAGACTAAGGGGTTATGTAAAAATGCTACTGTACACAATGCATTGAATATCCTTCCTGTGAAATTCAAGAATGCTTGTGCTGTGCACGCTATTTTCCTCAAAGCTAAATGCAGTTATTACTTAATTGAATTAAAATTGCTCTACTGGTTTTAAAAAATAGCTTAACACATTCGAGGCAGCCAAGGAATTGCTCTAGTCACGAATGCTTAATGTCACTATACGTCACTATATTGCAAAATTCCTACATGGGTCATGGGGAGGGTTAGTGCCAGGGCAGGGAGTGTGTGGACTGCACCTCTGGGCGGTGCAGACCATAGTAATCCCTACCTTGCAGTCTGGTGCTCTGTAATCGAGTCAAAGTTCAGCTGCTAGGATTCCCTGCCTTCATTTTGGCTCACTGAGCGCCTGGTCAAGAGGGATCGATTACTGTGGCCTGTAGTAGGAGCAGACTACACACTCCCCCACTAGACCAGTGACTATTAACCCCCAAAGTACTATCAAACACAATAGCCCTCCTCCCTTAAGAAAGAGGGTCAAAACACCGCACACAAACTCATTACACACAGCCTGCATGCATACACACACAACGGGGGGGGGGGAGGGGGGAAACAACAGAGTGAAATGCTCAGAGTTTTTTACTAAACCACACTCGTCACATATTACACACAGCCTGCATGCGCTCAAACACACAATTGTTATTTCCACACCTCTGCCTACCATATATCACGTATGTATTTATTTTAGCTGTCGGTATTTATTGATCCCAGACACATCAATCCAGTGTTTTAAAGTCCTATTTCTGCTCTAGCCTTTTGTGCACATTAAATCTATCAGCAAGAGTATACAACGGCTTTACCAAACACACCATCTAACAGGCTGCAAGATACGTGTACGCTATAAAATCCTGTGTTGGCACAAAAGAACATTTTATTTCTGTGAGTAATAAAACATTCGGAACGTTGAGCAACATTAATTTAATTTTCAAATCTCGTATTCAATTATATATCTCATTAAATTAAAATAATTACAACCAACATGAGCTGCGTTTCTACTGCTCACATTGGAGTGTTGGTTAATGTAAAATGGCCTCCAACGCATTCTGATTCAGAGCTTAATATAATTAAAGGAGGATGGTGTGTTTTCTAAAATAACATACAATTACTTGTTCTCTGGATATTGTTTTTGCCTGTTGGGTCATTTGCAGGAAGAAAAGAGAAGTGCCTGCTGTTTTAGGTATGAAAAGGTTACAGAGCTCTGAGATCAACACGTTTCATGTCTCTGAAGTCTGAATCCTATTGTTTGTGATTCAGAACAGACTTAAAGATCACATCTTAACCCTTTGATACCCCAATTCTGCAATTCTCAGGAAATTTCGTTATTAACACATTGTTTCTTTATTTAGGTCGTTTGAACTACTCTCATCCAGGGACAGACAGCCTTCTGATGTTAAATGGTACGTACTTTCAGAGATATTTACATATATACTTTTTTGGGGAATTAATCCCTTTGGCGCCAATGTTAAGCAGATCACTTTTACTTGCCAGTTATGTTAACAGTTTGAATTTTTTTATAAGTTCATTTTGTTTCGTATCATTCTAACAAGTAAACATAGCTTTTACGTCTTGGCTTAATCCCTATGTCCAGGGACATGGATTCTAAACTGGTTACTGCTGTGACTTTAAGATTGCGTTTTATATGGACTTTATTTAGAACAAAACAGATTCTCCCCTTTTAACTTTCTTCTTAAAGAGGTAGTCTAAGAACCAGAACTTTTAAGTGGTTTGGGGGCTTAGATGCGATACTGTAAATTTTTTTGCCATTTCCACATTCAGAGTCACCTGGGGCTTCCAACTCAATTTGATTCAATAAGTTAATCTATTTGATGTACATCATCACATTGCAAAGTATTCTGATGCCAAACACTGTGTGTCTAATACTTCTCTGTGAGAAGCAATGGATTGGCAAATTGTGGCGAGTGTTGTTAGTGCTTTTCTATGAGAAGCACCTTAATTGGACAACAGTCATCAAGATTGATGACATCACAGTAGGAGGATTGGGCTGCTTACAGGCATCTGTCCTAACAATGGAATTAGGAACATTTGTTATCCGTTTAAAAAATAAATTAGGTTGTGGTGTGGATTAATAGGATAATCAGCATGTCCAGTTAAAAAATAAATAAATAAATATTTTTTTAAAATTTGTTTTCCTTTTAACTATAGAAATCATCATTCACAACCCCTAATAATTTTGTATTCAGTTGCTTTTTTAAGGTGCTGCCCTGTATTCGGTACAATGTATGTGCTGCTTCAAAATCCCTAATTAATACCTCTACATCAGTAATTTTTTTTAATTTTTTTTAGAATTCAGGCAGCCAAATTTTTTTACAAAGAAATAATATTAATATGTCTTTCTAGCATTATACCACTATACAGGGTATTTCTCCAGTGTCTGCTCCTATGATATTCTGGAGATGGTTAATAAAAATGAGAAAGTAAACGACTGTGTCACTGAACTCGCTACCATAATCAAACCATGCAGATCTGTTCATGCCAGCGAGCTCTCACCATGCAGGATATTTGGTTAGTGCTGATGGACTGGCAGATAAAATGCATTACTGCCACACTGAGCATGCTTCTCATAAAACCAAGCTCTCATTCAATCCCCTATAGGCAACCAACAACATATATTTGTGTACTATTTCCAATCTGCCCATCTTTATCTTTCTCCATCCCCATCTATTAATGTATTTCTTCCTCACATGTGTTCCTCTCCCTTCCCCCAATTATGCCCCTCTCCCAATAACTTTCTCTAAATGTTCCATATTCTCATTCCCCTGCATCCCTCACATGTTGCTCTCTATTTTCTACCCGCATCCCTCACTTGTACCCTTCTTTTCCTCATCCCTCTTCCTTTTCTTGTTCCCCTCTTCTCTCCACCTTCTATCACCTGTTCCGCTCTTCTGTCCTCCTCCCTCACACAATTTTCCCCGCATCCACCCTTTGCTCACTTATGCTCATCTGTGCCCTGTGCTCACTTCTTTTTCACATCACTTCTTTTTTCGCCTGTAATTGCAGGCAGTTGGAGGTACAGGAGGTCGCACGGGATTAGGACGCCAACGTTCTCTTTGCGTGCTCTCCTGTAGTTCCTTTAGTTGTCTCTTGAGGAGAGGACCTGCGTGAAATGGTTACCTTTATTCTGCTTCTTGCCCGAGCACTCCTGCTGTAGCCCCAAAGATGCCAGGTTCCTGCAGTGCCGCCCTGAGGCCATTTGATCAGCGGTGTTATGGAATATCAGGCCTGTTGTATGCAGAAAGACTATTGCAAATCTCCAGCCAGTTTACCAGTCTCTGGAAGTGAATGGTGCGACAGAGCCGTATATTAGTTTACTAGTGATGTTAATCAGTTATATCGCTTGTGAGGGAAAACAGTTCTCATGTCATGACGCTTTGCTCTAGTTAAATTGTGTCGAGTCATTGTTAAAGCTGGCCTCACACTCTGCTCGCGGTGACACGGTCACGGCTGTAAGAATACTGACCGGCACAAATTGTTTTCTTAAAGTGGGTATATCTCCCGCATGTGCTGGCAGAAAAGCTTCCAGGTTAAATGTTGTTTTTAAGTGGACTTTGTGTCCTGGTCTTCACGTTGTATTCTGAGACTTTCTACCTTTTGGATTCTTACACATCCCACTTGATCAGTGTCAAGTCTAAACTTTAATCTCCAGGCTGATCTACATAATGCCTTGTGCAATATACAGAACACTTCCTATAATTCAGTGTCAGTATACTATTTTTTAAAATGTATTTTACAATGGGAGGTGCATATTAAATCGACACACAAGCACCTAGTCCACTTGATCATGTTGTAGTAATCTGGGTGACGTCCCTCTCGTTTTAACCCTGCAATGTAGAACATTGACATTCTGCAGGAACAGCAGGGTCTACATAGCCGGGTTTAAATGCCTCTAGTGGCTGTCGCACTGACAGACCATCTGATTGGCGCAGTGTATTCGCACTATCCCCAATGCTTTCCTAAAGGAATGCATTGGATTGACTGAGAGCATCAAAAACCAGTGCTTAGTCGCGGAGATAGCAGTGCATAATAGGATAAAAGCTATGTAAAATACCTTGCAGGGGTGGTGGCGGTCATCTGCTCTGCGACTAGGACACTATATCTTTAGGAATTACATGTATTCCTAATGCTACAGTGCTCCTTTAGAGTTAACACCAAATTGTCTTAATATAAAGTTAAAGTAAAAAGATGTGATCTATTCACTTGCATGGAATTTTGGACAATTGGCACAGGAATTCTCCAGCTCTAGGTATTTATGCATTGCAATTCTCTTGTCATTACTATATCCTGTATCCTGTCAGGTGAATACAAAAACAAGCACAGAAAGTGTCTCTTATTTGACTCAATGTGTCCAGATAGAGAGCATAACTTGTTTTTCAGCAAACCATACACAAAGTTGCGTACGTATTTTCTTTTTCACACCAGTGGCATTTCAAAGGGCCTAGCCCTGATGCACTCCCCTCCCCCACCCCCATTCTGGCAATATTTTAAACTATTATTTGCATTGGTTGCCACACTTGAGTTCTGTACATGATCTAGCAGTGAAGTGGGCACAGGTAGTACGTGTTGTTACTCTTTGTTTACTTTTTACGGTGGGCTTTTACATTTCACACCACTGCATTCTGCTGCTCCTTAATATTGACCTTTGCTGCCAGAGGTTAATAGACAAAGACCAGGCAAGCAGTGACCTTTGACCTGTATGGATAATCAAAGTGCATAACTATTGATCTTGTGAGTGATTGCAAGGTGCACCAAAATTAATCATGCAGTGCTGTGCCTAATCATGGAATATAGCCAGTTGCTCAGTCATTAGCCCAAGAAATGCAGTGTGGAAGATCTATAGGCAGGGCCTTCAACGCATGAGCTTAAATAATTGAATTCTTGCAATGTAAGTGTAGATTATCATTGTTTTCTGTTACTATGGGAACATGTTTCACCTGCTCTACTGCCAGGTTTTCATCAAACAGTGGCCTCTCTTGAAGGCATCTATTGATTGCTTCAGCAGCTTTTTTTTTGTATTTGGTGTAAATGTCCTTTTTTAAATGTAGATGTTGGAGGGTGTGTTCAGAAACTTGTTGTGACAAGTTCCAAAGAAGGATGTGATTGTCACTTTGTTTGCTTGGTATACAAGAAACCAAAAACATACACTGTATGTTTATAGCTACAGTTGCAACAATGTATTATAGGCCTTTTCTAGCAAATTATATTGTGCTGGTTTTTTGGGGGGTTTTTAGCACACAAATCCCCCCCCCCCAACTCAACACTTGTGGCAAGATCACCTAATATAGTCACAATTTTAGTCATTTCCAAGTTAACTCTTTAAGGGCAATATATTAGGCCGGAATATTCTAACTAAAAAAAGCTGAGACATTTTCCCTTTTGGCCACCCCTTAAAATTTTGTTTACCTACACAAGTTGATGCTAAATGTTGATCCTAAAATGTGAGTAAAAGGTAAAAGGCCGGGAGGTAGTTTGCTGAAGTCCTGCCTTACAAGAAGGATACTTTCAGAAACTGGAAATGGGGTTAACAGGGCTATGCAAAACCAAAACATTTTGTTTAAGTCTGTCCAAATATTTGATGTTGGGTAAACGAGAATCAGGAATGTGAAGACTGGGTTAGCTAGATTTTATCTCGTTGCTTTCCTAGTTATAAATGACGCAACCTCGGTCTACAGTAAGTTATGATTGAGTTTCATCTTTGTACGAGGATGTCCAGAGTCTTTAAAAACCCCATAGGACGGCTTTGATTCAGTGCTTTCCTATGGCGATGGCCCTAATGCATTACGTTTCCGAATCCCTGTGACTGGAAATGGGTACGTGAAAGAAAGGGTTGTAATATTTTTTCCAAAAATATTAAATCCTTTGAAAAACTTATACCAAAAAAAATATTTAAACGAGGCCTAAATCGGACTAATGAAATAGAGCAAATGAAAAATGCAAACTAACACTTTGCCTGCTGCTGCAGGGCATTGGACTTTCATGTTGGTGGAACAAGAAGGAATCCATAAGCTTATCTGGATTATTTTGATGGTGGATTGTCATTGCTGTGATGCTGGGTGGTGGTTGATCCTTGCTTGGTTTGGAATGATTTCTGTGGTGCTAGCGGTTTGTCTGACCATGTGATTAGGTTGTGGAATGTGCCAGCAGCTGTTTGGCCTCATGATCACCTGGTGGTGTAGACTTATTTTGGTGTAATCTGCTGTTCCTCCCTATGGGTGAAGGAACGTAATGTATCTTGTTTTCTCTGCTCCTTATCACCAGTATTGGGTGGTGCAGTGGCATTTCTCTGGTGTAGCAGCTGTTTCCATCCCTGTGGTACAGACACTCCCAATCATGCCAGCTGCGAGTTTCTTCCCCCTGTGATTTAGCTGGTGGAATGGCATTCTTCGAATTCTACCTGCCTTCGTTTAGAATATTAGGAAGACTAAACATGTGCAGGTTTTATTCGGTTTACTCTTACACAAAGTCTCGAAGGTCTGTTAGGATCTTAAACATGGGTTTATGCATTCCCAGATGTCTGTCTGAGATGAAGGCCTCATCTCAAACGTGAAACTTAAAAATACCACCTGCCCGTTATCTACTGTTACTGTATTGGTTCCTTCAGAATATTTGCATGCTATAGACAAAGGAATTTAGATCAGAGGAGAGGTGTAGAACTCAACTGCAGGAATAATACCTAATAATAAAATGGGTTCTCCTGCATAGAAAATGAAAATGTAAATTAAAAAAAGCAGCTAGAGTCATGGTTGAGAGAATACATTAGATTTTTTTTGTGCTTTCTGTGTTTAACCACGTTTTAAGTCCGCAATAGGTCTTTAGTCTAAAAAATTCTAAAGCCAGCTATTTTGGTCTAGGCTTGCATTGTCTCTTGCATAGTGAAGTGAAGCAAGTATACCATTAGAATTCTTTCATAGGTATTTTCCATAAATTACATATTCCACCTAACAGTGAGAGTATTATACCTATTTTAAAATTGAGCAAAGCTGAAATAAAATAATTGAGGGCAAAATAAAGGTCTAGGCAATTTTCATGCAAATTTCTTCGTTGCTCAGCTGCCTGCAGCATTTGCCAGACTTAATAGTCTAGTTCAACAGGATGGGTCAATATAGATCTGTCTTTCAAGCAGGTTCAATGGAACTGGTTTTTCCCGAGGAGAGAAACCTTGAAAACCTGTACAAAAAGCATTCGCATTCCGTTTATTATCTTCAAAACTTAATTATAAAATATAATGCGTAATTATAGGAACACTATACACAAACATGCGTTCCTGTCTATAGTGTTAAACTATGCTATTGCACCCCTTAGATAGCATTAAAAAGATGTTTAATCTTACCTTTTTTCCCACGCAGCAATAGTTTCACCACGACTGGCTCTGCCTCTATGGCTGAGGTCATCAATCTTGATCTCAGCCAATCTAATGCTTTCCCATAGGAAAGCATTTAGAGGCTATTGAGCATGCGCGGCAAAAGGTCACGATGCATCTCTATGAGGAACTCCATGCAGAATGAGAAAATGATGACCATAGGGAAATTGGGAAACTCCTCTAGTGGCCGCCTGAGTGACTGCCACTAGAGGTGTTACTAGGCAGCAATGTAGAAACTGCCTTTTCTCTGAAATTGCAGAGCTTACGGTGCTCAACCTGCAAGGGCTGGTTATAGACACCAAAACCACTACATGAAGCTGTAGTGGTTTTGTAGACTTTAGTGTCACTTCAAGATAAATGCCAATGATCTTACATTTAACTGCTACGGTCTAGGCTCTGGAATACATTAGTTTTTTTTTTTTTTTTTTTTAGAATAATATAATAAATAATAATAGCTTTCAGGTAACGCTTCCAATGTAGTCTTGCGACGTCCCTCATGTAGGTTGGCAGTGCCAGGTTTTGTTTTGTTTTCTCTAGCCACAGGGTCACCAGTGAGGTCATGGGTATGACGTGGGCGCAAGAGGAGCAAAGTTCTCTATTCATTGTTATGACACAGATGGATAACCTTTTGGTATTTCTACTGTTTTGACAAACTGTCAAATCTGTTTGAGAAAAGAGGCTTTTATCTCAGGAAAGCATTGGGTTCACTGAGATTGTCAATTCTGGTGATCTCTGCCAAGGATGCGGGCAACCAAATGCCTCCCTGGCCAATCACTATCTCCTCATAGATATGCATTGATCCAATGCATCTGTATGGGGAAAGTTCAGTGTCTCCATGCAGAGGGTGGAGACACTGAATCTCAGCAAGCACCTCTAGTAGCCATCTGAGGAGTGGCCACTCGAGGTGTCCCACGGAAGCAATGTTAAACACTGCTTTTCTCAGAAAAAAACAGTGTTTGCTGCAAAAAGCCTGCAGGGACAGACCATTCTCACCACACCAAAAAGATTAAGCTGTAGTTGTTCTGGTGACTATAGTAACCCTATAACAATGAAGCCCTCCAGCACCATCTCTCTAGCGTTTTATACAGGATGGGCATTGAAAGGCTTACCAGAGGCCTTGTGTAAAAGAGTGGAATGTCTCTTTAATGTTTTGCTACAGTGTAGGATATGAGTATGCTTAACGAGTCCTGGATCTGTCAGGTCAACCTTGGGAAGTTTGTATGCTACAACCTCTGATGGCCTGCGTCTGTTACGTAATCTATTTGTGCAATATAGCAATGTGGTTTCCAAAACCTTTCCGGCTTGGATAAAAAGGTTTATTTATACAATTATTTAGATGCTGAAACAACTATTTGGACCCTTTAAGAGCTTAGTCAAGGCAATCTATCACCATTAAGGTATATTTATGTGCCATGATTACAGAGCTTTATGGGATAAGGGGGGGGGGGGGAAGAAATCTATTAAACTACAGTCAAAGAGTCTTGTTTGGTGGAGCAAGGTGGTGTCTTCTTGCTTCAGGCACTTGCCTGTGCAAGTGCTAAAATTCAATGATCGTTATAGGTGTTTGTTTTTTTTTGTTTTGTTTTTCGAAATTTGTTTCGAAGTTTTAGAAATAAAGCAAACTTGTTTTAACTGTACATTTGTTGCCATTTTAATGGGGGGGGGTTGTTTTTCTCCCTCTGTTCTATTGCATGGTCTCACCTAGAGTTTAAAGGATTATTTGCATATCTTCGTATTTAAAAAAAAAATAAAAAAAATAAAAATAAAAAAAAGTGCCTGGGTAAGAACAAATACACTTTTGTTTTTTTTCCTCTTGTGATTTCAACATTGGTTTAAAAAAAAAAAAAAAAAGGCGTTCCACTTTGTGTTGTCGTTAATCTAGTGGTCTTTGTGGATAAGTCACATGATTCTGTCAGTGGTTTCTCTAAGTAATTACCTTGGGACCGGCTGATTCAGCATGAGTGATGCTAGGAGCTCCTTGTGACATACTTCTACCATCTCATGACCTAATTATCACCTGACCTGCAGGGCAGAAGCCAGGCTGATTTCTATTAATTTCTTCCCCAGTTCCCCGCCCTTAATATTGAGAAGTTGCCTTTTAACATTTACAGTGCTAAAAGGTGCTTCGAAATAAAAATAAATTAGTCATATCGGTGGATGTTTTGTTAATTTTATTGTTCATACATATTAGGTTATTGTATACCTAATGGTAACCTATTGAATGCCTGATATCCTAACACTCAAAATAGTATCATGACGTGGTTTTCAATTTTACCATTTAAGCTCTGCCAGTATTTTCTGAATAATTCTGTTCTTAACCCCTTTAGGACACATGACATGTGTGACATGTCATGATTCCCTTTTATTCCAGAAGTTTGGTCCTTAATGGGTTAAAGAAACCAAAAAATAAAAAAACTGGGGAATTTTGTCTGTCTACAATTGTTGGCTGTCTTGAGTTGTTGCTTAATATTAGAGACTTTCTTATCATATTTGGTTTGCTGCATGGTCATTTTTATTTTTTATTTGTATTTTACAGTTTTTATTTTAGAGTCTTATTTACATTTCAACGTAAATAGAATTTAGACATTCATAATCACTGCTGCCTTTTTGTCTAATCATTGTTTGCAAGGAGCCAGTGAGTGTCGCAGTAAGATTAATTTCTGTACTCATGGCAATGTTGTGGTACGACATAAATTAAGGTATTCTGAATTTTCTTTTAATTCGCAACTTGATCTATTACATTTGTTCTACCATACTAAGAGTTTATGCGTTCTATCTGCTCTTTCTTTGGATCTGTGCTGTAGTTTTGCTAACGGCTGAGGAGATTGAGAGTTTGACTGAGAAAAAAAAAATCTTCTTTCTTTTTTCCTTATTCTCTGAAGGGATTAAGCCTTGGCACAGATTCTGGCTAATGGTGATAAGCGTTGCTAATACTTCTATACTTGCATCCCTCTCCATACAAACTTATCCTTGGCGTAATAGCAGCATAAATTACTTACCACCATCCCTGTCCCTCACAGGCCTTCGAGTACAATGGATTTTCTTGTTGGTTAGACTGTGATTTGTTTATTTTCTACAAGGGGCTTTTGTTGAAGTGACAAAAATTTAAACAAAAAAATGCCTTGATGTTGGTTTTCTGCCAATCTCTTTGAGTACAGGAAGGTCAAGCTCCACAGTCTTTTATATTCTTGTATTTTGTAAATAGACCAACAGTTTTGTTTTTTGGAGAGTACAATTTCCTGATACCCCTCCCAAATTTTTTAATTTTTTTTTATATATATATAATAAACTACTAAACCACAAGATTCCAGGGCAGGTATTACTCCTGTTTAGGTATACACGCTTAACATATTATTTATAAGGCAACATTGCTGGTCAAGTTCATTAAATTGACATTTAAGGCTAACAATCTCTCCACAACTTCATTTTTATTTTTTTATATATATATATATATATATATATATATATATATATAGATTATTGTATAGATAAATATACAACAAAATTAGGAAGAATACTATGATAAACTTACATTTGATATTTATTGACATCTCTTAGTCAATGCTGGTACTCCCATTATTTTCTAAGCATGCTGTACATATCTTCAATACATTTGTTGTAAAAGAAATTAGAAAATGGCCAATTACACAGGTAGTGTGACTGTAGTGACCCTTTAACTATCTTGTTTAAAAAAAAAAAAGCTATTTTTTAAAAACGCTATGTCTTTGGTCAGGACAATGTTTTCATGTAATAAAATTACATATTTTTTTTTCTGTTTTAAATGAAAAGTGCTCCATGTGCTACTTTACAAAGATCCTTATCAATTTTACAGAGTTTTATAATTCTCTATAATTACATATCATATAAGAGATCTTTATATCCTCTTATTTTCAAACCATGATTTCCTTTTCAGGATGTATTTAAGATTACTACAGCAGTTGTATTAAAAACAGTATGTTCTTTATTTTTTTTTATATATATTTTTTTATTTTTTGGGGGTTGCAAACAGCTTATAATTAGAGAGGGGATTGTAGGCTTACCTCAATCGTCTGGCTATGAAATGTATGTTTATTTTTTATTTATTTTTTCCTATTAAATCGTATTATTACGGTCTCACTTGTTTCCTTGTAACAATTTGATCTGTGTTTTTCTGGTTTCTCCACCCTCCACAACAACTCGTTCTAAAAAGGATTGGTTTGCATTACAGTGTTGAAGTATCTCTATAACAAAACTTTTGCAATTAAATGACATTAATTTTTGTGTATGTGTAATAAAAATGATCAACAGGAGGCTTATCTATCCTGACCCTCTTAAGAACGACCTAATTCATCCTGTGCCTAGTTTCCGGTCTGCCACAATTTATCACCGTGACTTTGTATTGGTGGGATATTCCATCAACTGCTACATGTGTCTGTCTATTGGTATACGTTCCCATCAGTACAACACTCTTGTCCTTGAGAATGAAAGGGGAAAAACTCCAGTATAGTTTTTCATATAAAATTGTTAGCCAGGAATGTTGAACTGGACCCACCTGAATAATGATGGTCTAAAACCCATATTCCCCTACGGCCAACAGACCATATTGAATCATGGGAGCTGTAGTTTTACATCTGTGGATCTTCTGTTCAAGACCCTTTGGGTCATTCAAATAATATCTATAATTAATCATTGTTCAAACAAAAAAGTTATTTTGCATAATCATCCATGCAGCAGAATTTATTTCCTTTACATTTGCTAGTATGTTCCATTTAAGTGATATTATGACCAAGAAACTGACCATTTATCCTTTGTTTACATGCAGCAAGGAGTTATGGGCGAAGACGAGGTAATTCATATATTTATCGTTAAAGTTTTAAGTTCAAATGTTTTGCCCAAATCTTACCTAATTATGCCTAATATGTTCAATTTGCTTTAATTTGTGGACACAAGCAGTGATTGCTAGTTAAGTCAGTGGCGCAACTGCTGGTATTACAATGTGTTTCTGCTTACAAATGTATCCCAATGTGATTTTAAAGGATATATGAAAGAAGGCAAATATTAATCCGTAACACATTTAATCTTTAATAGATTACTTATTTCATCCAGTTAATTTCTCCTTAAAGTGGCTCTTTCAGCCTAAATAATGTATGCACTAACATACAACATGTTTAACGTTCTAAAACAAAAAATAAGCTATTGTTTATGTGTACAGGGTTTAAAGCAACATTACAAAGTTCAGTGTAAAAAATAGTTTCACTCAAAACCCTTAGCTGGCATGACATTGTGTTTTTTTTTTTTATTAATTAAAAAAAAAAAATGGCCACCTCCAAACTTAAACACTTAAAAGTATAGATCCAGCTAAACATGCTCTAGATTGGTTAAAAGAAAATCTGTATGCAATATTGTTTTAAACTGATTTATGGCGGGGGGACGGGGGATGATCAGGTGTCAGTGCCACTTTAAGCATTCTGTCACATGTGATTTTAAAAGAATGTGACATGTTGAAGTCTCTTTTTACTCATCCAAAAATTTCAGTTAACACGTTATTTTTATTTTTTTAACAGTTTATATAAATTTATTTGTACTGGCATGTATATGGCACCAACATTTTACACGACACTTCACTATTTTAATGTGGGGATGAAATCGAATATGACTAAGAAACTATTACAAATCCAACAAGAAACAAGAGGTTTTTGAGCACTCTGCTCGAACAAGCTTGCAATCTAGACGGATATCCACATATTTCTGAAAGATGCCACAATTGGTTATTTACAATGTGCAGAAGCCATACTATTCCATAAACTGGCGTGCCAACCTCACAAGGGGACACAGCTCCTATAAATTATACTTTTCAAAAATAGCCTTTGAGGAATATGGGTAAAACAATCAAAATATCTGTAGATTGTAAGCTCGTTTGGGCAGGGCCCTCTTCCCTCCTGCACATTTATGCAATACATGTTTTGTTAAAAAATAAATGTTTGTCTTGTTTATCAAATTGTACAGCGCTGTGCAATAAGCTGGCGCTCTATAAATCATTGTACGAATAGATCACTCCTGATTTAGTTATGTAATGTGTCAATAAGTTTATAGTGTTAACTTTTCTGTGTTCAGCAGCATTACCTTTAAATACTTGTATATATGTGTATATATCTATGTGTACACATATATACAAGGGTCCAATAGCCAATGCTCAGAGGGGATACAAAAAGAACATAGTAGTTACCAGTATTTAAAGGTAATGCTGCTGAACACAGAAAAGTTAACACTATAAATATATATATATATATATATGATATCTGCGTATATCTGTGATAATTAGCACAGTGCATGTAAAGCGCAGGGTGCAGTGGCAAATAAAATCCCAGCAGTGAGATTTTTGACATAGCCACCTTTGACATTTAGGACAAAGAAACCTCCTGGCACATGCGTTGTAGATTGGTAGTGACATTTCCAGGCTGTCCTGTTATTTCACACTTTTCCTTTTGATCTTTTCAAACATTGAACCAGGAAATGCCTGGCATTTGTAACTTCTTTTTAGCTATTGTACACAGAAATTGATTTCAAAATGTTTACGTATAACCTATAGAGATTTTTGGGAAAAAATCTTTAGAACTCCACTTGTCCAATGATCCGAGGGCACTCATAAGACAGGTTTCAAAATTGAGTTTGATTATTAATTGTCACATTTTATGTACATTTCGGCAGGGTAGCCAGAGGGCTTTTGTAATATTTGGACTAGAATTTCCAATTTGTCTGAATACATTGTGTGTAGCCATGCTGAAACGATGAGCTGAGTTCCTGCGTAGAAGCACTCGGGGCATTAAGAAGTGTGACGACCTTTGGAAAGTAGCCCTGACAATAAACATTGTGTAATCATCAAAGTTGTTACTGCGGGACCAAGGTCAAAACACACACTTTAAGGCTGCGTGAAGTTATTGAGAGGTCACATGTTATATATGAACTGTTTAAATGTCTCTTGTTAAACCCAAGACAGATTAGTGGAATGTCGCACATACCCATACAGCTTAGTCGAGGCTTGGCGTAGAAATCATTTGGCACCACTAGCATAAGAACTCATATTTTCACAAGAATTTTTAACTGAAACAAAAGAATCCTCTTTAGGTATAAATTGTTGAAACAAAACTTTTACCATCAACAGTTGTAATTCGTCTGCCACAGATAGCTGGACAGAGTAGCAAATAAAGAGAGAATGTTATGGGAGTGTGTACATGTATGTTTGTATTTTTCTTTCAATGATTTTGCAGTGGGCTGCCCTTCGTTGTTGAAGGTATTCTGAGTAAGCTAGAGAGGTTGAAAAGTTAAATTATTCTTGGGTGTGTGATAAAGAAATAGATAAATTGCTAGTGAATAGCAATATGTAGTTGTGGCTTATAAACACACGATGTATCGTAAGGCAAACTGTTTTAAAGGAGAATTCTATGCACTAACCACCTTAAAGGACCACTCTAGGCACCCAGACCACTTCAGCTTAATGAAGTGGTCTGGGTGCCGGGTCCAGCTAGGGTTAACCCTTTTTTTTATAAACATAGCAGTTTCGGAGAAACTGCTATGTTTATAAATGGGTTAATCCAGCCCTCAAATCCTCTAGTGGCTGTCTCATTGAGTGATTCTCACTGTGAAAATTGTGAATGCTTTCCTATGAGGCTGAATGCGCGCGCAGCTCATTCCACGCGTGTGCATTCAGCCGAAAGGAAGGAAGGAAGGAGAGGAGGCGGAGAGCTCCCCGCCCGGCGCTGGAGAAAGGTAAGTTTTAACCCCTTTCCTCTCCCCAGAGCACTATAGGGGTTATTTAACTAAGCACTGCCGTGGTGCAAAGAATCTGTGAATGTCTTCAAATGTTGTTTTTTTTTTGTTTTTTTTAAATTAATTAAATTTTTTAACATTGATTTTAAATGCATGTTCGAGGCCATTGTTACTGTATAAATTCCTTTCAGCAACTATTTTTGAGTTGTTTACAGCACCAGGGGAACAGCAAGCACAGCTTTTTAACCCAGTAGATTACCTTACATTTAGATTTTAAAAAGAACTGATTTAGTCTAGGTGCATGTACAAAAACAGATCACCAGTTAGTACTCAAAGGAGGGGGGTATGAGGGGTAGAATTTACAGCACCAGCCAAGATGTGTTACAATAGGAGCAATACATACTGTATATGCAATTCGTTGCCTGCAGAGATTGTGCTACCCTGTATTTAAAAAAAAAAAAAAGTGCTTCCTTAGCAAATCAAGATGGCATTAATTGAAAGCATGCAAGATGGGCCCTAGGCTTCCTGCTACCCTAGGTTAACGTGTTCTTAATGACCACTCCCAAAAAACCAGGTGAACATGCTTTAATATGGTACACAATATCTAGAACAGGCATAGGCAACATTTGGTACTCCAGGTGTTTTATACTACACCTTCCATGATGCTTTGCCAGCATTATTGGTGTAAGAGCATTATGGGGATGTAGTCCACAACATCTGGAGTGCCGAAAGTTGCCTACCCCTGGTCTAGAATCAAGTTAACATTTAAAAAAAAAAAAAGCTAAATAAATAGCGCTGATTAATTGGGCCAACTTCCCCATAGTAGAAAGAGCCATTAAACTAACCCATAATGCAGTGCTGTCCTGGTTCCTCTTCTAAGCCAGACCAGTCTTCTGTGAAGTCATTATTCCTAATGCTTTTTGTTCAGTATGATGCCTCTCATGGTCAAACTAGTGTTTCTCATTGAGAAAGTTGGATCCAATGATACTCGGTGCAGCTTACCTGCTTATTTTGTATACCGATGTCTCATATCAGATGTAAGAGATTCCATAATTGTATCTTTTTCAGTCTAATATTGTGTGGGTATTGCAAAATGAGTGCTGCCTGTAGTTAAAGGACCACTATAGTGCCAAGAAAACAAACTTGTTTTCCTGGCTCTATTGGGTCTTTGGGTCTCACTCCCGCTGGGCTGAAGGGGGAGGAAGTGGTTAAATTCTTACCTTTCTCCAGCGCCGGGCTCCCTCGACGCTGGGGACTCTCCTCCCTCTTCTGATGTCATCCCCCGAATGCGCATGCATTCAATCAGTCCATAGGAAAGCATTTCTCAATGCTTTCCTATGGACGTTGGCGTCTTCTCACTGTGAAAATCACAGTGAGAAGCGCGGAAGTGCCTCTAACGGCTGTCAATGAGACAGCCACTAGAGGCTGGATTAACCCTAATGTAAACATAGCAGTTTCCCCGAAACTGCTATGTTCACAGCTGCAGGTTTAACCCTAGATGGACCTGGCACCCAGACCACTTCATTGAGCTGAAGTGGTCTGGGTGCCTATAATGGTCCTTTAAGTAAAGCCCTCTAACAGGAAAATAGACAAACTTTGTATATATGTACCCAGTAGTATAGAAGCGCAAAACAGGGCTACCTAATAACAAAAAAAATAGCTCAATAAAATTGAACCATTATCCTGTGTATTAGCCCTTAGTCGTATGGTAATCTAAAATATTATCGGAAGGGAACATAAGGACAGATAAGGCTTTAATAATACAAGTCACTGGATCCAAAATGAAACAGGACTAGTATGATATAGAGAATAGTGGGAGTGGGAGTCCATCCACTTCTGCATCATATAGATAGTATCATTAAGACCCTTAAATTTCACTGATACAGTGTAGTTGTTGGAAAATTGTAACTAGCAACATTAATATCTATAAGATATACAAGATGTTTATAAAAAAGGTTGCCCAAAGTTACAAAAACATTTAAAAAAAATGCTGATACAAACATCAAAATGGCTTTTAGCAATAGGATAGAGTCAGAACAGGGGTGAGAAGTCATTGTTTTAATTTGAAAGTCTGCAGGGGCAGGGCCAAAGTCATTTCATTAAAGGAGCACTATATGGTCAGGAACACAAACATGTATTCCTGACCCTATAGTGCTAAACCCACCATTTAGGTAGCTTGCCCCCTCCCCTCCCAACCTCCTTAAAAGGAATTAAAACTCACCTTATTTTCAGCACCGCATGAGTGCGCTGGCCCCGCTCCTTTGGTGACATAATCAAAATTGCCCATAGGGAAAGAATTGGATTGGCTAAAATCAGCTAGGGGGCAGGGCCAAATACTGCTTTGGCCAATCAGTACTTCCTCATAGAGATGCATTGAATCAATGCATTGAATCCATGCAGAGCGTGGAGATGCTGAATGGCAGTGCTGCCTACTGTTCAGCACTGAGCCAGGAAGCACCTCTAGAGGCCATCGGAGGAGTGGCCACTTGGAGGTGTCCCTAGGGGCAATGTAAACACTGCCTTTTCTATGAAAAGACAGTGTTTACATGAAAATGCCTGCATATCATGATTATTACTCACCAGAACAACTACATTAAGCTGTAGTTGTTCTGGTGACTATAGTGTCCCTTTAAGGTGAAGTGAATTTGGTGCTTAGTTCCTTTCAAGGGCCTGTGCAGCAACTAATGTTACTGTTAAAATGAAGCAAAATATACAAACCTGTAATGGATTGCTATTGAATATAGAGAAACTCCCCAAGGCTAATTCAATTAATAAAACTATAAAAAATACATCCCATAATACATATATCAGACGTACGTTTGTCCAAATTGCATTATATAGGAAGCAGGCTGTTTATGTCCAATAAGCCAATATTTCACAAGTGTACAGGTTTTCAACTTTAATTTATTCATCCTGTGCAGATATTTTGAGGGGGGAGTATGAAGTAGTAGAGTGTATGCTAAATGTAATACAGATTTTGGAAAAACAGAGTGGAAAAAAATAAACACAAAATATTTAATGAGTGCCAGTAGAATACGAATCTCCGATTTGAAATAAACACAAATTGCACATTTGGTGCAATCTATTAGCTTTTAATTAATTATCAAGCTTCATTATCAAGCTTAAAGGTACACGTTAGGCACCCAGACCACTCAGCTCATTGAAGTGGTCTGGGTGCTGTGTCCTTTTTGCAGTAGTGCTGTAATGTTAAACATTGCAGTTCCAGAGAACTGCAATGTTCACATTGCAGCACTAAGTCTGCCCTCAGTGACTGTCTATCAGACAGCCACTAGAAGGCTCCCGGAATCGTAACAGACTTTTGGTCTGTTATCGGATGTTGGACGTCCTCACACTCTGCGTGAGGCACTCCCGCGTCAGATTTTTCACTATAGGAAAGCATTGAATCAATGCTTTCCTATGGGGAGGTCTAATGTGCGCGCAACATTTGCCACGCATGCGCATTAGACCCCGCTCAGGGTGGCGGAATGGGCGCTTCGAGCCAGCGCTGGGATAAGGTAAGTAAATAAAGGGTTTTTAACCCTTTATTTACCGGGTAGGAGGGGAAAGGCAGAGGGATCAGTAGTGCCAGGAACACAGCTTTGTATCTGGCACTACAGTATCCCTTTAAAGAAACACTGGAGCATTAGAAATACATATCTGTTAGGAATACAGAATAAATATCTGTATTCCTAACTCTTAGTGCCCCTTAACATTTTGTGGTCCCCCTCATATCTGCACAAAAATAAAATGATAAATCATTTACTTACCCTTACAGTCTCCCTCTGTGCTGCCGCAACCTCCTTAGAGGAGCATTGGTGAATGTAGGTGCATATGCTGTGCTTGCTGTGATGTGCATAAAATTTATCCATAAAGTATCGTATTCAATGATTTTGCATGGCCGACTACAACGGTGCATGACTTCACGGTATGGTACGGTATGAGAACCAGGAAGTAAGATTCCCGACTCTCGTACCTAGAGGGTTTGTTGGCGCTGGCTTGAAGTATCTCTTCCAAGCCCTCTAATTTACTTTAATATTAGATTTTGGGGAGTAGGATGGGGAAGGGGGATCAGCACTGTTGTTAAATTGCCTACTGTATTCCTTTAATATTTTTTAGAGAATTTTGTGGTAAGTAGGCAGATTCCAACCTTGATAGAATACTCCCCCTAATATATTCATTGGTTCCTAAAACCAACATACAAATTATGCTAACTCCTACACTGTCTAGCGATCCTAAATTCTGCAAATACTTCTCATTTGCTGAGTTAAGGTTTTGACTCTGGCCTAAATATGATTCCCCTAGCTCAGTGGTGTTACGTTGTGTCTAGCAAAAGCAATCGAACGAAAAATAGCAGTAAACTTGGAGAGCAGGGAATCTTCTAAAAATTTCAGTGGAAACTGATAATATCTTACAGAATGTTAACACAGGAATATTGATGGCACACACAACATAACTTCTGTAGCCTCCTTCGTAAGAAATTCCACAGCGCAATATCCGTGATTCTTATATATTCTATATATAATAAGACAAGAATATTGACTTTGTGTACCTGTTGTATCATGTGGTGCTGGCAAGTCATCGGTTATGAAGGAATTGTTGTTTTTCGTTTTTTTAAGTAAAAAGTCAATTACCCTTTAACTACCAGCAGTTTTTAAGTAGACTTGTGAACAAACTGTTCAGCTGTGTGGAACAAATTTTATTCCTGTTAATCTACACCCAAACAAATCGATCCAGTAAGGAGAGGCTCTGGACTGCTAGCCAGATTTAGGCAGTGCACTTTGGATATCCTTACACTAAATTAATATAATAAACTTTGACAAAACACAGGCCGATGATTTAATCTTAGCACATGCAGTTATTTAGTTGCACAGTTTGGCTCTTCTGTACCTTGATATCTTGCTTGCACAATTTCATAGAACTAATAGGCATATGTGTTTATTTTTTACTCCTGCTTGCATCAGATTCCCAGTAAGGCCACACTCCTTCCTCAAGACCCAGTTTCAGGAAGCTAAATACGATTTGGCAAAGCGATTTAGCAAAGCGTGCAGTCATCCAGTGGGCCCCCCCCCCCCCCCCCCACACCCTTATTTAATTTTCCATGGCAAGCAAGCCTTGTCTGCAACACAATTTATTTTTTTTCCTCTCTCAAGAGGAGCATGTATACATACCAGGAACGCAACTCTAAACCATTCCACTGCAGTTTCCGAAATATTACAGATTTTTTTTTTTCTTAATTCAAAAATTAAAAATAAAATAAAGGATGGGTAAATCTTGACATACCTGTCAGACCGCATTGAGGTCTCAGTTCTGCCCAGATACACTGTCTGCCCTGTCACAGACTGTCTATGTTATTATTATTTACTTTTTCAGTTCTTTAACCTATTTTCTTATTTTTATTTTTATTTTCTTTGTTTAACCAGTCACTATTTCCATACATTGAAGGTACGAATGTTTGGGTGAGGATGTTTGGAGTAGGGGGAAATGATGTGGGGGAGCATCCTAATAGTCCCCGAACCATAGCCCTCCATAGCATGGAGAAGGGGATAGAAGTAAAACAGTTTGGACTGTTCTAAACCCCTTGAGAAGTTACATATTGTTCTGTCGATATTATTATATCCTTTGCATGGATTTCTGTCTTTATGATAATTTTTATAATTTGTGGTGAATGTATCATTATTTGACCTAACTCGATGTTACTGGAGGAATAACAGGAACAAACCGCAGAAGCCACACATAGAGATATGGACACAAGTCTTCAGGAAGTAACAGGTCTTTTATTTACACACCGATCGGGTCTCAGATGAACTCCTGTTCCAAGAATATCTGAGAGGCAGAAGGCATGGTGCAGAGGCCTTTTATTAGCAGCATATCCCCTCCCACACAGTATAACCCCTCCTATATTCCTCAGATCAATCAGCACACAGGATATTCAGGATCACCTTATATGGGCAGACCACATGGCATTTACAGACAAAGGAATGTACTATCAACTTCCGTACATGCTCAGTATACTGATGACTCATCCAACTGTTTGTAATCAGATAGTAATTAGCATATGCCATGTGGAGATTTCGGCCTACTAAATATTGACCATGCTGGAATCCCATCACATTACCACATCAAAAATAAAGAATAACAAAAATTAATAATCATGTTAACCCTAGGATTGCGTGCTCGGACAGGTCCATGACAGGAAATGTGACTGGTATCTTTTACTTTATTACGTGCTGATGATGTGTGCGATACGTTAACAGGCCCTTCACGGGATTAAAACCTTGACATCCGCTGAAGGCGAGGTTGCGTGCATTCCCAACTAATGCTAAAAATACAGACTTGCAGCGTGTAGCTGACTAGATACAACAATCTCTTCGGCCTCAAGGATTGTGCGTTTTCATTTGAAAATCCCTTGCAAGCTGTTATGTTTATAAGGCCTCCTGGGTTGTATATTTAGCAGGACATGCTTTTGTGACATTAAACATTTGCTCTGGAACACATTCTTTGTGCTGGACTCTTTGCCCCAGCTGGTAGCACACACACTGGTCAGAATGTGCTTTGCTGGGGTCACTACTGGCATTACGACACCACCTGCTTCTGCTAAATCTTACCAACAAATGGCCCCTTCTAAGGTTAGCAGATCCTTTTTTTTTTAAATAAATAAATAAAAAAACATATTAAATATTATATACTGAAACAAAATTATTTTCATTCATTAAGAAAGCTGTAAAAATCAAAGTAAAAAATAAAGTGAAATGATTCTGCTATATGTTTAGTTATTTATTGGCTTGGGTTGCTCTGTAGACCCTGTGTGTGTGTGTGTGTGTGTGTGTGTGTATACTCGCGCAAATGTATGTACATATGCAGCTACTTATATCTGTAGTTTGTAGTTGCTGTGTTGGCATTCTACAGAAACTTGTAGGAACTTCTGTTTGTTGGACTAACCATATTTTCACAGCTTCTAAACCACATCTTTTAACACAATTTGATGCGTAGGAAAGGCTGGGTTGGGATACTGTGGTTAAAACCACAGTGCAGACTGTAAACAATCTGCTTGTAAATATCAAAAGTAATTCTCTCATAAATATTTATTGGCAAATGATCGTACGTGATGCGCAAGTCTCACCACTTAGAGGGGAGAGGGAGGGAGAGAGACAAAAACAAATAGGTTGGAGAACAAGTATCACAAGTACCTTGTAGAGATGGTTTTGATTGTTATTGCAATAGGAAACCGAAGGTATTTATACTACATATGCTTGAATCTGAGTTGGTGAGGATATCCTATGGTATTTACATGCATCCTTACAATTGAAGATTTGGGCAGTTTTGCTTTAAAATGGAGCATGTCAGCTTGTCATGAGCCCATGGCAGGCTGGCTGACAGTCTGTGTGGCTATTACCACTCAGGGCAGACAATGCACAATGTCCTGCTAAATCTGAGGTGTATAGCACTCTGTTTACACAGTGCAGTGTGAGCATGTTTAATGTTGCACCTGCACTCCGCTGATTGCGGGCATTTCCCTGCCCAGGGCATGGTACAAAACCCCAAATTCAATGGCCCTCCCAAACCAAGAACAATTAGGAGGTATGGTTGTATCTCAAAATATGCACCTTATATTAGGATTTTTTTTTTTTTTTTTTTACTTTATTACTATTTTATACACTACCTTTTATTGTGTGTATGCATATAATTTACATGATCTGCCTGTTATCTGGTGGGCTTCCCATATTTTTAAATCCCCCAATTGCACAGTAAGACCTCACGCTGTGCAGTACAAACAGAGCATGTTTCGCAGTATGAATAACACTGAATTGTGAGACAATATAATGGCAACAAGCTGACCCCGTGCAGGTTACTCCTATTCATTTCCTAAGTGACCATCTCCTCATCTGTTTCAGCTTGCATGTCCTGAAGCAAAGTGTGTGTTTAGATTAGCATTCTATGACTGCTTTGGAGCAGTAAAAAGTATACATTTTATAAAAAATTTTATATACATATTATAAAATTATGGGAACGGCATGTCAAAGGAATATGCAACATTATTGCCATTGAGGTATTTGACATTGTATATGTTATTTATTATCAAGCATATATCAAGCTCTGTATTTTAGAAGCCTTGGTATGTTTTGAGGTATATTTTCTAATTCGATCTGTCCTGTCTCCACACCATTTTTTTTTTTTTTTTAAACTGTGATTTATAGCCATGTCTCTTATTTAATGCAATGGTAGTTTCAGCACACTGTAATTGAATGCTCCAAAAATAAATCTTAACACTGCATAGTCATCACTGGTGGAAATAACCTTTCAAGGGAATGCTTTGCACAATATTGATTAAGGAGCAAAAGTTCCATTGTAGAAAAATGACAAATTTGTATAAAACCGCATTTAATCAACCCTACATCCCAACAAGGCATAACATCGCGGACAGGTTATTCTATAAATAAAAACTGCCTGCGTATTTTATTCTAGCATTGTATTTTAACGATGGAATGTAAAGCACATTACAATATCCCATATACATACTTCATGTACCTTGTCAATAACCGCATGCTGCTGCATACAAAGTATACATTCTGTAGTAACTATGATTATATGCTCACCTCTCCTGACATTTACTTAATCATTAATGTATCATCATGACACATACCCAAAGTATACACCATACTATGCACTTTATGTATATTGCATGTCCTATCACATTACTCAAAGGCCTGGCTTGGTTTTAGGAAAGGAAGATTTTTTATTTTTTTTTTAGAATTTTTCTCATGTTTGCTGTCCAGCACACTGGTTGGAGAGATTTTGCAAGCTAGCCAACGCAAATTGTTCATTTGTATTATTTTATGCTGCTTAAAAGTACGGTAAATTATACCCTGAAAAATCTGTGCCTGTATTTTATTGGTTAAGGGTATATTTTGTAAAGTTACTGTGATATTAGGAGGTTTCATTGAGAATACTGTTTAAGTCCTGTGTGTCTAGGAATAATTTATGTATATAGTTTGGTAGTTTCGGGCATGACACGCATTTACATCTTTTTATTATTAATATTATTATATACGATTTGTTATTTTTAAAGGTGACATTCCACTTTGGAGAAAACACAACCTTGTGCTTTTTTAGCATTAAAATATAAGAGGATTATTTTTTTTGTTGTTCAAAAAGTTTTACTATTTAAAAAAAAGAAGAAAAAAATTAAAACCCTTTTTCGACTATGACAGTATTTGAATCCAAATTATCATTATTGTCCTTGTGTCACATGATCATAGGCTCAAAGTAATCTGCCCCTGGAAGGTCAAAATATTGGACACAGGTTTGTGGATCTCAGTGCTATATTTAATTATAAACATACTATATTCTGTAGAGAAGGTAAAACGGCACAAGCAGTATTATGGATGTATTGTAAAAATGTGTGTTTTCTGATTTTTGTATTTTTTTTATTTTTTTGCATGTATATGCTTTATGGTAAGTCTGCATAATTATGGAAACCGTCATCTCAACAGTACCTCTTCATTCTTTCCAGGCCGTTCCTCCCTGTTTCCCATTGATGATGGCTTATTGGACGATGGACATAATGACCAGGTTGGGGTTCTCAACTCGCCCAACTGCTACTCCGGACATCAGAATGGGGAGAGAATAGAGCGCTTTTCAAGAAAAGTATTTGTGGGTGGCCTTCCTCCTGATATAGATGAAGGTATGTTTCGAATAGTCTATACTTAGCAGTTTAAGTGTGCCTGGGAATAATGAGTTTAACTTGTATGTTGCCTAGTTTCAACCATTAGTCTCTGTGTTGAGAGAGTAATTATCAGGAAACCTTTTTTTAAAAAGTAATTTTGTAGCTCCTACTCCCCATTCCCCAAATACTGATCTGGTTCATGGTATTGGAACATTGCTCACACTTGGTTATCAGAATCTGGATTAAATCTAGAGAATATGGGACATACATTTCTACTGAGAAGAAAGGTAGATCTTTGGCTCTTCTTATGGGAAGGTGTCAAGGCTTTCCTGCTGCAAAATAAACACAGAAGAGATTATTGGAACTTCAAAAGCATAAAACATTATGCTTTCTTTTTATCCTTGAAAGGAAAATGGTTTCCTATAGCTTCATTGTTCTTGTGACAAAAGGAAAATGGCCTATTTCTTCTTGATATTATAACCCACTTAGCACTTCAGCAACCGTTTGAGTAGAATAAGCTACGAAATAAAAATAAATGTGACCATTTGTTTTGTCAGAAGGCATGGTCCACTGTTGGCTCACCTTTGCACTACGTTCTTCATGGTATTTGGTCAAGTGTAAGGCTGGCTATTTATCATGAGAAAGTCCATAAACATCTGGGTCCCAAGGAGAAACATCACTGGTATGGACGGTCTATGCACCTAAATGCTGTTGTAATGTTTATGAGGTTATTAAGCTTTGGGCACAAACCCACAGCTCTGGGTATAACCATTTTCAAATATATCTACCAGAACCAGTGTTCCCCAAGGTACCCACTAGCTGCCCTCTTCTCACATTTTCCTAAAGCAAAATTTCCACTTCCATTAGCAATATGAAAATTGGCCAGATCTGTATGGCATTAACAAGCTGAAGGCATCAAGGCTGAAATGGCTTGACCCAGAACTCAGAACTGGGAGATGGCTCTCATAGTCAAATAACATAACTGCTACAGTGACATGTAGTGGTTATGGTGCTTACGCTGCCCCTTTAATGCAAAGCAAGTACATGTGCAGTTCTGTCTGGAGTGCCAATACAGTAATCTTCAGTGTAGACCATGTCTTGGAGGGAGTGTTTGTAATTTCTTATGTGAAATGGACATCCTGGGAGGAAGTCCGGTTTTCTTTCTTTTTTTTTTTTTTTTTCGTGTCCCTTAAATGTTTCTTTATTTTTCTTGTTTCAGATGAGATCACTGCCAGTTTCCGACGATTCGGGCCTCTAGTGGTCGACTGGCCGCACAAAGCTGAAAGTAAATCCTATTTTCCGCCTAAAGGTAAATAACACCTGGTGCAGAGCAACGTGTAACTATCATTCAGTGTGTTTATGTTGTAAGAGAATGTCAGCTGATTGCTTGAGTTCAGGATCACTGGCATAGCAAACCTGGTGCATTTTATTCAAATGTCCTTTTTAAATGCAGGTTTTGTGCTAGTTTAAATGTGCGATGTGGTCTTTAGTTCTGTTTCCCAGGAAAGGCTTAATTTCCTGCTGTTTTACGGACTCACAGGCCTATTAGAAAATGTTTTTATTGGAACCCTGGGGTGCAGCACTATATATCCCATGGCTATCTTCGTTAAACCATCTATCTGTACACCGCAATCTGCACAAAAAATAATCTATCCCTTCTGCACCCCATGTAAAGGTACCAGTAATAAGTTACCTGCAGAAGCTACGTTGTTGCTATATTTTTTCCTTCTCCTGTTGTGTGAGTGTAGGCATAGGAGGGGCACAGAAGAATTTTCAGCATTATTCAATTGCAAGTTTGCAGTTAGTGTTAATCAGAGTATGAAAATCACAAACAATTAAAATGCATGCACTTTTTATGCAGCGCATCTAAAAAAAATGCTTGGATTTATCACTTGCTTATAAAATGCCTCTTAACATAAAAAAAACAAAGTATGATCTAGGTCACATTGAAATATGCAATTTGTTATTTTGGTCAAATTAATTGCATTTCTGGGCAGTTGGTTTGCTTGTGCTTAGCTGTAATTGTCAGTAAATCTGTTACCTCTGTGTGTGTCTTTTCCGCTATCTACCATTCTACTTATTACTTTTTATTTTCTTTCTGTTTGTGTATGGTCTGGGACACATTGTGTATCCTGATTTATATTGACAAAAGGCACTCAGCCTCATACATATGAAAGCCAGCATGCATATAGTGCTCGGGAAGAATAAATGGCAGTTTCTTAAAACTGAATAAATGCAGTTACATACAGTTATTTATTAAAGTGTAAATTGTTAGGAATGCAAAGTAGATTTCGAATTTGAGGCAAAAATAGTGGTTGCGTTTTCAGTTTGGGTGTTGTGGCCTTAATTTTGAAGTTCAGGTTAATTTACAGCCATCCACTTTCTACTGAAAACCCTGACTGATTTGCTGCCTTGCTACATAGAATGTTTATTTTCATTTACCATATTATATTGCCTATATACACTATAGTCACAAGAACAAATACAGCTTAATGTAGTAGTTCTAATGTCGTTAGCATTTCCCTGCAGGATTTTCAATGTAAATGCAGTTTTTTCACTCAGACGGCCACTATAGGTGCCTCCTGTGTCAGTGCTGCACACTCTGGCGTTGAGCATTTCAACACCCTGCATGGAGATGCTGAATGTTCCCCAAAGAAATGCATTGATTCAATGTATTTCTACAAGGAGATGCTGATTGGAACAGCTCAGGGTTTTGCCCCGCATGTGCAATACTCTCTAAATGTTTTCCTATGAGAAAGCATTACGATTTGCCGCGATGATCTCTGCTACGGAGGCGGGTCCGGCCATGACGAGACTGGCGCAGCTCGGAAGAAAAGGTGAGTAAGATCACCTTTTCAGAGCTCTCACAGTCTGGCTTGGGACCTACATTTCCACACAGGCACTATAATGTCAGGAGTACATGTTTGGACGTCTGCTGCACATTTACATTTCCCTTTAACTTTTTTTTACTTTGAGATCCAGTTCAGCAGGTTTTAAAACATGTTTAATACTTTTCTTGTGGACATGTTTAAAACTTATTAGAAAACACACAAAATAAGCATTTTAACCGTGCATATCATATGAATTTTATTACATATTATGGTGTCATTACCTTTATTCTATAAACTCTTGTACCATTAAAAAGAAAATATTGATAGAATTGTACATTGATTAAAGACTACATTAACATTCCATAATGCAACGTTGTCTTCTAGTGGAATGATCTGTACAGCTATCCGATCTGATTATACATCAACTGTCCTAAATTAGGGCAGTTATTAATCCTGGGGCAGTTGGGGGAATTAATGCAGAGAAGCAAAATATTTAATACCCATGAATCATGTTGGGGGGGGGTAGGGAGACTCTCGGACCAGCCTGTTTAGTTTGATTCTCACCAGTGGTGGTAGCATTTCACAAGTCATCCGTTTCATTCAGAAAGGTTAACACCTGTGTTTTTTTGTACTGCTGCTGTGATTGTGCCACAGAATCTTGATAATCCCTGCAAAGCTTGGAAAACCTATAGCTTGCTGGCTTATTGCTTTTTTTCAGCTTTGGCTTAAAGATAGCTCATATGGTTCCTCTTTCCACATTGCTGTCTCATGAAAGCTGGAGACTTGCCAAATTAAGACAAGGTCCCTTACAAGCCCAGGCCAATGCACTCAAGCATGCCAGTTTAAAGTAGATAAAATGCATGTCTTGGACTAGAGCAACATACATGGGCAGATCATGATTTTACTTAAAGGAACACTATAGTCACCTAAATTACTTTAGCTAATAAAGCAGTTTTAGTGTATAGATCATTCCCCTGCAATTTCACTGCTCAATTCACTGCCATTTAGGATTTAAATCACTTTGTTTCTGTTTATGCAGCCCTAGCCACAACTCCCCTGGCTATGATTGACAGAGCCTGCATAAAAAAAAAAAAAAAACTGGTTTTACTTTCAAACAGATGTAATTTACCTTAAATAATTGTATCTCAATCTCTAAATTGAACTTTAATCACATACAGGAGGCTCTTGCAGGGTCTAGCAAGCTATTAACATAGCAGGGGATAAGAAAATCTTAATTAAACAGAACTTGCAATAAAGAATGCCTAAATAGAGCTCTCTTTACAGGAAGTGTTTATGGATGGCTGTGAAAGTCACATGCAGGGAGGTGTGACTAGGGTTCATAAACAAAGGGATTTAACTCCTAAATGGCAGAGTATTGAGCAGTGAGGCTGCAGGGGCATGTTCTATACACCAAAACTGCATCATTAAGCTAAAGTTGTTCAGGTGACTATAGTGTCCCTTTAAGGACTTTAACTAAAATGCATAATTCAGGGCATTATTTCAGCCGTGGCAAACCTGAAGTATGTAATTTATATAAATATTTGTGGTTTTATGTATACGTACAAAGTAGAGATGATGCATGCAAGATCTGACACTTAGGATAAATATTTCTATAACTTCTTTGTCATACAGGATTCTGATACTTAGTAAGATGGTTTCACCATTAAAGGAACACTATAGAGTTAAGAATACAAATCTGTATTTGTAACGGATCCCCTATACTCTGACTGAGTATCTCCGTTAGAAGTCTCCTAAATCACAAGCGAAGCAGTGATTAATGCTCTTGGTTACCCAAACATCAGCCGAGACTTGATGATGGGTACAACAGTATCTGTTTATTGAAGGCCAGATACACAGTATTAATGCATCTCCATCCACAGTAATGTAAAACATGAGCCCGCCTCAGCGTCGCTGAGTCTGGGAGATAATGGTATCTCACAGACACACAAAAACCCACAAAATACACAGAACACCGTAATCCCCACATGCCCCCCACATGCTACCTGGGTAGCTCTTGGTCCGAGCTATGCTCCTTGCAAATATTGGAGCAATCGGATGTACAGAGCCAGAGAAATCATGTTGTAAAGTCTGGGCTCAAGGCTCTGTTAATACTTGAAAATAGTTTGATAAGATCACTTGGTTTAGGCCGGTGGATTCAAGGGCGCGAACCCACAGTGGTCAGTCAGGGCTCAGGGAGGGGGACGGGTTATAAGGTATGCCCTTTTCCTCGTGCTGACCAATCAGGGGAAAGGACGCGAACTAGGTTTGCATGCAGCGATCAATCCGCATTCAGGGAGGGGAGGTGTTTCACCGGCCAATCGGGAGAAAGGACACACAACTAATTTGAATGGTAGCGCTTCTCCTATTGGTTGGCACAGTCTTCAGGTGGCCAGCAGGGCTCTGCAGCTGTGAAGCCACCTCCCAGTTCCAGAGCATCGGCTAGGGCTCGCTTCTCTCCCTGGTGGATGTCTCCACATGGGTAGCACCAGGGAGAGCGCTCTTTGGGGTAGGCAAGCCCATGGGGCTGGACAAGGGGATGACGGGGAGCGGGAAACCAGACTGGGAACACGGAATGGTGGGAACGTGAGGGCTGCACTCTTTTTTTTTGAGACCTACAGTTAGTTAAAGTATTCCTAATGTTATAGTGTCGCTGGTAGTCATGTAACCCAATTCGGCATTAAAAGGGTTATACACCTGTCTTTTTCTTATCTTGTTCCAGTGCCCAGGCTCCCTTAGCACAGCTTAGCTCTGCTGCCCCAGCGATGTCACATTTGAGGCATGGCCTCTCCCACAATGGTCTATTCCAGTGTTCTTCATACAGTACCTAATGCACATGTGTGTTGAGCGCATCGCCATGAATCAATGAGATTGGATATTGTGATTCTGCCTTTCTCGTCAGTGTTTTTTTGTTTTTGTTTTTTTAGGTTTGCAGCAGTAACATTGTAGAATTTTAATTAATGTGCCTCTTTTGTTTTTTCTTCTATAACTCTTTTTTGCTGTAGGTTATGCATTTCTTCTTTTCCAAGAGGAAAGCTCTGTTCAAGCACTGATTGATGCTTGCATCGAAGAAGAAGGCAAACTGTATCTCTGTGTTTCTAGCCCTACCATCAAGGACAAGCCCGTAAGTAAACATTCTCTCCGGGAAAATTTATATTAAAAAAGAAATGTAAATATGAGTAAAACCATTATTTGCCCTGGAGATTCAAAGGTTCTAGAATCTCACCTAGCATGTTTATTTAAAGCACAGTACATTGAATATTTGTGGACTTTTTTTTTATTTTTAATTTTCTTTTCACTTCACGGAAACTCCCTGAAACTATTTCAACTTGGGGCGGGGGCTTTGACAAAAAATATGCTTTTGTGACCTTTTTTTTTCCTTTAAAATTAAATTAAAATCTTGTTTAATGACCTAGATATGATATATCATTGTCTCTTTAAATGGCTGTATTATAGTAACTCTAACCGTGTCAGGGATAAGTGAATGTTACTTATTCTGCAATATCTATTCGCTTTTACTTGGACTGTCGCGGTGGGATAGTTATCAGAAATTATGCAGTGTTGGGCTTGAAGATTGAAATGTTTTATTCCTGTCTGGTGTAGGTTCAGATTCGTCCCTGGAACCTGAGTGACAGTGACTTTGTCATGGATGGATCCCAGCCACTTGATCCTCGGAAAACTATCTTTGTTGGAGGAGTTCCACGTCCCCTGAGAGCAGGTAAGTGCTTGTCCAGCTCAATCAACATTTATAGCTGTAATGCCCTCCTGTGTTTCAATGTGTTAATACCCCTGAAGCCTGAGAAGCGGTCATTCAGAGCTTAGCTGGTGGGAATCAGACATACTTTTGATAACATTTGGACTGTTGATATCATACTTAATCACCCCCTAAATCGACTAAATGAAGGATACAAGCACTATAACCACTATAGCAGAGTGTAGTGATTATGCCAGGAATGCCTTGACGCCCCCCAATATAAGTATTTTAAACAGTTTTCTGGCAGCATTATTTCTTTCCTGCAGTCTGCTGGGCACCTCTTCTTGGCCCTTAACTTCTAGTCCGAGAGCTAGAAGCTCCTACAATGAGCTTCCGTTAGCTCTCTTTAGCAAAGTTGTTTCATTGGCTGAGAGCATTAGCTCAGTCAGAGAGTTTCTGGGTTTTATGGTGATAGGTAGTTGATCCTTGCAGAAGTCAAAGTATTGGAAAATGGTTTGAATAATTACTTTGAGGCGGGTGGCACCAGTGCACTCCTAGCACCATGCCGAGTTAAGGTATTTGGTAGACTGCAGAAGTTTTTTGTTGTGTTTCTAATTAAATCACTGCCCCAGTCATTTACAGATTTATTCATTGGCTACATCAAATAAAGCATTATTTGTATTTGCAATAATAAACAGTCTTTCTTCAGATAGTTTTAACAGCTGGTTTCCTATTCCTCAAGTTATTTCTATTCCCTTGGACTTGTAAAATGTTCCACTTGTACTTATTGTTGTTGGAACATCTTCCTTTGGTTTCCATCTCATTTTGTTTGAGTTCTGAAGTTCCGTTTTTGTTTCCTTTGCAGTGGAGTTGGCCATGATCATGGATCGTCTCTACGGAGGAGTCTGTTATGCAGGAATTGATACTGATCCTGAGCTGAAGTACCCGAAAGGAGCTGGACGCGTTGCATTTTCCAATCAGCAAAGTTATATCGCAGCTATCAGCGCTCGATTCGTTCAGCTTCAGCATGGTGACATAGACAAAAGAGTAGGTTCTACCACGAAAAAAAACCTGAAACATGCAAAGTTTATTAATATAGTTGTTTATTATATACACACGGTAATATGCATACAATACTATTCTCATTTCTACTGTTCTTTAATTAACTTTCACTACTTCAATGCTTAACATGCTTATAATAAACTAGCAAGAACCTGTAGTTTAAAATTAAAAAATAACATGCGTATATCAACTTATTTACTTATTTTAGGTAGAGGTGAAGCCATACGTGTTGGATGATCAGATGTGCGATGAGTGCCAGGGAGCTCGCTGCAGTGGAAAATTTGCTCCATTTTTCTGTGCCAATGTCACGTGCCTGCAGTATTATTGTGAGTTTTGCTGGGCTAACATCCACTCTCGCGCCGGACGGGAATTCCACAAGCCATTGGTGAAGGAAGGCGCCGACCGGCCACGTCAGATCCACTTCCGCTGGAACTAGACCTAGATACTCCCACCACTCACTGAGAAAAGGGTGCATGCGGCTTACTGTGTTTATAGATTCTGACATGCAGAAGAAATAAGTGCATCCTTCTGCTTTTCACCCCCAACCCTCAATACATGCATCTGTATCAGCAGCCAAAACACTACAAGCCTCTTGTGTTTCACCAAAACCCTACATCTCAGGCCTACTAATTTTTTGTGATACTTTCATGTTAAATATTTTTCTTTTTATATATAGCTATATATAAATATATTATTTTTCTTTTTTTTCTTTCAAATTTCCTTTTATATGTAATGCTAAAAATAATGGATATGGCGATGTTTTTGCTTAGGGGCAACACAGTCTGCTGCTAAATATGTATGTGTGTGTGTATATGTATGTATGTATATATCCATGCATATATATATATAAATATTATACATACATATTATTTATATATGGGTGAAGTGTGCACTTATTTCTACAGATGGGTTTTTAACGTAAAGATCTGCCCCAGTAATTTACCAAAGGTAGCAAAATTAATAGTGAAAATGGAATATGTCTGCTACTAAAAGCCTATTTTTTATTGTTGCTATTTTAAGTGTGTATGTAATCTTAAAAGAAAAAAAAAATAGGGTTGATTTTTAATTTTTTATTTTTTTTGCTCTCCATTTTGACTTGCAAGAAATAATACCTCAAGATAATCTGATTTTATTAGCTATTTTTAAACATTTTTAATCATAAGCTGTATTAGCTTTGCTGCTATATAGGTGTTGTGCGTAATACCACCTATTTATACAGGATTGAAACGTTTCGAAAAACTGCATTGCAAATGAATGCAGGCAGCACAATATGGTAGAAAACTGCCATAGTTTAGAATGTGAAAAAAATGCATGTTTACCTACCCTTGTACACCATATGCATGCATTAGAACTACCAACTACCCACAGATACGGTATTGCAGATATTAAATAAATTTTAAAAAAATAATAAAAAAAATAAATCTCTCGAAACTAGGTACAGTAGCATGATAAAAATTACAATGTTTTGTTACAAAAAGCATATTTGCATGACTTATTGTGACTCAAGTAAAATGTCCTTACATGTGTACAATATGCAAAATAGTTTTAGAGTAGTAAGTGCAGCCATTTTGTGTCCTGGTCGATAGTAGACTTCAGTTTATAAGAAGTGGATGTCATTTTATAATCCCTGTGCAATAGTCGTGGTGTGCGGTTCTGATTATTGTGGCGTAAAGTAGCGAAAATAAAACTGGGAAGAAAAAAAAAAAGAAAAAAAATATATATAATCTTGTTTTAACAAGCATTGATTTAGTGCCCCCAAATTTAAAATGTCTTGGTTAAATATTCTTTAAAAACCAAAGATGGCTAGCACATGTTAATCAGTCACCAAATGTATAACCCACAAGCTAATTATTAAAACATAATAGTTAAGTAAAAAAAAATGCTTTAGTATAAAATAATTTAAGTCAAAATGGAGATGGTATGATACAGACGGCTAGTTGCATAACAATTACCCTCTACCTTCAAGACAACAGTGACATTTGGCTTGAACTTTTTTTGATAAACACTTGTTTTCTTTTTGATTACCTATTTTTCTATATATATAATTAAGCAACATAGCTGCTAAATAATGGTTGCAGGTTCTGTTTTGTTCTATTTTTGTTTTTTTATTAAATATTTGTAATATATATATTTTTAAAAAAGGCCAATAGTGAATTAACAGCAATGGTTTGGGTTAATACATTTTTTTCTAATTTTTTTTTTTTAATAAATTCCCTAAGGACCAAGAATGGTCTATTTTTGCAGACCTGTGGAATGTCCTACTCCGTTAGTAACACCAGGGTTCTATAAAAGTGATAAATTAAAAATACGAAAGACATTCCATTTTGGAACTAGAGGCTGCATGGCCTACATAGTCATGACCTCAAACAAAGCAATTGGTCCTTAAGGGTTAAGTAAAACATGAAATATATGTAAGTCATGGGGTTATGCAACTAGCCCAGAAACAAATGTCCTTTAATTGAAAAAAAAGTTATATTCTAATAAATCCAAAAATATACAGATTGCTGGAGAGAGAAGGAAAAAAAAATCACAAAGGGTATCCCTATGCCCTTGGGACAATCTTCTGTGTACGAAACGTAATGTTTTTTATTGGTTGTCAACAGCGTGCTTCTTTGTACTGTACGATGTGATTCCTGTCTCACTTTGCAGTTTTATTGTGGTCGTAGTTCATGTTTTAAATGTTTGAAATTGATATTCTAAGGAGTGCTTCTTTCTAATTTATTTGTCAATGTCTCTTTACCTGTTCTTAACAAGATTTACTCCTTTTTTTTCCCCCCTGGATCTTTATCATTAATAATATTTTGTCAATATCCACCCTGCCTGATCTGAAACACTTACAACTTTGTTATGCACTATATTTTATAACCGAGAGAAAACATTGACAGTCAGCTATTTTGAGCATGCTTGTTTCAATTAACATCTTTTTGCTATACCTCAATTTTTATTTAATATTTTTTTACCCCCAAAAAAAAAAAAAAATTGGCTTGCCATTATATTTGTTAAAACTGAAGAACAAGAAATGCATTAAAAAAAATAAGATATCTGGAGGAAAATTATCCCTTTTTACCAATATTTAAAAAGAAAATAATAAAGATAAGAATCACACGTGAAAAAAATGACCCTATATGGAAAAGGGAGAGTGGCAGAAAGATGATAATATATAAATATATTTTACACTTTTATTTTTCAATTGTCATTTCACGTCTCTACAGAGCAGTCAATGCTTCTTGTTCTGATCCTGCTTTTTTGTGTGTATTTGTGTGTGTTTAGTAATTTCTTATTTTCTAATTGTTGAACACTGTATTGGATTTTTTATAAATCATATTTATTTTACTATTTTTGTAGAAGATTGCTAGTTGATTTTGATTGTATTTTTATATTTTTAAAGCTTCACTTTTGTTCCCCGGTGTGCATATTGCTGCCCAAGGGTGTGACTATGGAGGAAAACAAAAAAACTTTAAAATCCACACTTTTTGTTAAGAAGGAAACATTTAGCATTTATATATTTGTGTATGGACAACACTTGATATTGTATCCCTGTTGCATCTGGCTGCACATAGCCTCTCCTCAAAGATGCTAGAAAACTTGAATATAACACATTTTGGAAGGCTGACTAACCTCGATTCTGTGTTGTGATGTGCAATACTGTTTCTAATATTTGTATAAAAAAAGTGTAAACCTTTTTAATGCAAATTTATTTTTTTCATTGCATATTTTGCAGATTTTATCCACAGTGTCATTTTTTACTGTCAGAAAAGATAACCCCTTTTGTCATTGCAACTATTTTTTAAATCCAGAAATCTTTGTACTGATGTAAATGATTGTAGTTATTTTGGATAGTGTTTTGCTAACAAAAGGAGAGACTTTTTTCATGCATATTTCTATTTTGTTTGTTTGTTTTTGTTTTTTATTATTTTTTTTATTTGATTTTTGTTTTTAGAACTAATTCTTGTCATTAATATAATTTTGTATTTTTATGTGGGAAAAATATAATTTTATGACGCTAATTGCTATAAATTTTATTTTGAATTATTTTTTTGAGCTGAAATCTTTGTACTATTAAAGCAACTAGTTTCTAATTCAGAGTTTCTGCGGAGAATGGCACAAGTGGCTTATTGAGTGTTTGGATTGTAATTATTAAAGGTTCTTTGATATGCAAATTATTTAGTTTTATTTTATATATATTTTTTTTAATTAAAGCTGTTTTTTTCTATATAAGCAAGAGCCCGTGCTTTATAAGGACACTAGGTGAATGCCTTCAGCTTGAATTTTTGTTTTTTATTTTTAAAATATTTTAGTTTAAATTTTACTGTTCTCTTCCAGGTGTCTAAATCTCCAGTCTGTCTGTTGTACTGGTAATTTAACTCTGTAATGAAATAGTTTGCTGCCAACTATTTATATTAAGTAATTTTTAAATATTTGTAATATTGTTGACCGACTAATAAACTTAAGTTATTGGCATGTGGTTTTGTTGGTTTATTGAATTAATTTCTTGTTAAGGCTCAAGTTGATAAATAAAATGAGCTCTTGGGGGTCTTTGCATATTTTGACAAGACCAATGGTTACATCCCCAGTTGTGTGACACCCCAAGCATGCAAGTGAAGGTAGATCTACTTAAAGCTGCCCCCTATTAGGTGCCACGTCCATGCTGTTCTCTTGCAAAAGAGTACAAACCTAAGGTACAAGAATGTAGGACCCTCTGTAGACCAAATCTCACAATCCTCGAGTCAATAAAGCATCCACTATTCTGAAATACTAAACAGTGACAGCGCTGCTTTAAATGACTCACGGTGTAAAATAAGGATCAACTATCAATATTGTTCTATTTACTTTTCACATCTGGGTGAACAACTGTATCTTGCTTTGTCGTGGTCTATAAGATAAATTACGTTGCATACATTGTAGCCTATCAAAATACCAGCTACGTTGCAATGCCTAGAGCCATTAGTTATAAGATATGTTGTGTTTTTTTAACTTCCTCTTCCAGTCTCCTCTAATGACCTGATGTAAAGTAAAATGCCCTGTGAAATTCTGGCCCTGCTCTAAGCAGTTCATGTCAGGCTGATGCCAACTTTTAAATCAGTTGGGCTAACTACTTACTGTGTGTAGCATACTTGGCAAACTCAGCAGCTCGGAATACAGGGAGGAGAATTTAATTCTATGAATATGAACGTATAACATGTGACAACATTACAAAGTGTGGCTCTCGTTTTCAAATGAATTGTAAATTCACCAAAACGTCTGATAAATGAATCCCTGACTTTTAGCTACACACAGAACAGATTGTGCTTGTAATCACAGGGAGGGAAAAAACATCTGCCTTTCAAGCAGTTTGCCTTCTCTGGCTTACTGTCCGAAAAGGTATGATATATTATCCTAAACTGAATTCCTGGTTCTTTAGCAAAGATTCACATCTGGTTAATTTATGACACCTAGCATTGTAAGAAATAAAAAAAAGAGGAAAGTCTTTGTTAAAAGAAAGGGGTAATTTTAACTACATATCACTACACTGAATGGTCCCAGCATGTCTCACTGCTTCCATTTAAATTGTTGGCGTCCGTGCCATCTATTATCATATACTAAAAGGGATATTTGCTAAAGAGAGAAATGTCGGGAATTCAAAATGGATTTCAAAGACCAAAATAGCTGAATTACAAAACAAAATCTGTAATTATTATTTTATTACTTATATAGCGCCAACAAATTTCCGTAGCGCTGTACAATGGGTGGACTAACAAACATGTAGTTGTAACCAGACAATTTGGACACACAAGAACAGAGGTGTTGAGGGTCCTGCTCAATGAGCTTACATGCTAGAGGGAGTGGGGTATAGTGACACAAAGGGTATAAGTAGGAGTAATGAAATAGGCTGCTAGAAAAGTATTCACTGGGAACCTAGTAGGTTATTTTTGACAGCTGCAGAAGAGGAGGTGGGGGGGGGGGGGCAATGAAAATCCGCTAACATTTTAAATGATATGCTTCCTGAAGAAGTGTGTTTTCAAAGAATTATATTTTTTTAAGGAGTGGAGACTGGGTGACAGTCTAACGGAGAAGGGAGTTCCAGAGAAAAGGTGCAGCCCCGGAGAAGTCTTGGAGACGAGCATTAGATGTGGGAGTACGGACAGAGGATAGACGTAGGTCAGGGCTGTCCAACATGCGGCCCCTCAGAAGTGGCTGAACTACAACTCCCATGATTACCTGGCTATCTTTTTAATTGAAAGAATCATGGGAGTTGTAGTTCAGCAACATCTGGGGGGGGGGCGTAGGTTGGACAGCCCTGATATAGGTCTTCGACAGAGAGCAACTATGCTTCCATTTTAGCTGTTTTAGTCTATCATACACTTTAAATTTCTTTGAATTCTCACTTTAGTAAATAACAAGTAATTGATATACTGAACATAATAGATAAAAGAGGTGAAGATAGTCTTATGCCAGCTAAAGAGTGCTTTTATGTCTTACACATTTCTTACCTATAATGTGATCCTATCATTCATTTTAACTGAAGTTGGAAACCATTTGTGAAACTAGCAGTGCCGTCCACTATCTGCTTCCAGTGAATCAAGAGTCAAATTAACCATTTAGAGAGAGTGCCTCCCATGCGATGGGATGTACATGTGACCTCCTGCAAACTGTACTGGACCATGTTTACTGCACAATTTTAAGAAAAGACGGCGTGTATGCAGGGAGGGAGCCCAGGAGAAAAAAGAATCACCACCTATCTCCTCTTCCGGAATCGGGAGAGTTTTATTCAATGAGACATCTTATAGCAACCTTTATTTTTTTTTTGTCCCTCTTTCTTTTATTATGGCATTTGAGTCACACGGTACAGAATAAAGGGAGGAGTTGTTGCAAGGTAATACAAAATAAAGGGTATCGGCGTGATTTGCGGTACACTCCCAAGAAAGACTGCCATTTTTTTTTTATAATTAACTATAATCACACAAGCTAGACTTAAATGTAGTGTAAGAATATTAAAAGATTACTTAAACTGCGCTTGTCTTTATACAAATATTGAAAACGAATCATGCTAAATGTTAAAACAAACTAGTACGGTTAGACATACTGGTATACTGCGTAAATAAGAACATGCTAAACTGTTGTGTCATGGTTATGTACAGACGTAGAAAAGTTAATGCCTAATGTAAAATGGTGAAATCCCAGTTAGCTTATATACTTTTATATAATCCGTCTCAATATTTATAGTGTAAATAAATCATACTAGTCTAACTAGGCACAATAAGCTATACCAAATAATAATGTGTAACAAATAGCAGGTAGTTCTGCACAATTTAAAGTGTAGATTGAAAGGGTGAGATTTATACTGCACAATTTAAATGACAAAGTAGGCAATATGATTGCGTACTCTATGTACTGTGAATTAGTATTGTACTGCGTTGAGTGAGTCGGTATAGGCAGGATTAAATGTCAGGAATATTATGTGTTATATAAAGAGAAAAAGGGTGTATGAGATCAGGCAAAGTTAGGCTGATAAACAAGCTGTGGATCTTAGAATCCGCTTAATAACATGCTAAGTTATCCACCATCTCCCTGAGGCCAGACAGAATTACACTATGCAAAAAGAGCATGGCTACCAGGTAGGAGCTCAACAGAGCGAATCAGCTTGGACTGTTCAGATTGTGTCCCAAAAGGTTCTCGGCTGGGAGTGTTGTCTAGCGGGAATGTGGGATAGAGAATCAACAGTCAGCCGATTCCTCTGCTGGGTAGCGCGGCACCTTGGGCCGGGAGAGTCCACAGAAGGGCAGTGAGATGCGGGTATATAAAGGCCGCCCTCCAGCCCCAGGTCGGTATGAAGGCCAGCACCTGCGGTCCACAGACTCTGTATTTTGGTGAGGCTGGGTCTTCCCTCTGTTGGGCGCCATGGAAAGCTTGGATGTTTTGCCGCCGCCAGCGATGGTCATGCGGTGTGGTCGGTGCCGTGGAGACTTTCTCCGTGTGCCCTTCAGCCTGGGAAGGCGTTTAGGACGGTCAGCGTCAGCTGCTCTATGGGGTTCGCTGTGTGGAGACCTCCCCCATCTCCTTTCTTCGACCCCCTGTACCACTCTCTCAGGATTAGGCTGTTCCTGACTGCTGCGTTGCTCCAATTGCTCCCAAAACCTTTGGAAGATTCTGTCAAGTTGCTCCATATAGTGCTCCACTGGGTTAATGCCATGGCCGTCATGCTGTATTAGCGCGGGCTTCTGCCACTGGGATGCGGACCCCATTTTGTGTGGCCTTCTGGCCGTGTCGCTCAGGCTGTAGGGTGTTGCCGGGGCTTGTATAGCAGTTTCCCCTGGGGTGGTGGGGACCGGGATAACCACCACCGGTCCAAAGGGGGGGAACCAGGGGCCCTTGCTGAAGTTGTGGCGCGGTGTGGCCATGAGAGAGCGGCCGTCTCTCCCGTGGCTCCCCTGCTTGTCACGCTGCGGACCAGGCCGCACTGCTGGGCTCCAGTTTCTGCAGGTGGAAATTCAGGATTCGGGCAACGTTTTGTGTCGCTTCGATTACCGGTCAGCCCCCCGTATCAGATAGTGGTAAATCACTGTTAGGACTTAGATTGTGCCCACTGCCACTGCAGCTATTAGCAAGTGCATCCGGCCATCTTGGCTGTCAGGCCCCGCCCCCCAGCAACCATTATTTTGTCTAATTTGCCTTTAAATATATTAACCTCTTTTTTTTTTTTTTTTTTTTATAATAGTTACTATATTTTAGCTTGATTACTTTCTTTTCTTTAAATGGTTTAAAAAAAACAAAATTGACTTAAATTGACTTGTTTAGTCTCCTTGCTCTATGTTTTATAGCTTGCCTTTTCGTGTCCTATGTTTGGTTGGCAAATTTTCTTTGGTAGAAACAAAAATTATGGTTGCTTCTGAGCTTGATTTTTTAAAAATTATTATTTTATTATTTACATAGCGCCAGCAAATTCCATAGCGCTGTACCATGGGTTTTTATCAACTTCTTCCAAAACATTAAAAAAATTTCACCTTAAGTTCTGCCTGTAATGTTTTTCCATGTAGTTAAATAACGACTTGTGATAGATGGAACAGGTCACAGTCAATTAGTCAATTGGTTTTGTATCTGGAATTAGTTTAGTATTGCTAGTGCAGTTTTCCTACAATATTGTACTGCTGCTGGTTAAAGGGACACTCCAAACCACAGTCACCTGTACAGCACCCTACATTAGGTGGTGTTCACCCAGAGAAAATGACCAGCCAAACTTTATTTAAAAATTACTAATCACAAATAAGTAAACACAATCTCTGCAGGTTTAAGCACATCCTCAGTTTAATGAAGAACGTAAGGCATTTGCAATACCTAAACAAATCGCAACTGCCCTTTAAATGCTTTCTCATACTCATTCTCTCATTTCTAGTTTTCTGACTAACTCGCTTTTTTATTGAAGAAAAAAAAATAGCAGATGATTAGCAAGTCATTTTTTTTTTCACCCCACAAATTCCCAGCCGCTTCCCAATCCTCGGACAAGCTGCACAATTTAAGCAAACGAGGAAAATTAAGAGGCAAGGTTTTTACATTTTTTTTATTTATCTTTATTATATATTAAATGGGCACTATAGGCCACCAGACCACATCATCTGACTGAAGTGGCCTGGGTGCGCTGTCCCCTTAACCCAGTGGTTTCCAAACCAATCTTCAAGGCACGCCCTACCAGTCGAGCATTTAGGGATTGAGCAGTTATGTCAAGGTGTATTTTTATTTTAGACACAACTAGTTAATCCCTAAATCCTGGACTGGTTTGGAAACCACTATCTTAACCCTTCAAGTGAAGACATTGCAGTTTTAGACAAACTGCATATTTATAAGGCGTTGTTAAGACAGCCACTAGAGGCGCTGCCTGCTGTTTCACAGAGTGTTATTCTGTGAAAGGACAATGGACGTCTTCACGCATTGCACAAATACATCCAGCATCTTCTAAATCCCCATTGATTCAATACGTTCCCGTGGGGAAGGTCTAAGGCTTGTGCATGTGCATTAGATTCACCCTGGTGATGGTGTCAGAGGAGGCGGAAACCGACTCAGTGCTGGAATATGGCGAGTGTTTAATTTAAAGGATCATTTAACCCTTTGAGTGCCGGGCAGTGCAAGGGCATAGGAACACTATACTGTCCATTACTTTGAAATAAATAGGTAGGATAAACTACCAGCCTATACTGCTATTTTACATTCATTTATTTTTTTATTACATTTGACATTCGCCCCAATATCACTCCCAAAGGTATCATACCAAACATTCTGTCACTTCTCATTTTTTGCCACTTACATGAACGATTTTGACTCACGGCAATGAATGACGTCATTTGTATGGATTTTTTGACAGTTGCTAAACTGGCTATGCACTGCTAGTGATACGCTGTAAAAATTCTTTGTAACTTAGTTAATGCGGGCAAAAGGCACAGATCCATAAAGCTCAACACATATCTCTGTTGCTAGTAGCAAATGAAGGCAAAAAGCCAACATTGAGGTACTTCCAGTTTTACAACAATCAAAGCTATTTTTCTTCTTTAATCAGAATTAATGTTTATCCCCGAATCTAAAAAAAAATAATTTGTATAAATACTTAACATTTATAGCACAGCCCCGGTGTGTGTTTTTTTTTATAATTTTTTATTTTATTTCACGTGTTAACCGGTGAATGTCAGTTTTGACTTTCATTTAAAATCAATAAAGACATACCCCACAACAAAGATCACCTACAGGGTTACTCCCTAGAGTTAAAATACAAAGTGAATTTCTAAGTCAGATATGCTTCTAGTAGGATTACTACAGCCTTACATTTAAAATTAAAGAACCCTACAAACATGTATTCCTAACCCTATAAAGCTGGAGTACAGTTAAATCACGTTTTTTATTTTTATTTTAAAGCAGTGTAGGCCATAAAAATTCCAAATAACAGAAATATTTAGAGAGCACATGAAAATACGGTATAGAGTCACACGATTGTCGTTTTTCATTAAGCAGTGTATAAGTAATATCTAAACAGGTGTGGTATTTATCACATCTATGGATTCTCCTGTGACTATGACAAAGGTTACCAATAGAGGTATCCCCATTGACTTATACACGAACAAGGTAACATCTGCCAATTATATCTTTACCAAAAACAGTTAATTTATTGCTGGTCATTTAAGTAAACAATTTAAAGAGACACTATAGTCACTAGAACAACTACAGCTTATTGAATTTGTTCTGGTGAGTAGAATCATTACCTTCTAATCATTAGTCTAACAGCATACAGAGTTACAGCTTCAGGCTTAAATACAGTAAGATTTTTACTATATTTAGGGAGGCATGAGGGGGGCTAGATGGTGGTTTTAACACTATAGGGTCAGGAATACATGTTTGTGTTCCTGACCCTATAGTGATCCTTTAAATGGGGATCAAGTCCCCCGCATCACCTTAGACACATATCCCGCTATCAAAATATGCCTCGACTATAAAACTCCTGCCTACCCTTAAAGAGACACTATGGTCACCAGTGCACCTACATGTATTCCTGACCCTATAGTGTTAACACAACCATCTAGCCTCCCCGGGCCCCTCATGCCTCCATAAATATAGTAACAATCTTACTGTATTCAAGCCTGAAGCTGTAAATCTGCATGCTGTTAGACTCAGGAAAAAACAGCAGTCTGCTGACATGTGATAGCCTCATCCAATCACAGTGCTTCCCCATAGGATTGGCTGAGACTGACAAGGAGGCAGATCAGGGGCAGAGCCAGCATGATTCAAACACAGCCCTGACAAATCAGCATCTCCTCATGGAGATGAATTGAATCAATGAATCTCTATGAGGAAAGTTCAGTGTCTGCATGCAGTGGGAGGAGATACTGAATCACATGATGCTCATGCACAGCAAATCTGAGTGGATGGAGGCATATTATGCCTCCATAAACTCCGAAGTCCCTCTGGTTCACTCTGAGTGACTGCAATTGGAGGTGTTCCTAGCTTTCAATGTAAACACTGTATTTTCTCAGAAAATACAGTGTTTACATGAGAAAGGCTGCAGGGAGCTATAGATCTCACCTGCACAACCTCATTAAGCTGAAGTTGTTCAGGTGACTATAGTGTCCCTTTAATCTCGGATTGTAGATAAAAGGTAGTTTAGTTACCTTTTCTTCCTCACCGCGCTAGTCTTGCTGCGGCTGGTCCCGCCTCCGTAGGAAAGCATCGGGAGACTATTGCACATGCACGGCAAAATGCCAAGCTACCCCAATCACCATCTCCTCATAGAGATGCATTGAATCAATGCATCTCTATAGGGAGAGTTCCGCATCTGGTTGTGCATTAGGTGCACATAGTGCAGCACTGAGATAGGAAGCACATCTAGTGGCCATCTGAGTTACTGCAACTACAGGAGTTGCTAGGCAGCAATGTGAACACTGCCCCTTCTCTGAAAAGGCAGCATTTTCATTGTTGAGCCTGAAAGGACTTGCTGTAGTCACCAGATCCAAATTAAGTTGTAGTGGTTCTGGTGACTATGGCGTCTATTTAACTTTGAATTCTCACTTTAGTGTCTGTCGTAGCAGGCAGCACCCAATATCAAAATCTGGAGAATTCACACAAGATAATAGCTGTAGTTCACAAACAGCTGTTGCATGTTGACATTCTTTGGAATGCTGACGAGGCAATGATATTATTAGATCGTGAAGGAAATTGGAATTTTCAAACCCAAGGCTGGCATTTCTCAAACCTTATTATATGATTTTGAGAAGTCGATGAAAGCGTGGTTGTTGTTATTTGAAAAAAACTCTAGGAAATTCATTTGCTATTTATATCAATCAATAGTTTGTAGATGGGCCAGATCTGGTAAATTACCAGTCAACACTTGTACAAAATAAATTTGTGCAAAAGTCCAATCCCTGCACAGTTTTACAATAAAAGTGGCTAAACAGAGGGTGGAATACCCAAGTGAGACAGAAGAGCGTAAGCAAGAGGAAGAAAAAGAAGAGAAAATCAAACAGCAGACAGTAGTCCTCTGTGGAGCTGGGGGGCAGTTGTTCATACCATTAGCAAATGAAAACTCACCAATATAATCCTCCCAGGGTTCCCAGGCTTTTATAAATGCAGACATTCAGGATTTATTCACTAAAGTGAGAATTCAAAGTAAAGTTCGACTTTAACATCAACTGGAAGCGTAGCTGACTAAGAGTGTTTTCCCAGTTTGGCGATTTCTACCTTGAATTTGAAATTCACTTTTTGGAATTCTCCCTTTAATGAATAACCTTCAGAATAAATAAGAACAACTACAGCTTATTGAATTTGTTCTGGTTAGCAGAATCATTACCGTCAGGCTTTTTGCTGTAAACACTGACTTTTCAGAGAAAATGCAGTGTTTACATTACAGCCTAGTGATAACTTCATAGGCCAGATGGCTGTTAGAGATCCTTCCTGGCTCATGGCTGCCCAAAATGCATCCAAACATTCAGTATCTCCTCCCTCTGCGAATTGATTCAATTCATCTCTATGAGGAGATGCTGATTGGCCAGGGCTGTGTTTGAATCATGCTGGCTCTGCCCCTGATCTGCCTCTTTGTCAGTCTCAGCCAATTCTATGGGGAAGCACTGTGATTGGATCAGGCCACCACTTCTGATGATGTCAGCAGACAGCTTGTTTTTCTGAGAATTTTACGGAGGCATGGAGGCATGAGGGGCCCAGGGGGCCTAGATGGTGGTTTTAACATTGTAGGGTCAGGAATACAGGTTTGTGTTCCTGACCCTATAGTGATCCTTTAACTTACAGGAACACAAAACACTATCTGGCCCCCCTTGCCTCCCAAATATAGTAAAATCTTTCCTTTATTCCACTCTACTGCTGCTGTCTCTGCCCCTGATTTGCCTGCATGCCTGACATCACCAGAAGTTAGGATCTGAGCCAGTAACAATGCTTTCCCATAGGATAGGCTGAGCTTGTCAATAAGGCAGATCAGGGGCAGAGTCAGCACAAGCCAAACACAGCCCTGGCCAATCAGCATCTCCTCATAGAGATGAATTGAATCAAGTTTAGTATCTCCATGCAGAGGGTGGAGACACTAAATGGCAGTACTGCACACTGTGCAGCACTGCCCCAGGAAGAACCTCTTGTAGCCATCTGAGGAGTGGCCAGTGGAGGTGTCCCTAGGTTGTAATGTAAACACTACCATCTCTCTGAAAAAACAGCATTTACTGCAAAAGAACCTGAAGGGAATGATTCTACGCAGAACAAATACAATAAGCTGTAGTTGTTCTGGTGACTATAGTGTCCCTTTAAGTAAGACCACTTCTACTTCTAACAGAAAGGGTGACTTTATTTAATATTTCATCCTAACAGAAGACAAACTCTGCATCAATATTGATCAAAGGAAAGACCAGGGTTTGGGTGTTAATGGTCTGTGGAAGACTCCAGTTAAGAGGTCACACGTGTGCATCCAATATTGGGTCACCTTGGGGCATGTCCACCACATATAGGAGCCTCTATCTTCACATATCTAACGTATCGGTTTTACCCATGTGAAACAGTTGAACAGGAGATGTGTACTATCTAAACAAGGTTTTGTATGTTTGTTCTTGTATGTAGCACTATTGGACACTTTTGAAGGCACTTATTTCCAATTTTTCTACGTAAAGGTTACTCTGTTAGCAGACGTCCTGCAGTACTGTTTATAACTTTGTTACTTCTAGGGTAAAATATTAACTGGGGTGTCAGTGTATTTTTATTTATTTTTTTAAACTTTTTTTTATTTCACAGACTGATATATTGCCACTGTTAAGTAATCACACCCTTGCTGTTATCTGTTGAATCTGCAAGACTAGGGTAGAACACCTTTTTATTCTATTCAGAGGCCTAGGCTGTGGGGTTGGAGCGGAAGATATGATTATTATTAAACTGATGTAACACAACAGATTCATGGTGTCAAGCCTTTGACCTTGTAGGCTGTCATCTTGACTACATTATAAGGTAACAATCTGAAATAAACAAGATGATTGTCACAGGCTTATCTTATTGACAAGATATATATATATAAATCCATAGCTCAGTAATACACAATTTAATAAAATCAAGGGCCAGTTAACGTAGGGGCTGTTGGAGCTGTAGCCCCAGGCTTTGCATTGCAAAAGCCCAAGCCACCTGATGTTTTGGGGTTTGTTTGTATTTTTATCTGTTGCTGCCCTGGATTACTGAAGGCCATATTCACATGTCACTTGGTAGATATATTCTTTGGCCTGGCTGTGCATCATGGGAAACACCACCATGAGATCTAAAATGCCAATCTGTACCATCATTAGCAGCTGAAGGTGCCCACATATGCCCAAAGTTCATTGTACATAGGAGTGGCCTATGACTTCTCATTGCATGCAGACCTTCTGTGCTCCATTTCACATAGGATTGTTTCCCTGTACCCCATGTGCACCCTTGTCCCCAGTGAATTTTTCTGTAGCTCAGTCTGCTTGTGAAGGCGGATTTTATATGGTTGAAGTCTCCAGTTCATAAATGCAGGTCCAGACGGTTTTATGTAAGACTGCAAAGTTTATCTGCAGAATGGAGGTCAGGTGCATTAAATTTCAAATTGCAAATTAAAATTTTGTATTTAAGCCTAGCATAATTTTCAGCTCGGCAAAGCCCCTAATCCAACACAGATAAAATCAGCCAGTGCTCCAATATTCCTATATTCGTAAAGAGGCCATATGTGAGGAGATACGTGTAGATTCCATATGTCTCTATGGATTAGTCAATTACACTTGATTTATTTTCGGGGTACAATTACCCTTTCACAGGCAGATTGTGTCTGTGTAAATCCTAGTCTCACTTTCTCTCGGTTGAAATCTTTTCTGATATTATGGATGACGCCAGTGTAGTACAGAAATAATGTCAACAGACGAGGTATGCATCCGACCTCTGAAACACTTACATGTTAAATATACAGGGAGTATGAATGTAAACCAAACCGTTCTGCTTCACTTCTCTTAAAGACACGAGCCATCATTGCATCATTTCCTCGCCCTTTGGAAAATCTCGCAGTTTACCCAGTATCTAAACCATAACAGTGATTCTTTTACACCAAGACCTGCTCCACAGCATGGGCGTCTCTACTGTTCATGGTAATGTCTTAATTTCCAGAATCCCTGCCTTTTTACAAAATTACCATGCAGTAAACTTATAGAAAACTAACTAAAAAGTTTTAAATGTAACATTATTATTTGTTTTATCATATTTAAAAAGCAGATATAATATTGTAGAGAAATAAGTTGTTATGCCCCTTGAACCTATTAAGGACACAGTTGCAGAAGTAAAAAGCTAGCATGATGGAAAATTTCCGTCATGTGTCCTTAAGGGGTTAATAGTGGATCTGGTAACAGAAGGGCTCTATATTTTATGCATTGATTTGGAGAGTGCCCTTCACTTGTTATTAGAATACTGAGATTTCCAGGGCTCATTCCAAAGAGCAATTTTTTTATACTTTGTAGCTGATCGGTCCTCACACGCTTCTCCAAATTAAAAGACACATAATTGGGCCATGTCACTCAAAGTTCATTGGAGATGGTAAGGAGCAAAAAGTCAACATAATTCTAGACTTGCGCATTCAGGTCACCTGAATGAATTCAGTCGAAAATAAATTTACTTTTGACTGCCACAAATTCCGTCCATTAGTCAATTTGTTTCCGACTAAATTCAGTTAATATTTTCGGTTTAGAATTTTTATTCAGATGGAAGGAATGCTGCTATAGCCAGCATATCTTTCTTTGGTTTGGAAAGTAGATAAGTCCCTAATTTTAAGGGTAATATTAGTATTAAGTCCTTGATTTAAGGCTGTAAACAGTAACATTTAATGGTGTTTCATTAGGGAGAAAACTGTGTTTAATAAATAGCTCCCTATTTTGGTATCCATAAATATGGCAATCACACGTAAGGAAACCAAATTAGGGAGCTATCTTCTAAGCAGCTAAAAGAGCAACATTAAGGACATTAATGGCTTTTCTTAATTTTGATCTTTCAGCTGTTTAGTAGATAATTCCTTCAACAAAATGTGAACCTGTATGCAGTATTGCCATATTTTAAAGTATTACATTAGGGAGCTGTTTAGTAGACATAGCTCTCTGATTTTGCATCATTAAATATGGCAATCCCACATATGAATATCAGATGAGGGGGCTGTCTGCTAAGCAGTAGAAAGATAAGCCCTTTTCTTCATTTTGTTTTTTCAGCTGTTATACTATTGCAAAGCACGATGGAATAAATTGGTGCTATATAAATGTGAATAATAATAATAATAAATGGAGAAATTTAACAATAAATTAGACAATTACAAAATGTTACAGGAACAACACGTTTACAATCTAAAGAATAGTAGATTATTAGTAGATTATTTCCTCATTTTGTACCCTTATGTGGGATTGACATATTTAAGGATACCAAGTTAGGGAGCTATCGACTAAACACAACAGCTCCCTAATCTGGGGGTGGTACCCTTGAATATGGATAGGTAATCTCACATAAGGGGACCGATTTTACACAAATAAGCAAATGGCCAACCAGCTTGGACTGGCTGATGGCACCCCAATAATGGCAGCAGAGGGGTAAAACTACATATGTGCAGCATTTCAAACACAGACTACAGGCACCATGTCCACATTAAATCATTGATTGGTGATGGTGCTTGGAGTTACCATTTAAAAGGACTCTATATGCACCTTGTGTTCTTACTGAAGTGGATATGGTGCCTGAAGTCACCTGTAGTTGGCTCATGGTTAAGTGTTAAATCATTTTCAATCAGTTTAACACCGATTGAAGGTTCTTTGCCGCCTGTAGCCCAGGAAAGTTTAAACATACGTTTTTGACCAGTGGCTCCAACCTTTTATAGACCAAATAAAGTTTCTTGAGGCATATCAGACATTCCACTGCACACTGGTTAAAAAACCCGCTGTTCTAGACATTGATATATGTTGCCTGAAACATACAGAAATCAGGAACCTGGCTCTCATGTTGGGTCTTAAAATGTTAAATAGTCTTTATGCATTAGTGGCCATAATCTAATAGAGTCAAGAACATCACCTAACAGAGGTTAGATTACCTCCCCACCCCCGATCGATATTCCCTAGCACTAACTCCATCTAGTTAGGCTTTGATAATTGTGCTAAAAATGGCAATTGGAGGGGGAAAAAATCACAAAAGTTGTATTTTGCAAAGATTTCTTTTTAAATATTGTTTCTGGCAGGTCAGTGTTGCGGTAGTATTTTTCCACCTGCTTCAAAGCCCAGGTGCAAATTTGTTAAAAAAACCCCAACTTTCTGAATGCAGTTATTCATGGAATAGGTTCATGTGTGTGTAAAAGCAGAAGAAATTACAGCAAGGTGGAAAAATGTAGCTGTCCTACAAATCCATGAACTTTATAAAGCCGCATTAGAAATCCTTGTGAAGTGCAATGGGTACGATTTGTAGGAGGTCACATATTTTTTTAACAATCTGTAACAGGACTACTGGTCATAGGTCTTATGTTCCAGGCAGTGGACAAAATAATGGAAACAACGTATGAGGTCTGAGACTTATTTAGAAGTAAAAAAGGCATAATTATAGGGGCAGCTAAAAATAAGTTGATTCACAATTAGCAGTATGATTGAGTTACGAAAAAAGTCCAATTTCACTCTGATGTGATTTTTCAAAGTGTCAAAAGGCAACTAAACAAAAAGGTTATCTGTGCTCCCTCCCAAACCCATATGTGTATTTAAATAGCAGAAATGGCCATTACAATCACATGCCGTGCTAAGTGCAGGCGCTTGTTAGGTTATACCCGATGTGAGCTTTAAAATTCGTTAGTTGAATTACACACATTTATACTGTTATCTCTAATAAGTAGTCAATTGAACTAGTCTATAACACATACTGTTGCAGAGGTCAGCCTATACAATCTTCTTTAAAAATGTCCTGCGGTATTAATTATAATATACATTTCTTTAATCTAATCTAATTTAACAGAAATCATGTTGTTAAATGAAACCACGTTTCACAGTTTACATGAATTTTACAATGCTTAAATACACAGTTGTGCAACACTGACCTATACTAGTGAACTCTGTATTAAATGTTTTTTTAAAAATGTCCATACCTTGCATTAAGGCAGCGACTATACTCCCCCCTCAGACTTTCATTGAGCTTTGAAGCTTTTCTTAATACCCCCATTTTATTGATTTAGTTAAACCATTGTGTGTCCCTCGCTTTTTTAAAACAAACATATTGACAATTGTATTATCTTCTGTTTAGACTACATTGCACTTGCTTAATATTTTGTTTTCCCAAAACAAAATACCCCTTTGTTTTTCCTTTTTAAACAGAAGATTTTTAAAGAAAACTTGTTGTTAGAGACAGGCGAGCTCATGTGTTCAGTCCAATAAACATACTTATGATGTATGCTTCAAACAATGTTTTATGTTTAGTGATATAAATATTTACATTCTCTTAAAAAATTCTTCACGTTTTAATTTAAAGTGATTGAGTACTCATAAAAGATTGCAGGACTGCACCAAAAAAGGTCCTTTAGCGGCTGTCTGAGTGATAGTCACTAGAGGTTGGCCTTAGAACACAATGTAAACACTGCCTTTTCTGAGAAGTATTTTTTGCATCAGAACCACTGCATTAAGATTTAGTGTTTTGGTTTCAAGCATGTCCATTTAACAGTTAAACCCCACAGGATAAGAATAATAAAGGTCACAGAAATAAATGCCAAGAAGAAAGGAAGCTGGAGAAGGGAAACTCGGAGAGAGGGGTTAACCCTATAAACTAGAAATTAGTGAAAAAGAGAAGAAATGAGTACACTTCAAATTTAACTTTTATTGATTATCATAAAATAAAATAAATTATTTATAAAATACTAAATGTATACTTCAAAAATGAATTAAATTTCAGAGGTGAATCCAAATGTCCAAATCAATTCCACCTCGGAAAAGAAATAATAACTAACTAACTAAATATATATATTGAAGTCAATAGATGAGGTTCTGTTCAGAAGTTTTCAGAAACCTTCATCAAGAAATATATGCAAAACTGTGTTTTGCAATTTCACAAGTGCTAAAGAACCGTAGAGACTGTCTACTTAATATAATGAACCTTTAATATACAATGTATCTGACTACCACCAGCCTAAGAGTAAAAAAGGGATACTATTTACCCTTAGTTAATATAAGTACCTAGTGGTAATCAACAATGTAGACCGTACGATCGCTCTGTAACCGGCTGTAAGCCACTTCAAATAGGAAACAAGATACAATTGCTCATTTCCGTTAGTGCTGGATACAAATCAGCACAAGTGAAAAATAAAGCACTAAAGAAAACCCTGATCGATAACTATATCGCAAGTTCAAAGTTACAAACTTGCGCAATACTAAAATTACAATACTATTTGAAAAGCTAGAGTGGTAAAGTGCTGCCGGAGTCTCGAGACTGCAGTGTACTTGGTCTTTCATGTGCAGCTTCGGGATAACGGCCTCCCCTGACGCGCGCGTTTCGCCCACAGCTCATCAGAGGGGAACCGATGTGTGGGAGATGGCTCCTTTTTAAATGTTCAAATGTTGATATTAGCCAATCCGTGTGAAAAACGTCAACGGTAATTGACCAATCAGAATGATTTGTCACAGTGACGTGTATGTTGCAACTTCAATTCGTGCCCGGGAAAAAAAGAAGTTGGTTAACTCTTGGAGGTCTTACACGAGAGATCTATTAGCCGCCTAGTTGCCGCATAGTACCATCTGAATACACATCAATTATTGTGAATACGCCGTCCAAAAAAGTAAATAAATTAATGAAGAATAATAATGGTGGTAGATCAAAAAACAAATAATAATAAAGGTCACACACTTACTATTTAATTATTTTGGAAATCAAAGCATTATTTTTGAGCTTTCAAATGTGTCCTAATCTACAATTCCTTATAATATATTTTGGAATATATTAATGGGTTACACTAAGCACCTTGTCCACTTCAGTGATAGTGGTTATGGTGCCTGGAGTCTGTATGGGCAGTTTTTGAAACACTGCACATACAGCGTTTACCCCTCTGCTGCTAGAGGTATAACTTAATTGAGATGTCATTTCCCTACGCGGAAAAAGAGTTCCAGGTGGATAATATGAATTCTGTGTAAATTCGGCATTTGACACCAGCACACACAGCATGCTGGCGCTAGACAGTTAATGACGGCACTGCCCTCCCCCCTCCATGCCGCCTAAGTCCTCCACTCAGTCCTCCCCTCCCCTCATCCCTCCCTCAGCAGCTGGGGGGATGTTGTCAGCAAAAGAAGGAGGGAACTTGGCCTCAGTGCAGAAATACAGAAATGCTTATCCCAGGTGTTTTTTTTTTTTTTTTTACTTTGACTGCACTGCAAAGGTAACTCTACCCAAATTCAGTGTTTTCTTAAAACACTGTTTTCTTTAGTTTGAGTTGTGAGGGGATCTCAGCTAGGCCCAAAATGTAGTAGGTCTAAAATCTCCACATGGCATATACAAGCACATGTATCTGTTCATTAGTTACACGTAGTCAGGAAACTGTCATCAATGTACTGAGCATGTGCAAGAACTGAAACCACATTCCATCATCTTTTGAGTTCCATACTGCCTTTCCATATAAGGTAATCCTGTGTATCCTGCGCTGGCTCTGCCCCCTTTGTGACATCATCAAAATGGCCGATTTTTAGCCAGTCCAATGTGATTGGCTAAAATCAGCACTGGGGTAGGGCCAAATGCTGTTTTGGACAATCAGGTCCTCCTCGTAGAGATGCATTGAAGCATCTCTATGAGGAAATTTCAGCATCTCCATGCAGAGCGTGGGGACACTGAACGGCAGGGCTGCTTACTATGCAGCCCTGAGCCAGGAAGCCCCTCCAGTGGCCACTTGAAGGTGTCCCTAGGGGCAATGTAAACACTGCCTTTTCTTTGAAAAAATGAAAAAGAAAATGCCTGAAGGGAGCTATTATACTCACCAGGACAACTACATTAAGCTGTAGTTGTTCTGGTGACTATAGTGTACTTTTAATATTCTAGTTTAAATTCTTCAGCAAAACAAATATACAGTATATCAATGCTCAGTGAGGCATATTTTTACATATTTTCTGTAATATAAATGCATGACTTGACTTGAAATGCGTGGTGTATTCTAAATTTACAGGGCACTTAAAAAAGCAACAAAAAAACAGTCTGGATGCCATGCATATTTTTGTTGCCATGTTTTTCAAAGATTTAGGTTAATTGAGGTCAAACAATTTCAAAGTTCATCCTATTTCCTAACATTTTACGACACATCATAATTTAGTTTTGCCTTAATGTTTTCAAACAGATAATGTTTTCAAACAGATAAAAATAGATTTTGGAGAAATTAAATGTAATGCGGGTGACATTTGTTCCCTATAAAAGTAATCAATGGGCACTATGTGATTTTTGGTTGCCGTTATTAAGATTTATTTCTGTATTTTTGACACAGAGGTGTCAAAATTATAGCTGAATGCTGTACTGAATGTGATTTGCTACTGTCATCCTAACATAGTGAAGTAAGTGAAGCATATTCATTTAATAAACCTAGATGCAATGAATTTCACACCATGAAAGTTAATACTGCATTAATTAATATCAGGAAGCAGATGGCAGGAAGAGTTCTTTTTTGTCGGTGATAAGTAGCTGTAATTATCATAAAATCCCCTGTGTGATCAATGCTAAAGATTTTTTTTCTTATTAAATTATTTCCATTCTTTTGATTGTGATGTTTGAATTAGGTTGTTTGTTTGTTTTTTGCTAAAATGTAAAAAAACGAAATTATTCAGAATTATTGAATATTGCTAAGTTATTACTCTTTTTATCTTGGTAAGTACATAATATATCTGCAGATGTAGCACTTGAAAGGAAAAAAAAACGTGTACAAAATTTACGGAAAAAGGAGCGAGGGTGCCATTAACTTGCAGAATATGCAAACAACTGTATAGTATAGGAAGGAACCAATGGAAATCTGGGGAGCAGCTTTTTAGAACAAACACGCAACCCTTACCCAGTGAGTAGCAAGTGTTAAATCTACAGCAAGTTTGTAGTCGCTTCACCTAGCCATCAATCATCTACTTTATTTTTTATTTTTTTTGTGTCACGGGTCGATATCCAAATATCAAATCTTATCTACGTGCTACTATTATGATTGATGCTGAGGACTCAGACATTGCATCATTTATTGATGCCAAATTTAATGATACTGTGTTGCATTCACTGTCTTTCATTGACACAGGACTTATTACATAACTAATTTTCCAGGATTTCCATAGACATCAACTAGGCCGAGAACACTCAGGAAAGGGCTTCCATTTAAAAAGTCAGCCTTCCATTTTCCGAGTGCCCGGTCGTAGTTTATTTCTCCCGAGTGTTTTTGAAAGCTTGTATTTGTGTTTATCGAATTTACTCACTGTTCCTGACCTGCCTTGTTACTTGACCATACTCTCTAAGCCAGTGTTTCCCAAACCAGTCCTTAAGACCAACAGTCCAGCTTCTGACAGTACCTCCATTGGAATAAGACAGGGAAATACATAAAACCTGGATTGTTGGTGGGCCATGAGGACTGGTTTGAGAGCCACTGGTCTAAACTCTCTAAATGTCCTGGCTTGTTCATTGTATCTGTTTATGAGATTTAGTTACCCCTTTTAGTTGTATTGTTGTTTCTTCTGTTGTTTCTACCCACTCTAAGGTTTGTAATACCTTTATCGGCAGGTAGTGATCCAAACCCATCAGACTAGTCATTAGAACTTGTTTCCCAAGTTCCGATTCAGATGTTATGTGCTTGTTTCTAAAGATTAACCAGTTTTTTTTAATTTTTAACTTCTTCATGTATAAAGCACTATTCTGGCACACAATTTTAAACTAGAGCAATCAGATGTAAAATTCCATTGGTTTCCAGTTGCTAAACTATCGCAAGTTTACTCTAAATTGGCTTACTTTTTCCTCCTATTTTCAAATACCCCAATAATTGACTTTATTTACGGTTATTTGTTTTAGTTTTAACATGTAGAAATGCTTTCAGGATAGATTCATTATTTCCAGAGTGTTACTGTATTATTACAGACACTATATACCAAACATTGCACTAGGCTGTTGCTAATTAATTTGTGGATCCCAGACCCTTGCAACACTAAGAGATATTCTAACACATTGATGTGGAAAGTCCACAAATGCCATGCGCAACCCTCATTGGCTTTATTAGCTACCCTTACACAGGTAATTACTGATACAAATGCTATGACAAGTTTTATTAACCTCCCACAGAGAGAAAAATGAATGTTTCTGAAAATGACACATCATTTTATAAAAATATCATTGCTTTGTGAATATGTATGGTATTGAGAATCCATAGATTTTTAAGAATTGCTTACTAAAGAGTTATCCCTGGCTATAAGGGAGTCTAATAGGGCTCCTAAACATTATTTTATTGTAGTTTGAGTGAAGGAATAGCTTGGCAACATTAGCTACAGGTTTGTCTGGAACCCAACATGCCAATGTATGTTTCATTGTGATCCTGAGAGCACAGGCCATCTTTGGAAAGCTTTAGATTTTTTTGGTTATGTTTCCCTTGACGTTGGCCAGCTGTTAAAAAAAAAAAATAATTGAACGTAGACAATGTAAGTGGAAATAAATAATGCCTTGAGAAAAAGCTAATTAAATCCCCCTCCAGATATTTCAGCAACCTGCAGTCTCAAACATTGGAACCTTGATTAAGAGAATCTACTCATGTTCTTTGAATGTTCATGTAGAACTTCTGTAGAACACCACAGTGAGGACAAGCTATAAGGCATTCAGCAAGGTTAGGTTATATTGCTCTATCCTTCTCAGCCTGGAAAGCCTGCGGTATTTTCATAATCCCCAAACCGTGTAGAAAGGGTTATAAATGACCTTTTAGAATTGAACATCTTCTTATGTCTCGCACAATATTAGTAGTAGCACTTGGCAAAGGGTTTCCTGTTTAAAAATAAATACAATGTAATACACTTTAAAGGGCAACCATTCGACTAAAAGAACTCACGGCCAATTATACTGTGCGTATAATAAAAGTTATTTTATAAACCTCAAAGACATAGTACATCTTCCACTTAGCTTTTTGGAATATATATAAAAGATGACATTAGAACATTTTACTTATGCGTTGAATTTATGGAATGAGAATATTTTAACTTGTATTACTTGAGTAAAAAATAACAAGCTTTCCTAGGCTCTCCTACAGATTTCAAAATTCTGTTATATCAAAAAGAAATACTTTTTTTACTTTAGCTTCTTTGATGTGCAGGGTTTATTGGATATGTAGGTCAGTAGTCACAAATAGGATAAATTGTGAAATGACAGTCATAAATGAAACTACTTTACTTGACAGTCATATATTAAACTACATGCAACCAGTTACAGAGGCAGAATGGGACAAAAATTTTAGCTAAGACTTTTAAATGCTCTAAAAGCCCAAAGACCCAGGAACTCTCCTATGAGCTCTTGACCCACTGGTACAATATACCAGAGGTGTTACAGAGACAATTCCCATGCAGGCAGTCACGTGCTGTGGGGCTGTACAGAAATCCAAGATTTTTGGTTGAGAATCTATAAAGTGACAAAGAAGGTCACCGATGAGCCCCCCTTCGTCCTGAGGTGCTCCTATTGCACCATAATGAGCACACCTTGAGGGACTGCTGCCCCTTCATGTATATGGGATGGGTTGTCATCAAGGCCGGGGGAAAATTGTATCCCCTTTCCCCTTTGGGGGGAGGAGAAAGGAGGAATAAAATTATTTTTTTCCCCTTTATCCCTCTTTTTCTTGCCCTTTCTTTCTTTACATACCTTTCTTTTATCTTTCTATTGAGAGCATACTCTGCACTCTCAACATGTTCTCTCAATAAGAGTTAGATAGCCTGGGAGACAGAGGTTATGGTTCATTAACAGTGCAATTTTCATTTTGAATCGGATTATGTTTACTACACCCGGTAAATGAGCATGTGGTTCCTAATCTACATACGCCCTCATGGATGAATCTCGTGAATGATATTCTACTTTTTTTTTTTTTGTATATCAGCGGTTTATGAGCATTTACATAAATGCCTGCCTATATCTTTTTCATACTTTGTATGATTATTTTTATGAAAAACGAAAAAAAAAAAAAAAACATTTATTGAATATAATTGAAACTACTCGACAGTAATGGCAGCTGTTCACAGTTTGTCTTCTGCTAGCTTGCTAAGGAGTTTCGTTCATGTTTGTTTTTTTCATGAATCCACACGTACACATTGCTACTATAGATGATCTATCACAGAAAGCTTTGATAAATTAAGTATAAGTTAATAGGTTAGTTAGTAACCGTACAGTACTAGCATATAGCAACTCCGTAGTTATAACCCGTTGCCTTATGACTAATGCAAATCATATTACCTATTATAGAGGACTCTGCTCTGCTTTCATGTGTAGGGTCTTCCTTGTGCATGAATTCTGATAATGCGTTCTCTTTTGCGGCAGTTGTTTATGTTATTTGACCATTGCCAGACTTAATATATCTGTTAATACCTATGTGCACATGCCCTCTGATGACACCAAATCAATGTAAAATGATGAAGCAAGACTCCTTCACAATATAAAAATGCTTTTGTGGATCATGTAGCTCCTGGGTCGCCAACCTTCGGCACTTCAGATGTTGTGGACTCCACCTCCCCTGATGCTTTGCCAGTATTATGTCTACAAGAGCATGATGGAAGATGTAGTTCACAACATCTAGAGTGGTGAACGCTGCCTACCCCTTAGTAGCTCATAAGAATGTTTCTCAGTGTAGTTGCATTGTGACCCAACTAGTTCATCTGTAGAGCTTCTTTTTCCTCTTTGTAGATATTTCCTTAGAGGCTGACTCCTCAATGATCTGTAATATAATTTTCTGTCTTTAGTCTGTGGTCTTAACCCTTCAAGTTGGAGTCTTAATGCTTCTTCAAATGCAAGAATCAAAGATGGCCAAGGAGTTTGAAGTGTCCTTATGAATTCTCCACATACACAAGGGCAATGCTACGTTTAGGTTGTTTCCTTCTGGATGGCAGTTTATGTTAAAAGAATTCAGAACAAGTGAAACACGTTAGTGATTGAACTTGGAGATGTATCCATGGTCAAGTCATATTCACAACTATATTTTCCAATTGAGAGTTAACCTTTATTCACAGAGTGATATACATTACCAATCTAGTATAGGCGTTAACTAGAAAGATACGTAATACATTATTGGGTCAAAGTTCTAAAATTGTAGCAATCAGTAAGGAAACGATTGGAATGTTCCCCCAATTTCTCCACATTAAGCATATAGACTTTATAGATATTAAAGGAACACTGCAGCATTTAATAATACAAATCTGTATTCCTAACGCCATAGTGCCCCTGTTCTTAGATATATACAGGTCCCCAAATAAAAGTAAGAAAATAAAGGATTTTACTCACCTTTTTAGGTGTCAAGGTTATGTCAGCGCTACTCATCTCCCATAATGGTCCAATCCACTTCATCTCATTGAGGAAAGTTGGGGACCTGATGTGCCCTGCATACATTCAAGCTTTCCTATAGAAAAGCATTGTATTTAGCTCTTTCTTGTGGGCTTTTGTGCTATCTGACAAGTTATACTCAATTAATGCAGCGGAAGTGCCACTATTGTCTGACAGGAAAACAGCCACTAGAGGGGGATTTCACCGTGCAATAAAAACTGTGCAGTTACTAAAAAACTACAATGTTTTACATTTAATGGTTAAAAGAGAAAAGTACAACGAGAGCAGCAAGCCAAAAGGGGTGAGTAAAAAATTCAGTCATTCAACATCTCTCAACTGTGACGTGCACTATCTAGCAAACCTCTTCCCGTCATTCCCTTTATAAAGACTACAGAACTTTTCCTCCAGAAGCCTATACTGTGGGCAGCTGTCATGTTCCCCCTTAACCATTCGTCTAAGGGGACTTCTCAGGTTTTTCTCTCGTCAGCTTGGAAGTGAAGCTAGGGGGTAATATTAATTAGGATTATATGGCAGGGGGCTGATAATTTAGAGCAGATATATATAGCTTATTTTAGTATGAACTTTTATAGGTGCTGACGCTCTTCAGATAGCTGGACCGTTCTTTTCATTCCCATTGGAGGCTCTTTGTCCAAAAATGAATATAAATACACAAAGAGCCTGAGTGTGACTTATTAGAACATGTTCTCTGTGTTTATTCTTTGCATTATACTTTGCCTGCAATGTCTACAATACACACACACAGGTAATGTGGGCTATATTATGAAAACCTCGTGCTTTTAATGCCTCCTTCCAAGAGAAATTGTAATCACCAAAACCATTACATCTTCGGGCAGTGGTTTTGGTCCGTTTCTGTCCGTTTGATGATTTAAAACACTGTGATTTTTGAGACTCGTCTGGGTGGGTTTACACTTCTCAGAGAACACGTTATTTTTCTAAATAATGTAAATCAAAGGCTTTCCCAATGTGGTGCTTCTAACAGAGAAGTATTGGATTCGATGCTTCTCTATGACAAACATTGGATTAGCAGAACGCAGCAATTGCCGCACATGCCATATAGGTCTGTGAGATGCATTTCATTTTACATTTTTTTTTATTTTCGGGATGGGGGGGGATGAATCTACATCTACAAAAAAGGACCAACCAAAGATTAAAAATAAACATATTTATTTTATTTTATATTTTATTATTGTATTTTTATTGAAATGACGACATGTTACATAACAGTATAGATCTTACATAATAAATGTTGTTAGTTGACCTGGTACAGAAGAGAACGCCTCGTTTTTGGTATATAGAAGAATTAGTGTATGGTAAAAGCAACAGCAGGACATAGATAAACATTAGTAGTTGTCAAAATAGGACTAATAATTGTGTCTAATTTCTGTCTAGATTTAGCTTGTAAATTACACAGCATAAAACTGTGCCTTTAGAGTAGGCTATGCTTATAAACAAGAATATAAAATAAAGTCAAATAAAAAGGTTAAATGATGAGAAAGGTATGTATAAACATTGCAAAATTGCCAGTCAGATTACAGTTGGTAACTATTAGTTGGCTACCTTAAGCGTGTGTATTACAAGGCATTAAACTGTGCCATTAATGTAGACTATGCTTACAAACAATAAAAATAAAAGTAAATTAGCCTAAATAATGTGTGTGACTCAACAACTTAACTAAACTACAAAACTGTTTGACCACCGATGACTGAAATAAATTGAGAAAGAAGTTTCTGCATGTAAAACATTCAACTTTCAACTTACAGGCGAAGAGGTTGCACCGCATAAAGGTAAGAATTTCTATCACATAATGGTTGATCACTATATATAGGGTGAGGTAGAGGCAAAAAATGCCTACAAAATTCAAAGTATAAACAAAGACAAATCGGACCTGTGCTGCAGATACTCCACACTGAAGTCCCAACAGAGTATATACAACCAAAAAACAAACAAGAGTCCTGCGCATCCAGTATAGGTGTGCACACCCAGGTGCTACCACAATTTATTTGAGGACAAAGTTAAACCAACAAACGTTTCGAGCAGCAGCCCTTTCTCAATGCTAATGTCCTTAATTATCATTAACCTAAATAATGGTTGACTAAGCCTTGTATTGCCTTCTGGCTGGAAACGTGCACGCGTAAGACCTCACGCTCATCATACCAAGTCAGCCAACTCCCATCCTATACAGGAGGAACCGGGTTTTAGTAAATTCCATCAACAGGGTTAAGTGTTTAGCTTGCAGCAACAAAGCCCTGCAGGTTTGATTAGTAGAGCCAGCTGTGTCTCCAATTTACAGATCCAATGTCTCATAGTCGCTAGACCCGAATGCCAGGGGCAACTGCAAATTTGTATTGCAGGAGGAGGGTAATTAGGAATTTGATAAAATCTCCTGGTCATTACACGTGTTTTTGGCCTATGGCCCTGAACAAGTGGAAGCCGGTTCTTGCGCATCCGCCTTATCTTCTGCATAGGGCCCCTGGGAGCCTATTATAGATTGGGCATTCTGTCTAACAAGGAACAGATACACCAGAAGCAGATACACATTTTGTCAAATTTGGCCATCCAGCTCTGAGCTCTGGGTGTGTAGCCAGTTATTTTTCTGTGTCTGCTCTTTGAGGTATTTTGCACTATAGGGATGGTAGCAGCACAACCCCAGCCCACGTTCTTAACAGAGGGTGTCAGCAAGTCGATGGAGAAAGGGATAACCCTCGCTGGTTCAAAAAAGGGCGAACAGGTTTCTGATGGCTCAATGCCTCTGCAAGCAGCTCTGCCTTGGCTTGGGATCGGCCACTTTCTCTGCCAGAATGAGCAACAAGGCCACAGACCTCAAGACACGGTGAAATAGAGTAAGTAACTGATTTTTGTCAGCAAGTAAGGTGTCTCGTGGTTCCAAAAATCAGCAGAGCTAACTGGGTCTACAAATCAGGAGTTTTTAGTTTATGTCAAGTTCAGAAGAGCTCGAGTAAAACATGTCTACACAACATGGCAGTCAGGCTCCGCTCCCTCCACATATGTATTGTTAACCTTAGATTGTTTATTTAATATTTATTTTAGGGAACAGTCAAATGATTACCTTTCACATGTTAGAGATTAGTCAGTTTCTAATGTAATTAAATATGTTCACAGACAGCCCTAAACTTAATACAGGATATTATCTGTACTAAAATAATCATTTGTGCTTTGTGTTCAAAAACAGAAAATAGTAACTTGAACTTAGTAAACTGTTAGCTAAATAGATTAAATATTTTTAATATTTTATGTGATGAGCAGGGAAGCGGACAAACTTTGCCCCATGGAATGGAATACATCCAATCATAATTTCCCTCTTTCATTTTTGTTTTTATCCTAGATGTCTGTTTATCTCACTTTAAGGAACATGGCGTGGTGGTGGGGGGACAACAATACCCAAGTCTAGATCATTTGCCAGCGTCTGATCCTGCTTTACAGAAACAAGACAATGGCTCTTTCAGATGAAGACATGCTTCTGCATGCCACAGTTTTACTAATTTTCTCTATCAGAAACTACAGATGTTTGTATTATATTTCACACTTGTAATGATGTTAATCTTGCATTTGTTTTTCAGTGCAGGGAGACACTATATCAAATGCTTCATTTTTGGGAACCTATTTAGAAAATTGTCTCTCTTACTGATGTATTTAGGCTTTTTTTGCTGCCCTAGGCAGTGGCGTACACACGACCCATGGGACCCCGGTGCGAAAGTTGGTCTGTGGGCCCCCCCCCGCTTACTCTGTGCGGGCCGAGGCAGCAACACATAGCGGCGGGCTGTGACACCTGCGACCGCAGTCTGTACGCCAGTGCATGCAGATACACATACACTTAAAGGACTATAGACACCCAGATCACATCAGCTCAATGAAGTGGTCTGGGTGCCAGGTCCCTCTAGTTTTAACCCTGCAGCTGAAAACATGGCAGTTTCAGACAAACTGCTATGTTTCACTGAGGGTTAATCCAGCCTCTAGTGGCTGTCTCACTGACAGCCGCTAGAGGCGCTTCTGCGATTCTCACTGTGAAAATCACAGTGAGAAGTCGCTGGACGTCCATAGGAAAGCATTGAGTAATTCTTTCCAATGGGCGGTTTGAAGGAAGTCCAGCGCTGGAGAAAGGTAACCTTTGGGAGTGCTGAGGGGATTCCCTGGGGTCCAGTGGGGCTGCTGGGTGGCCGGTCCTGCAGGCGGCGAGGGAGCACTGATCCTCCTGTTCAGCTCCCTCGCGCACCGCTAACTGCTGCTGGAGCCAGAATGACGTCATAGAGGGAGCTGGGCAGAGAGCGCTCAGGGGACAGTGCTCCCTCACGCGACTGCCAGCCCGGTGACACCAGGGCCAGACTCGGGGGGTCCTGAGGTGGCCAGCTCCTGGCCCTCCAGGACAAGAGGCAGGCAAACTGGCGTACGTACCGGGTCGCAGAGCGTCCGGGCCCCCTGGTGGGCTGGGCCTGGTCGCAGCTGCAACCCCTGCGACCGCGGTATGTATGCCAGTGGCCCTAGGCACAGTTCACTGATCTCCTATACCTTTTATTATGTGATATCTTAAAATGTACCTTGCACGAGTGTATGTGTATGTAATGTATGTGAATGCAAAAATGTGTGTATGAATCTAAAAGTGAATGTCTAAACTATGTTTGGATATATATGAACATGTGCAGTTGTATGAATGAATTTGTATGTAATGTACGTGAATGCATACAAATTTAATGTGTGTGCATGCATAAATATGTTTGTGTGTAATTTTGTGAATACACAGTTACATAGTTACAGATAGTTACATAGCTGAAAAGAGACATGTGTCCGTGAAGTTCAGCCTTTCTCACATTTGCTTTTGCTGTTGATCCTAAAGAAGGTACAAAACCCAGTCTGAAGTGCTTTCAATTGTGCAACAAACTAGGAGAAAAAAAAACCAGAATGGCAATCAGATACCTCCTTGGGCCAAGAAGCTATTACCCCACTAAATAAAAATGATATCCCTGTATGTTATGTATTTGCAATTATTTATTCAATTACTGTTTTGCTGTTTAAAAATCTGTATAGACTCCAATAAAACCTCCTTTTCAAGCAGAGAATTCCACATGTTATCATCATATTGTTCTAACTGTAAAAAGCCTTTCATTTGCCTTAGACTCAATCTCCTTTCTTCCAGTTTAAATGTGTGATCTTGTGTCCTATATATAGTCCTGTTTAAAAATAGATTTCCAGGCGATGATTTGTATTATCCCCGAATATATTTGCTCAATGCTATCATATCCTCTCTGAGGCTCAGTTTTTCCAAACTAAAGATAATTAAATGTGTTAACCTTTCTTCATAACTGAAATGCACAATTCCTTTTCCTAATTTTGTAGCCCACCTCTGCACTTTTTCTAGGGCCATATTATCCTTCTTTAGACCACACCTTGACTTGTACAGCATATTCAAGGTGTGGTGTTACCAGTGATTTATGAAGAGGCACAATTATATTTTAATCCCGAGAATTAATGCCCCTATTTATACATGACAATACTTTACTTGCCTTAGTAACTGCCGATTGACATTGCATATTGTAGCTTAGTTTGTTGTTAATAACAATTCCCAAATCCTTCTTGTCTGTTGTTATTCCTAATTCACTACCATTTAGGGTGTAAATTGATTGTGCATTTTTTACCCCAAAGTGCATAACTTTGCATTTTTCTATATTAAATTTTACCTGCCATGTGAGTGCCCAGTCACCCATCTAACTAAATCTCTCTGCAGCAAAGCAATATCCTGCTCACATTGTATTACTTTACAGAGTTTTGTGGCATCTGCAAACACTGATACATGGCTTTCAATGACTATTTAAAAATCATTTATAAACATGTTAAATAGAAGCGATCCCAGAACAGAACCCTGAGGGACACCACTTATCACTTTTGTCCAGCTTGAAAATTTACCATTAATGACAACTCTTTGTACTCTTGGCTCTTTTTAGCCAATGTTCTACTAAAGAACAAGAATTTTCATCTAGACCAATTTCTTTTAGTTTGAACACTAACCTATTGTGAGGAAATGTATCAAACGCCTTGGCAAAATCCAAGTAGATCACATCCACGGCAACACCCTGATCTATACTTCTACTTATTTCTTCATAAAATGCAGTTAGGTTAGCTTGACATGACCTATGTTTCATTACACCATGCTGATTATTGCTAATAACAATGTTCTTCCCAATGAACTCCTGAATATTATCCCCTAATAACCTTTCAGATACTTTCCCAGCTCACGGTCTATAATTAACAAGATTTTGAATCTTTTTTGAATATAGGAACCATATATGACTTCCTCCAATCCTGCAGTACAATTCTTAAAAGAAACGAAACCTGAAAGATTAAAAACAGAGGTTCACTTATTTCCTGAAACACTCATGGCTGAATACCATCAGGTCATGGAGCTTTGTTTACAGTAACTTTCTTTAGCTTCTATAGCACCTTGTCTTGAGTAAACCAATCACAGCAATTAGTTGCATATCTCTTGCCATAGGATCCTCCTTAAAATATACTGAGGAAAAATAGTTATTTAAAACTTCAGCCTTTTCCTGGTCTTCATTAACTAACAAGTCCATTTCATTTCATTTTTTTGTTTTAGAATTTATGCACCTAAAAATGTTTTGGGGTTTGTTTTGCTCACTTTGGTCATCAATCTCTCATTTTCTAGTTTAGTCAATTTAATCCCCTTTTTGCATACGTTATTGGTTTCCTTATATTATATTTGTCCAATTTAAATGCTTTAAATGCCCTTTTCTTAAGTTTAATATATTGGATTATTTTCCCAGTAAGCCACATTGGTTTCAATTTGTTTATTTTTATATTTATCACCCAATGGTTCTAACTGAGAAATCTTCCTTTCTAATATTTGTCTTAAGATATTCCAATTAACCTCAGAGCTTGTTTTACTAAATAGTTTATGCCAGTGAATATATTGTAAAGCTGTCCTTATCGTTTTGAAATTGGTCTTTTTAAAATGAGATGTTTTAGTATACCCAATGTACATTTGCTTTTTTAAAGTTTATTTCAAAAGATACCATATTGTGATCATTATTTCCCAAGTGCTCACCTACTTGAATTGGTCAATAGATCAACATTGTTTGTTATAACCAGATCCTGACACTTATCCTTTCTAGTTGGTTTTACCAGTTGTGACTTGAAGGTGTCATTTAACACTTTCAAAAACCTTATTTTCCTTGCTGAACTACTAGTTCCTCTATGCCAACTTATGTCCAGGTAATAAAAATCACCAATAATTAACAAGTTACCCAGATGTGCAGCTTTCCCAATTTGTTGTAACAACTGTTCTTCCTTATCATAATTAACATTAGGTAGTTTATAACATATCCCAACCAATAATTGATTTCCCTACTTTTGCCCCAAGCAGATATCTACTCATAAAGCTTCAATATTTTCCTCATCACATTCCACTTGGTTAATATTTGACTTTAACTCAGGGTTGAAATACAAACATACCCCATATATGTATGAATGTGTGTAATGTTTGTTAATTCATATGTATGTGTGCAATGTGCTTGAAATGTATATGTAAATGCATGTGTGTATATCCCTTAACCTACTTAGAAGCACAAATCAAGCCACTCTCATTATGGTCTTTAACAAGTTAAACATAGATGTCTGCATGCTCACCAGATAAAGCTGACATGAGGCAACATGAAGCCCTCTTGTTCTGTGCAGGCCACTGGCCTTAAAACTGCACGTACTAAGGTCAAACTAAACAGGAGTCTCACAGTGTTAGGTTTAGAGAGAAGTGCAACTGCAAAGGTGGGTATAGAACATAGTGTTCAAGAAGTCATGGAACAGAGTTGGGTTTTTCTGCAGGAAAAGGTACAAACAGGGTTACCTCTTATGGAACTGAAATGCAGATGGTTACCCCAACCAAAGCTAACCTGGACAAACACACCTCTTTAGATCTAGATAATAGCAAGTCAACAGCCTATTTGTCTTGAGAGAGGTCTATAGGATGAAATGTACCTACTCCTAGTCATAAACACATAACTTCTCTGATCTCTGAAATAGTCCCTTGGCCTATGATCATAGCATCCCACGTGGGCTTTTGTCCAGTTTGCACAGTGGTTAGTTTAGGATTATCCTATCCTATACAGATAGCACAGCATATAATGTACATAATCTATTACACAGAGGAATATTTCCTGATGCATTAGAAAAATGTCCCTAATAAGATACATATACATACATACAAAATTAAGAAGGCTGTATTCACCTAAAAGTGCATATATTATAAGGGTGCTGCTGGGGCCAATTAATGCAGTATACAAAATCCAACATACTCACTCACTCCCTAACCACCAGCATCAAAGCTCACAAAATGTAATAGTCATTAAGTTTTTTTTAAAAACACCTGACGAAAATAAAGGGGGGTTTTGTTGCAGTATATTAGAATGCTTTGCATAAGCCTACGACAACACCACACCAATGCATCAAAGTCCACATCTTAGTTTTTCATCATATTAGAAGTAAAAAACATGTAACAAGTTATATAGCCCACTGTACCCAATCATTACATATTACACAGAAACTACTGCTAAGATCTTTTTGAGGAACACTCCACATGAAGATTCTCTGTTTGTTGGAATATTGTATGAAATGACGTTGAGACTATTACCTGTTTAAAGGAACATGGTAGGAGAAGATCCCTTGTTTGAAGGGACATGGCAGGAGAAATTCTATATTTGAAGGAACATGGCAGGAGGCAACACTGTTTAATGGTATATTGAAGGAGAAGAAGGTCTGTTTGATGCAATATGGCCAGGCATGATAGAATGTTTGAATACAGCAGGAGGTGGTGCTATGTTTGATGGGACTCAGCAGGAAGAATTGCCTGTTTGATGGATCACAGCAGGAGATGTTCTATTATATGATATCCAGCATTAGAAGATAAATCTGTTCAATAGTCTAAAGCAAGGCAAGATGCTTTGCTTGAAGGTATACAATAGGAGAACATGAAAAGGATGGTTTAGGTATACTTGTGCATTTGGTTTCAAACAAATGACAATTCATCAAAAATATTTGCCAAATTCTGGAACTGTAAAGTGCCATATGGATTTATCACAAAGCAAACAATTCAGATAATGGCCAAATAGGTTCATTTGAAAAGTGATTCAGATTTCTGTACATGGCACCAAAAAAGAGATGATTGATGATTAAGGGACAGCCACTAAATCAAATAAAAAAAAAAATCAAATAAATAAGGTTCAAAAGTAACAGGACTCTCAAAATCAGGAATATTGACCAAATGTGGCCCAAATATGAATGGTAAAATACCATTCTACTGGGTAAGAATTCAGTTGACCGAATTTAAATTGGAATTAACTTCATTAAAGGGGTGCATAAATGAGCATATAATTTTACTGCAATATACATTTATACATCTAAATATTATGCATATATTGCAGTACAGTGATAGATTACTTTTTCATGCCATTTTGATGTATTTTCGTCCGAATACGTTTTTCTCGAATAGTTTGCATAGATAATATTTGGACCAGCTGAACTGCCTCGTCAAGGAGATTTGGCCAATTTGATTTTTAATTAAAACATTTTCAGATAAACCAAACATTTCACGCATGTACAAGTCTAGTTTGTAGATGTTCTGTATGGTGGCATACTGGAGAATAAGATAGTATGTTTTGATAATATGCTGGAGAGTAGGGTGGTCTATATAGAGATATATTGGAGAAGAAGGTGGTCTGTATGGTAGTATGCTGGAGAGTAGGATACTCTGCATGAGGTATACTGGAGAAGAAGAAAGTCTACATGGTGATATTCTGGAGAAGAACATGGGCTATTTGATGGTATTCTGTAGAGTAAGATAGCCTATATGGAATTATATTGGGAAGAAGATGGGAAGATGATCTCTTTGATGGCATCCTAGAGAAGATAATCTTTTTGGTTGTATTTTGGAGAGGAAGATAAATTCTAGGTTGTGCTGTGTTCGCAAAAAAAAAGGGGGGGGGGGAAGGGGCCCCCAAACAGGAACAGGTAAGGACCCCTAGAACAAGGGGAGGAGGTGGGAGGGGGGATATGACAGAGAGCGCTCCATTTAGGAGTTGACGAGGAGGGGAAGAACCATATCAGAGCCAGGTAGCAGAGTATGCCGACCCATAATCCCTTACTCCACTCCAGAGGGAGGTAGGAAACCCATTGACCATTGAGGGGAGATCCCCGGAGTCCCGATACCTGTCGACAGACTGAAGGATGGTTGTAGGGTGCCTGAGCAGTCGAAATAGGTGAAGTCTTCCACAGAGAGAGAATGGGACACAGAAAGCAGAAATATACCGGAACAGGTAAGGACCCATAAATCACAGGGGGGGAAGGGAGGTGCAAATACCTACCGGCAGAGTGAAGGATGGTCATAGGGTGCGTGAGTCGTCAGGAACAGGTGAGGTCTTCCACAGGTAAGTTAGGATCATCGACGTGGTCGAATCAGTCGACTACATTATTCTAGTCGCATGGAAGGATCGGCAGCACCGCGGTCATCTTTTTCGGCATGGTGAAAGTTGCTGGGACCTTTAAGCCCAGGTTTTGGAGGAAGCAAAGAGGGCCAGTGCCTGGTAGGAGCACGTGAGGATGTCCGTCCCTGAAAACCATGAGTTTAAAGGGGTGCCCCCACGCGTACTTGAAAGCATTGGCTCGTAGAAGGTCAGTGATGGGCTTCCACTCTCTCCTTTTCTGCAGAGTGGAAGGGCCAGGTCTTGATAAAAGGCGAGCTCCCAGCCTTGATATAATATAGGGTCCTCCTGGCTTTGCTTCAGCACTGCCTCCCTGGTCTGGAAGTGGAGGAAGCGATTATATCGCGTGGTTGTAGGTTATCTACCTTCCGTGTCCGGAGAGCCCTATGGGCCCGTTACACTACCCACTGATCAGGAGACATGTCCGGGAGCAAAGGCCACAGAATGAATAGGACAGTCTAAGCTAGAGGGCCCTCTTCTCTTTGCTTGGTTAGGCCGCGGATGCGAAGGATGTTCCACCACGATTGGTTTTCTAGGTACTCCAGTGCTGCCTCCGTGTACTCCAGCCAGGGGGTAAGGTTAGTGCGACTGTATTGTGAGCAGCAGCTGTAGCTTCCAGGTGTTGCTCCAGGGCTGCCGTCCATGTGCCCAGGGCTAGTATCTCCGTCATAACAGCCTTGGAAAACCGCTCGATCTCCCGGGCTAGGAAGGTCCTCCCCTCTACCAATTTAGCTAAGATCTGCCATGCATCTTCAGATAGGGTGACTGGGGGTTGGGAGGCCACGGAGCCGGCAGGGGAGTCTGGGACGAAGAAGTTGTTTTCGCCACCATCTTGTGCCTTGTGGCGCAAAGCACGGGAGGCCGTGAACAGGTCCGGTACAGTTGCACCCGCATCTGAAGTTTTTTGTGCTGTTTGCGGGGAGTACATTTGTCCATGTTGCCTCAGGAACTGTTAACCTAGTGTGGAGGTGCTGTAGGTAAGCTCAAGTTAGCTTTATATTAGGAGGTTGGTGCAGAGCTCTAGGCCTGCATGTCCAGCTCGATACCCGGTCCAAGCCACTCCCCCCCTGGACTGAAGCTTTTTGAAGGACAATTGGGTGTATATCTACTAAACCGTCATTTTTATTTATTTCTTTGTTTTATTTGGGCAGTGGAGTATCCCTTTAAGTACAAAAGAAGCAAACTGAAAGCTGTGTTCTTAAGGAGTTATAAAATGTTTGTAGCCTTTTTTTCCTGTAAAGCCTGATATTTCTGGCTGCGATCCCGCAGCCCTCCAGCCATGAAAGGGTAATTAACCTTTTACTCACTTAATTGACCTCGTCGCTCGGTCAAGTCTACTTCACAGTAGACATTGCTCGTGATGTCTACTCCACAGTAGACAAGATATCAGCCAATGGCATTGACTCAACACTTTCCTATGGAGATTTAGAAGACGCTGGACATCCAGCATCATTTCACTAGAGGCAGTCTTAACCCCGCAATATAAACATTGCAGTTTCTCTGTTTTACATTGCAGTGCTAAGGAGACATGGACAGTATATCCAGATCACTTCACTGTCCCTTTAACTGTTAATCCATTGAGAAACCTGATTGCCGCTTTTTTCGATGGACGGAAATCTTTTTTTTCAACCTAGATTACTGTGGGAATATATTAACTATATGCAAAATTACTTTGTTATAATTCATTGTGTACAATATAAAACAAACGTTAGGTAAGCTTATTAATGGTGACAAAATGTGTAGTTGCAAGCTGTCTTTGCTTTGAGTAAAAACTGTGAACATTAATATTTTATTATGGATGTAATAGTGCCACCTGCAGGCAGTATAATAGAAAGTCGGCTAAGCTACGTAAATAACAGCACATTTTATGTTATTCCAGTAGAATGAAGCTCTTCATCTTCACCTACATAATTGTTAAAATTTTAATGGTAAACACTAAATATATGCAAAAACAGGAAACCTGACAGATAAGAACCCATTCACTTCTTTCCACCATTTACCTAATTCCTTATTCCAGTTTCTGCTCAGAATAGTAAAATATCCTGGACACAGTAACCTCCTCCTACTTGCCAGTACCACTGCCCCTGAAAGTTACACTAACATAATTTATTTAGAAATAATTTTACTAAGGACAATTTATTCAAGGTAGTCAATAAACTAGACATTGTTGAGAATTGATTGGGGAATTGCAAACTTTAGTTATAGAGAAACGACTCTAAAAAATTCTCCTACTCAGTTACTTTGCTAATTTTCCAAAATCCTACAGATCCCTATTCATTTACAGAGAAGATTTCCATATTCCTATGAGTAAGAGTGTTGCGTGTGAAATGCGTCAGGAGTTTTGCCTTTCTCCCCTGTGCTGTGTATTGTTGGTGCCGAGAATAAAATAATAATAATTGGGGGGAGCACTCGTTTTTTGGCTTGTTGAAGATTTTTGTATCACATTTCTAGACAAGTCCTGGATATAATCATGTTATCTTCTCTCTCAGGAATGACAGTGGAGCAATTTACAGTACAATGAAACATATATTAATTGGGTAAAAATTAGCTCTCCCTTGTTTTGTCTTTATTCAGGTCAGCACGATCATTTATTTCAGGGTCCAGTTGGAGGTCTGGGGATTAATAAAAATGCAACCTTCCTCAAGGTCACTTAGTTGCCAGAGCCACACAAGGTAGTCATAAGAACAAATATTGGGCTAACTTCCAGTACACTTTAATTGTGCCATGAATTACTGTAGTAGAACCTGTGACCCATAAACAAGTGATCAGCCTAACTAAAAATTATGTCTATTTTGAGGAAGTAATCGTTGATCTCTCCCCAACATTATACCCCTGTCTTCCTTAAGTATCTCTTTCTTGACAAATATCCCCATGTTTTTGTGAGTCTGATTTTTTTTTTAGAATTGATCTACTTGTTTTATTGGCTTATGAGGACTATAGGGAGAGAGACCGAGAAATTGCTATTTTTAGTCATTTAAGAGTTGAAAACACCTTCAAAGTATCCTATTGATGGCTCACTAGCAATATTCTTACAGACTTTGGAGATAAAATATTTCCATTTCTATGCAGGGTTTATTGTATACATTGGCCCTTCAGCCATATACTGTATTTTCCCGGATACAATGCATGCATATTTATAGCCAAGAGTCTATAAGAGAGCAATTTTTTTTTTCCATTTTGTAATCGAAGAGCTTTGGATGCTTATTACTTTCTTCCCAGAAGCTAATAGATTCATAGATTCAAACTGCCACGTAAGGTAATAGACTCATCTCTTTGTCAGACAACTGTCTAACCCAAGAAGATGGATATCAGCGTAGCAGACAGACTCATAAATCAGAAAGACCAAAGAGTTTCAAAGTAATATTACATCTGAATAATTTAAATTAAGTTAAAAACTTTGGTGCTTGAGATGTTTTGTCTCAAGGAATTTGGTCCTTCTAAGTTTTTTTTTAATGTATGCTCTTGAAGTTCACTGTCTAGTTGCTGTCTTCTACTAAACTCAATGTATATTTTGGATTCAGGTTTCCACTATACCTGAAAGTGATTGGTTATTGTAGATCTTCCATAATTATATTGACCAATATCAGCAATTAAAACGCCACATCCAGGGTTGATTCCAACGTGTTAATGCCCAATGCTTTTCTAAATTAATCAGCAAATAGTGGTTAGTGAATGTAGATATGTAATGAGACTGATTTTACTAGTAGGTGTAGATGTCAGTATTAGTTAGTGAGGGAACTCATGTTAGTAGTCTGTCCCATAGTTAGTTTGCAGATTAGATCAAAAAACAAAAAACAAAATATGGTTACTGGCACTCTATAATCCTAGTGGTGCTTTTATTAGTGCTCACTCCAAAAAAACACAAAAATAAATATACTACAAAAAAAAAAAAACAATAATACTGCACTCACAGCAATTGTATAAATGCTCAAAAGAAAATTTAATATAATAAGATTCTACCGAAAAATAATATTCAAAAAGACTCATGCAAAGCAAAAAGACACCTTTGCCAGCCTACTAGTGAGATATGGATTTCACTTAAGTATGATGTACACTGCTCAAAAAAATAAAGGGAACACTTAAACAACACAATATAACTCCAAGTCAATCACACTTTTGTGAAATCAAACTGTCCACTTAGGCAACAACACTGAGTGACAATCAATTTCACATGTTGTTGTGCAAATGGGATAGACAACAGGTGGAAATTATAGGCAATTAGCAAGACACCCCCAATAAAGGAGTGGTTCTGTAGGTGGTGACCACAGACCACTTCTCAGTTCCTATGCTTCCTAGCTGATGTTTTGGTCACTTTTGAATGCTGACGGTGCTTTCTAGACATGTGCAATTCGTTTCGGTCCGAATTTTGAATTCAGACGAATTTTGGGCAATTCGGACATTCGGGTACTATACCGCGAGTAGGGGCATGTTTAGTAAACAGTGAGCAGCCTGTGTCCCCCCTCCCTAGCCCCCAACTGTGCCGTGTGAGTGGGGGCTTCTAACCTGAAGGGGGGACCTATTGCCCCCCCGCCCCCACCCCTGAACGGTGGGTGGGGGCCCTACAGTAAAATAAGGGGGGGACCTGTTGTCCTCCCCCGGCCCCCACCCATGAACGGTGGGTCGGAGCCCTAAATTAGAATAAAGGGGGGACCTATTGTCGTCCCTCCGGCCCCCACCCCTGAGCGGCGGGTGGGGGCCCTAACTTAGAATAATGGGGGGGACCTAATGTCCTCCCCCGGCCCCCACCCCTGAGCGGCAGGTGGGGACCCTAAATTAGAATAAGGGGGGGACCTAATGTCCTCCCCCCTGGTCCCCACCCCTGAGCGGTAGGTGGGGGCACTAAATTAGAATAAGGGGGGGGACCTAATGTCCACCACCCTAGCCCCCACCCCTGAGCGGTTGGGAGAGTCCAGGGGAGAGGTCACAGGCTGCTCACTGTTTAATAGACATGCCCCTACTCGCAGTATAGTGAGTAGGGGCAAAATGTACTAATACTAAGTAATTTTTAATTAGTATTAGTAAATTTGGCTGAAAGACCAATTTAGGTCTTTCAGCCTTTTGGTAGATAACTCCATAATACCGTGGGAATTAGGGAGTTATCTACTAAGCGGCTGCAACAGAAGTCCCGAAGTGCCGAAGTCCCGAAATGCCGAAGTTCCGAAGTGCCGAAGTTGCCAAAGTTCCGAAGTGTCGAAATGCCAAACCGAACCGAAGTGCTGAAGTCCCGAATTGCCGAAGTCCTGAATTTCGGAATGCCGAACCAAACCACAAATTTTCCCCATGCACATGCCTAGTGCTTTCACTCTAGTGGTAGCATGAGTCTACAACCCACACAAGTGGCTCAGGTAGTGCAGCTCATCCAGGATGGCACATCAATGCAAGCTGTGGCAAGAAGGTTTGCTGTGTCTGTCAGCGTAGTGTCCAGAGCATGGAGGCGCTACCAGGAGACAGGCCAGTACATCAGGAGACGTGGAGGAGGCTGTAGGAGGGCAACAACCCAAGAGCAGGCACTACCTCCGCCTTTGTGCAAGGAGGAACAGGAGGAGCACTGCCAGAGCCATGCAAAATGACCTACAGCAGGCCACAAATGTGCATGTGTCTGTTTAAACTGTCAGAAACAGACTCCATGAGGGTGGTATGAGGGCCCGACATCCACAGGTGGGGATTGTGCTTACAGCCCAACACCATGCAGGACGTTTGGCATTTGCCAGAGAACACCAAGATTGGCAAATTCTCCACTGGCGCCCTGTGCTCTTCATAAATGAAAGCAGGTTCACACTGAGCACATGTGAAAGATGTGACAGAGTCTGGAGACGCCGTGGAGAACGTTCTGCTGCCTGAAACATCCTCCAGCATGACCGGTTTGGCAGTGGGTCAGTAATGGTGTGGGGTGGCATTTCTTTGTCAGGCCGCACAGCCCTCCATGTGCTCGCCAGAGGTAGCCTGACTGCCATTAGGTACCCAGATGAGATCCTCAGACCCCTTGTGAGACCATATGCTGGTGCGGTTGGCCCTGGATTCCTCCTAATGCAAGACAATGCTAGACCTCATGTGGCTGGAGCGTGTCAGCAGTTCCTGCAAGACGAAGGCATTGATGCTATGGACTGGCCCGCCCGTTCCCCAAACCTGAATCCAATTGAGCACATCTGGGACATCATGTCTCGCTCCATCTACCAACGTCACGTTGCACCACAGACTGTCCAGGAGTTGGCAGATGCTTTAGTCCAGGTCTGGGAGGAGATCCCTCAGGAGACAATCCGCCACCTCATCAGGAGCATGCACCGGCATTGTAGGGAGGTCATACAGGCACGTGGAGGCCACACACACTACTGAGCCTTGACTTGTTTTAAGGACATTACATCAAAGTTGGATCAGCCTGTAGTGTGTTTTTCCACTTTAATTTTGAGTGTGACTCTAAATCCAGACCTCCATGGGTTGAAAATTTTGATTTCCATTTTTTTATTTTTGTGTGATTTTGTTGTCAGCACATTCAACTATGTAAAGAACAAAGTATTTCAGAAGAATATTTAATTCCTTCAGATCTAGGATGTGTTATTTTTGTGTTCCCTTTATTTTTTTGAGCAGTGTATATTGTTCATCCACCAGCTATAAAGCATATATATAATTACATCCAATGTGCAAAGTTGTAATAATAGGTAACATAGAAAAAAACAATACACTCAAAGAAAGCAAATATCCTTGGTACACAGTCCAATTACACACGTACACTTGGATTGGTTAATATTCCGTTTTCAAATGGTAATTAGGTACCCTATTGAGTATGCAAACCCCCAAAAAAAACAAAATAGAAAAAGTATATATATATATACAATATAGGAAAAATAAAAAAAGAAGAGAAATGAGAAAAATATGAAAAAAGGGGGAAACAAGTAGGTATGTTTAAAAGAAATAAGAGTCTCTTGGTATAGGCAGTAATGTGGGTGGATCTCACCAATGTTGTGCAACTGAAGTCAATGCTTATGTGGACTCCAGGTGGTTACGTCATTTGTCTCTGCTCCTGCTCTGCAATTTGGTAAACAATGTACCCATGGGTGTGCTCTATCTCAGTAATCTGAGTCAGTCAAAGGATATGCTTCTAACCGGACTGCACACTCGGGAACTCTGCTAAAGGCAATTATTGAAATATTGTTAGTCTTCATGTATTTTTAATAACAGCATGTATCAAGAAAAATGCCGCACTATACATGTAACTGTAAAAATACAAATTCATTATTAAACTTACCATTCAGGCTTGAGTGGCTTCAGAAAGCCCCTGTGCTGTGGCAAAATGCATCATGTTACTTTTACTTATTTCATTATTTATTCTGCAATGTTTTAATGCACTATAATAAAGATAATTATGTTCTAACTACCATGGACCATCCTGCCTAATTTTGGAACTCCATGAATTGCCCGGACTTCATTCTCTTAGGTGTGGAGTGTACCCCCAGAACTTTATAAAGTGAGCATAAGGTTCTGGTGGTACAACCTTATGGTGTACCACCAGAACCTTATGGAGTGCTCCTGAGCTAGTAAGTGAATTTTCATTTATTTCACCAATTCCATCACACAGTGTGCACTATATTTCTGTTTTCTTGTGTTTATATATACCATGGAGTAGACACCACACAACCTATATATCCTTAGAGTGGGGATTATACCACTTCACGCTGTATAAAAGAGCCACATATTGGGCTCCATTAATTTCCTATCTTACCTATTTTAAAACACTAAATAGTATTAAAAATAACTACACTATATAGTGTCATTTTCTGTGTTCTGTTCCATATCCCATATATCATTTGGCTGGGGTCACGCGCAACATATAGGAGCCAAAGAGCACCTTCTTTTGCTAAATAAAGGCACTGCTCCCCTCCCAACTCCTACCTTCACATACATATAATTCTGAATCTTCATTAAGATGAAGTAGTCTGGGTAACTTTAATTCATAAAAAAGTAAAACAGCATGCCAGATAAGTGAAAAAAGAGAATGTGGATTCACTGTGTATTCTAAGTAGAATGTTGTAGATGGTGCTAACAGGAGTGTAAGGCAGTATAAAGCAGAAGTGCATAAAAATCTTGGGAAGTCAGAAGGGCAGATCAATGATGGGAATTAAGTACCAAACTCAAAGGTTGTTGAAAGATATAAAGGACCATGCTCAGACTCTATGCCCATGGTTTTCCTGCGTTTCCTGTATCCAGAGGCCCTTCTCGTTCATTAAGTTATTGGTGTCTGTAATTTATTCAACTGTCTTTCTTGTACATTTAATACACTTATTTTTTGCCTTTATTTTTGTTTATATTGGTTTCTTTGCTTTCTGAGTTCCACCCTACAGAGGTTGCTACAATTTGGTCAGTCTTGCTACCCAGGAGTTGGAGCTGGAGAGGGCCTACCAAAGGCTGCTAAAACATGTTTAACAACGTGCCCTGGAGACAACAGACTTAAGATATGTTGCAACCACAGGAGAAGAGCTGGCATCGGGGCAGAGCATCGCTGGCCTCTTTCCACAAACTCCTGAGGATGTTGGCTTGAGAGGTGTGGATAGGACTGTGGTTTCCACACCTGGATCACAGGGATGCTGGGTATTCAGCCTAGATTCCTAATCCTCTGGCATGGGGGATCCAGCCAACCTGACATCTTCCCAGCAGTGTCCAGGAGATGGTGCAGCCGGCCTATGTCCTCAGTGGAAGAAATGTATTCAGTGGAAGGAGGTAGCTGGTCTTGCTCCCCAGTGGCAGATATAAACCCAGCTACAGGAGGTTGAGTGGATTTTTTCAGACCTTTGATGACTCTCCATTGTCTTCGGTTGGTGAACCTGGAAAATGCATTGATTTGTACAATCACAATATGCAAATTAAGAAATTGCAAAATACCAGTTGCATCTCTATATCTCTGTTTTTCCAAAGTTTGGAAAGTTCTGATTGTGTTATATATTTGAGGAATTATTGTGTTGCTTGCTCTTCAGGTTATGTATGTTTGTTTATATTTATATAGATTTCACCACATGTTGAAAGACAAGTCACCAAAGACAAGTACTTGTCCAAAAATAAAATAGTGTGTGTTAGTTCCATTGGGAACTGTGTGTCCTGTTTGGTTTGTTCAAGGATCCCATTAAAGTTAAGAAAAAGCTAGGACTGAGAACCACAAGTGCCTATGTAAAGGCAGTAGTTTAAGACACTGTAGACAGCTGTGTCGGTACCTGCCTGGGAGAGGAACAGAAGAGGCAAAGGCAGAAAGGACAATACCTGTCTGGAAGGAGAGAGCTGCAGCCTGGTCTGGTGGAAGAGGTCCTTGGACACCCAAGTCAAGCTTCAGCGACTGGGTCTGAAGAGTCCAGAGCCCCTGGTAACAGAGAGACTAGCTGACCTGATGGATGTACTCAGTTGGAGTACAGGAGCTCTGTCACAACAAGGGAGAGTAGAAAAGATCTCCCATGGAAAGTCCAAAGGCGATGCTGCTAGTGCTGGCAACGGACCCAGCATGTCAGCGTCACACAGGTAAGTGTCCCCAAACAGATGCGACTAAGGTACTGGTCCATTCCACTGTCCTTTCTCGCCTTGACTACTGTAATCCGCTTCTTAATGGTCTTACATGCTCCCAACTTGCACCGTTACAGTCTATAATGAATGCGGCGGCGAGGCTCATCTTCCTGTCCGCCCGCACCTCCCACGCCTTACCCTTCTGTCAGACCCCACATTGGTTTCCGGTAAGATATAGGGCACAATTTAAAATTCTGGTTCTTGCTTTCAAATATCTACATAATGCTGCCCCCACCTATCTGTCCTCCTTAATACACAAGTATGTCCCGTCTAGGCCCTTACACTCTGTTGAAGACTTACGTCTATCTTCTGTCCGTACTACCACCTCTGATGCTCACCTTCAAGACTTCTCAAGGGCTGCACCGTTCCTGTGGAACTCACTTCCCTCCTCCTTTAGATGCTCCCCCAGTCTCCACTCCTTCAAAAAAATCATTAAAAACTCACTTTGTCATAAAAGCGTGTCAATTAAACTGTTAATAGCTCCCAACTGATTCCTCTCTTGCAACTGGTATTAGTCTAATACTATCCTTACCTTTTGTGTCACTTTACCCCACTCCCTCTAGCATGTAAGCTCATTGAGCAGGGCCCTCAATCCATCTGTTCCTGTGTGTCCAACTTGTCTGTTTACAACTACATGTCTGTTCGTCCACCCACTGTAAAGCGCAGCGGAATTTGTTGGAGCTATATAAAAAATAACATATTAATAACAGGGCAAAATAATTAGGGATGTGCATGGGGAAAAAATTTGGTTCGGCATTCCAAAATTCGGCACTTTGGAACTTCGGTTCAGTTCGGCACTTTGGCACTTCGGAACTTCGACACTTCAGAACTTTGGCAACTTCAGAACCACATCTGCACTGTTAAATATGTTATGCACTAGCTAATTAGCATTATCAGTTATGTACAGTGCTGTTGACATTTGAAGACTGGAGTTCATCAATAACGTGTTAAACCTAATGGAAAGTGTTGCTGCTTCATTAAAAATAAAATGATTTTCTTTATTAAAAATCCTTGAAAAATATCTAGCGCAAACCGACATCAGGCATAATAACTCACTTGGAAGCAAGGAGAAGTTCATATTGCATAATGAATGCCCAACATGTTTCGGACCACACATACTTCGTCAAGATCAGATCTTGACAAGGTGCTTGAGGTACGAAACATATTGATAGCCAGTTGTTCAATACATAGGCTGCAATGAACAGCCAGGGAGACCAATTGGGCCCTTTAGAAAGCAATTTTGCTAGGTTCCCATCACTTTTTAGAAACCAATGTAGCCCCCTAACAACCACGTGCCACCACCTCCTGTTTTTGACTCCATAGCAGCTACCACACTGCAAAGTCTAGGAAAAACATGATGTCACAAAACACATTTTAGAAGGGGTCACTTTTTGAAGCCAGGTCCATCTGCAAGTCACCTGAATTGTGAATTTACAACATTGTTATTAAAATTAACAAATTTTGAGATATAACATCTTCACCTCATTAATTAACACTGACGTTGCACATCCCTCCAGCTCCCACTTACTTACAACCCCCTGAACATACCCCAGCTCCTACTCACCTACACACTTCCTAAACATTGCCCAGTTCTCACTCACCTGCACCCATGACTTACATACCCAGGCTCCCATTCACCTACACCAACCCTGCACATATCATAGCTCCCACTCACCTACACCCTGTCTGCAGATATCACAGCTCCCATTTACCTACACCCACCCTGCAAATATCATAGCTCCCACTCACCTATACCCAGCCTGCACATATCATAGCTCCCACTCACCTACACCCAGACTGCACATATCACAGCTCCCACACACCTACACCCAGCCTGCATATATCATATCTCCCACTCCCCTACACCCACCCTGCACATATCATAGCTTCCACTTACCTACACCCATTCTGCACATATCATAGCTTCCACTTACCTACATCACCACCCTGCACATATCATAGCTTTTACTCACCTATATCCCCACCATGCACATCCTCCAGCTCCCACAAACCCTGCACATCTCACTAATTCCCACTCACCCACACACTCTGCACATCTCTCCAGCTCCCATTCATCTACAGCCACCCTGCACATACACCGGCTTCCTATCAACTACATCATCATTCTGCACATCCCTTATGTCAGGGTTTTTATGATTTGGAAACTGTTTCTTTAAGATGGCACTGACGTACGTAACGCTAGGGTATTTATGCATCCGTCATCAGTGCCTTGATGCACAATTAATGTGTTAACTTCTTGTCCGCAAGACTATACCTTTTCTCCTCTCCTTAGGATCCTTCGCCGTGAAAAACCTGTTAGCCTGATTATACCTGAATCTCTGTTGTCAACCTTGGATTGAATACTTACGTTGTGTCAGGGTATTTATATCGGCAGACATTTTGTGCTATGATAGAAACTAAAAGTGTATATTCTGAGTCGCTCTGAACAGACCAGACTCCATTTTGTTATTTCAAGTTAACAAAGAGACACAGTATTTCTATCTGTAAGCTAACCACTTTCCCAGAGCTGAGGAATGCATAGTATATACAAGCCAAGTGATAAGGAAGGGGGTTGGACAGACTGTCTAATGCTAAAAGAATATAATCAAATCTAAACCCAGACAATTGTGACAGAGAAGATTAAATAATTTAATATTTAACTGTCTATATATATAAGGTACCATTGTATGGAAAAGGGTAAACTTAGTTCATGATCTGTCATATCAGAAATTATGGCAGGAATTGCAGACGCTAAGTCTGGACAAAATTTAAGAAACCCTTTGAAATTTTAAATTATGGCACTATAAAGATAACGCAAAATGACGTCAAAATAGCCACCAGGAAAAGTTAACTCTTTCCTGGATAGGTATGTTTAGTGGGACAAGACTGCCCTCTATAGACCAAATAACTAATTTGCGATCTGGAAGATAACCACACCTCTAGTGCTTCTATTGGGTTATCAACTGATGACGTACAGAGAGTCTGGCCCTTTAAAAGTTAAGACAAAGGGAAGATACAAGATATACGAGAGGAGGCAGATGCAAGATATGCAAAGGAGAGGAGAGAGGAATTGGAAGTTTGGGGACTCCAACTCGGACAACATCTGAGACTAACACTCTACTCCTAAAACTCTAACACTTAGAATTTACTGACTTTCTAACCAACACCTCCATGCAGAGAGACTACCAATCGGATGAAATATCTACTCAACTGGTAATTATACTGGTTTCATTTAATTAAATTAAATTAATTAAAATGTATTAATAGCATTATATATGACTGGATAAAGCACGGTCAGATTTCCATATTAAGAAATCTTAGTTAACTAAGAATATATAGTTATAAACATTCCATTCTGCAGGTGGAATTAAGAATAATTATATATTGATGTGATATTATCACGTGTTAGCATACCGCTGTTTTTATCCAGGTGTATTGATTTGCTCTAAATTAAGATAGATATCTTTTAGACAAATTAAAAATCTGCTTATATAATGGTAAATTCTCTTATTGGATGATTTTCAGGAAATGACTAATGAACTGGGTTAAATGTTATTTTATTTAAAAATACATAAGAATAGATCTTAACTACCTAGGAGATCTAGCCAGCATTGAAAGGGTTATTCTAACTGTCTGCTAAACTTTACGACCTTACGCTGCACTCTGAGGAATTCTGTTCTTCGCTGTGAAAAGTTTCACTTAAGTCTGTGTAAGGATACCTCATAAATCGTCAGAATTCTTGACAGAAAATGCTGTTCAGAGTTAATAGCCATTGAAACGTAATACCCATTCCTTTGTATTGCATACCATTTTATACTGAATATTCATTGATTATTGTCACGCATGTTACATAATATTATTTGTTAATTATTGGTTATCATAAATAAAATCTATTTTTATACATTGTGATATTAATTATATGAAATACATTCCACTTAACACGATAAACGTTCTTTGGGATCTGAGAATTGAATTAGTGGGCAATTCTCACTGTTACTATTATTATCCCATAAATATCCCCACAGTTGCCTCCTGGATTGCACTTGTCTAACCTGGCTGATTCACAGTTGCTGACCTTGGATTGATTTTAGTTTGCTTTTGGATTACTATTAGATCCTTCTCCGCCATGAAGTTATTCAAAAAGGGGTAAGTGGATTTCATTTTTATATTTGTTTGGCATTTGTAATTTAAATTTTTAATTTAAGCTCTCACTCACTCTGCACATCTCTGCAACTCCCACTCAAGGTTCATTTTAAATGTGCCCATTTCTATTGAAACCTGCACTTTTGTGAAATGAAAACAAGAGGACACACTCTTTAGGGGACTCTTCATCGGGCATGGGAGAAAGAGCTGGAGAGAACAGTTATGGTAGACCAATGGGGAAAACCACAGCTGACAGATAGGAAATACTATTTCATGACACATTCAGTGGAGCGGTAAAAACCTGGGACCACACCGATAAACAATCAGAAAGTTAATCAAAAAATGTATCTCATTGACACTCCCCTTCACCACAGAATATTATTAGTGATTATGGCAAATGTGCCAATGCCACGATCTCCTGGAGTAGCCTGTTAGCTAGCCTCCTGCCCAAGGACTATGGGCTGTATCCAAAGACCCCACTTTGGAAGTTAACCTGCCCGGCCTCCCCAAGAGGCCTCTCCTCGGTTCCCCTGGTGCACTAGCTTCCCTTTCACAAATTCAGCCAAACACTCGCTCCCTGGTGGTCATTCGCACGAACCAACCAACCCCCGAACAGACTTCAGTGCTACTTAGACGCGATCACTCTGGAACTGTTTTCGGCTATGCGACCTTGCAGTTCCCGGTCATAATGGTCTCATGTTTTGACCCCCTTTGCCTACCCACCAGGAAAGCTCTTTTTGGAGGGAACGTGCCCTAGACTGTAAGGAACAAATGCTCCCTGAGAGCCAGGAGGAGTACCCCATAGTTTGTCCACAGGAGCTCCCGAAAGTTAACTGGAAAAAGCACTAAATGCCCTGGAACTATTTTGGGCATAGGACCACGTGTGCAGCCGGTCAGAACTTTGCCCCGGTGGCGATTCCCCTACACTGCATGGATCTGAGCACTATTTGGACAACTTGGGCGCTCAGATCATGGCTATTTGGGGATGTAGGACTTGTGGGGTTCCTATCTTTTTATATATGTTTTGGGGTGTTTTTATGTTTGTACCTCATGTATCTGGGAGATAATTAGGCAAACTCACTTATCTCCCAGACACAGAGACTCCTGGGTGGGGTTACTGTATGTATGAATGGAGACCCCCTGCTGAGGGTTGTGTATATAAGCAGGCAACTTGGCCTGAATAAATCAGTTCCGACTAGTGTTTGGGTGGACCACCTATACAGCTATATTCTCTGCAGGAGAGCTTAATCACTTGAAGCTGTATCCAGGACCCTGTTGCAGGGTGGGAAGCGATGGCGAGACGCTGACCAAGCGGCTAGGGGCTGAAGCGCTGCTGGTGTCCCGGTGATAGTTAGGGAGCATGTTTGTGGCGGTACCCAGTCGGGGTACCAGGCAGTCCATCACATTGATGTAACCTGCAAATGTGAGAAAAATGAAGGCTCAATTATCAAACCACATTTTCATGGATACATTCACCTTAAAGGAACACATTAAGTACCATAACCAGCTTTCCATCACAAAAAGGGGTACTCCTTAAAGGAAGACTCCAATTACATGCCCCAAGCATGCTGTAGTGGTTATGGTGCCTGGAGAACTCTCTATGTAAGGAGTCTAACCATTTTTGAACAGTTTGACTGTGGTTCCCTGCTCATCAGTGTGGGTTGTTAAGGCAGGGTGTCGTGCCCAAGAGACTACAGGTAATAAGACAAAGCATTAAAACTGGTTTGACTGTGTACAATGGGGGTGGGAGGCAGGGCACTATTGGCACCATAACCACTACAGAGAGCTGCAGTGAGTATGGTGCTTGGAGTGCTCATTTAATAGCTAGCAGCTCAAACACTCCTTTTGCACTTACTGTAGACCAAATTCTGAGGCAAGTCTCTAAAGTGACAAATGGGCACATATTCACTCCTATACTCCCAAAATCTAATCGAATTCTTGACAACTGTGTAACACGTGTTAAAAAATACTGCAGCAAGGCCAATTGTACAGGTAATAAGTGCTATGTATCCACTCTTCTCTCATGAATACTAGACAAACCTTTGTCATCAAACCCATGGGTACTCTACTCTCAAAATAACTAGAAACAAACTAGGGCAGGGAACAAACTGGAATCTAAAATCACTCTTGCACCTTGAAGGGCATTTGCTCTGGTATTCCATCTGCATTCCAACAATTAATGCTGTCTTACAGAAATCCAAGGAATCAACCTTGCGACTCAAATTCATGTCTAGATAATTATTCTAGAAAATATCCACCATGCCGATTCGGACTCATGCCCATGTATACTCATTTTCTTCGCTTAACTCTTGCACATAGTTCTTTTGCCCACCATTTTTCTAATTAATTTCCTTAATTTTTTACGCCCGCTTTCTCGGTCATCCACGATTTGACATTATTATGAGAATGGGTAGTGGTGTTGTTATGGGCAAATGCAAATATTACAAGTTTTAGAATGAAATGTTGTATTTCTTAAACTGTGTACTTTGTCTTTAAGAGATATTGCAAACTGACAAGGTGTTAGAAATGGAACATATTGTTTTTCATAACTGTTTCTTTAAGCAATAACCCCAGTGCATAATATGTTTGCGCCATTTCGTCCCAGACGAATTACAATAACAATAATGCATAAACAAGCTTCAAGGCTATGCTACGACTCTTTCAGTACATAATATACTGCGGTAACCCTAAGTAGATAAATATGTTCAGACTTTAAGATGCCATCTTGAACTAAGTCAGGAAAATTTCCATGACGTTTGCACCCTTTAGTTATGGCCTTGTATGTTTGCCAAGTCAAGGGAGGTCCTAAAATGAATAAAGTAAAAGAAGTGTTACTTTTTCATATATGAACTACGGTAACTCTAAAATGGAGACACCTAAGGTATAAATAGGTGTACTTTTAAATGTTAAGACACAGAGGAGAGACTTGGAGACAGACGCTGCTCCATCTTAAAATGACAGAGAGGCTGACATGATGACATGTTCAGAAGGGTATGTTAACCTGTTAATGATATTTGCAAGCATTTAATTGAATCTTATAAACTCTGCTATAAATTATTGTAATGGATTTTATATGTCTATATTTATATTTCTATATAAGAAATATCTAAAAAGACAAAACTTTATTGCTTCCAAGACAATCCTTATTTTTTATTGTATTCTCAATTATTTATATATGTTAAATAGAGGATCTCTTACTAACTATATAAAATTATGGCTAAGATATCTGTATGGTTAGCCCTGCTAAGTTCTATGCTTTAAGACATTATAGTGGTAAATAAGGGAACCAGCCGCGGTTACAGTGTCCCCCTATCTTGGTGCGTATACTGCAAATAGACTCTCTACTCTCCCTTGCCACTGCCCTATTTTGCCAATATAACCTTTCTGTCTTTTCCCCTTACACAATAGTCTTGGGTTGCTGGAAGCAACTTATTTAAAGTGCTGACGGTACTGTAAAATAAATTCTGCTGGACTGGCCCCTCATGACCCACCATTACATATTGTGATAAAGACAATAGCATAACTAGACAAAACCATAGCAAATATTTAGAGGGAAACGTAGAAGAAATATGTTTCCAACTATAAAGAGCTCAATTTTTAAGGTTGGAAAAGCATATCTTCCAATTTCCCCCTATTTGTGCATATCATAGCACATAGGTTTTTTTTAATGTATAACTTTTAACAATAAAGATCAGGCCCTGCTAAATCTGTTAAATCGTCATATACAGAAATTCTATTTTAGATCTGGGCCTGTTAGTGTCATTAATAAATGCTTAATAATTTAAAAATGAAAAACGAGTGTGGACCAGATCAAATCCCAGCAATGTTGCTGAAGCTCAGTGCGCTAGCATTTGCTAAACCTGTCAATACCCTTATCAATTAATCCCTGGTGTCAGGATACATACCCAAACTTTGGAAGACTGTAAAAGTTGTACCTATTCATAAAAGTGGCGACAATAATTTGGTATCTAACTATCGCCCAATATCATTGCTATTCGCATCTATGTGAATATTATCAACGATCAAATTATCTGACCCCTGATCAATCAGGCTTTCGGCCAAATCACTTAACTTCGACTGTCCTCTTAAAAGTTTGCAATGACATCCAAATTGGCATGGAACAAGGAGACTTAACTGGAGCTATTTTCCTTGATTTTGCCAAGGCTTTTGACACAGTAGACCATGGCATTTTTTTGCAAAAACAAAAAAACATAGGTATTGGTGATTGTCCGCTAACCTGTTTTTGATCATAGTATCAGACCGATTGCACTATGTGGCCATTTCTGATAGCGCTTCCCTCCCTCTTCCAGTCACGTGTTCCCCAAGGCTCTATACTCGACCCCCTGCTATTCACATTATTTATAAATGATCTGCCTAACGTCTGCAAATTCTCAACTGTACACATGTATGCAGAGGACACTGTAATCTATGCTAGTAAACCCAAGCTACCGCAGCTTGAGGCTGTGCTCCAAAACCAATTCACAGAAAAGTGGATAGCGGATAACAAACTCTTCCTAAACACTGACAAAACCGTTACAATGATCTTTGGAACTGTACCTAAATTACGTAAACTACAAAATCAACAACTATGTATTAGAACAAATTCAAATAACAGACTGACAGCAGCCTGGTCTGGACTGACAGCAGCCCAATCTATCCTTTGGCCTTCACTTTGAAAAAATCTCTTCAAAACTTTACCCAAAACCAGGTGCCCTGTACAGAAACAAATCCAGCCTAAGCCCCACAGTAAGGAAACAGATAGTGCAACAAATGCTAATGCCGGTCATTGATTATGGGGATGTAGTGTATGCACCCGCACCACAAACCCACCTTAATAAATTTAATATGTGATATAATTTATTCTGCCGCTTTGTACTAGAATGCAATCCACTTCACCTGGGCCATTGTGACATTTAAAAAGAGCTAAACTGGCTATTGCTGGAATCCTGACGCACTCTTCATCTTTCCAGCCTTGTGCATAAGAGCATTTCTGGGAAGCTCCCACCCTACCGGAGTAGAATACTCTCCCCAGCTGTTCCCCACTCCTATAACCTCTGATCCAGTACTAGCACGATATTTAGCATACTGCAATACACAAATGAAGTGGCTCGATCCTCCCTTTCCTACAGAGCACCGCAATTATGGAATAACCTCAGGGACACAGTCAAATCTTCATTAAATCTAAAATCTTTTAAGAGATCTATGGCCATATACCTCAACACAGAATGCACCTGTTATGGTTGAATATATTTATTACCTGTTATGTATTAAATTTATGTATGTGTGTATGTATGTATATTGTTTGTATATTGTATTTTTGTAATATCATATCCTATTGTAACAATACAATGTTTTGTGGACCCGGGACATACTTGAATTTGAGAAAAATCTCAATGTATCCTTCCTGGAAAAATATTTTATAAATACATATATAATATTTGTAGCTCCCTTTAAAACTGCAGTACAACTCAACTTGCCTTTTTCTAAAGGACCACTAGGTGGCAGTAATCACCATACAGTATAATGTTTTCCTGAATGCAAAAGGAATTTTCCTTAATTCATTTTTCTAAACAAGAAGCATTTTATATATAAGTATGGGAAGCACATTACAGCAAAGTTAAAAAATACCTACATTTAAATCTGGGTATCTGATATTTCCAGTTCTGGTTATATAAATAAATACAGTTACTTTGAAGCTCCACAGCAACAATTGCACTGGATTCTATAGCAGCTAGTTTGCAAAGGAAGAGCTAGTGTGGTTCCTGGCATTGCATAAGGTGATCCTGTGGGCACACTATGGTTCAGCTTCTCACATGGCTTTCTTGGTCTGCCTCTTGATTGATGGGATAGCCAACCTGTAAATTCCTGTAAGAATACTGTATGAATCCAAGGCATGAGTCAGAGTGATAGTAGCAAGTGAAACAGCAGAAGTCCATACAGTGCTCAGTTGGGTAAGTAGTCCCACCATCACTTTAACCAGTCTGTGAGTTTTGCCCACATCTTAGTTGATACACTTGAGTAGGTGGGCTCATGCCTAAATAGGGCTCATAAATGCAATGAAGTATATATAGAATAACAAAATCACACAGATTCCTGATACCTGCAATTAGATGTAGGAAATAATTGGCTGGGTATTTATAAACATCCAAAATAACTTGAAATGTTACCATCCATGATGTAGACATCAAACGATTGCCAGGTCAACATAGTGGAAGAGAGGTTACAAGTTATACTTATAGAGCAGTTTTATATACATTTACCACCTGAATGTCAGAACTAGATACAGGACTGGCATCCATGTCTACTGGAGAGGTGGAGTAGTCAACCTTACATGAGGTAAATCCTGTGCAAGTGGCCAGAGAGCTTAACTGGACTACTATAAACAATTTGTACTTGTAAATGGCCAAATTCCCTGAAGACTGAGGGACACAGAGGCTAACCGGTCTTTGATTCATCCTCAATGGGTCCACTTCCAACACCAGAGAGAGTGTACTGTGTCAGTCCAGATAGCAGGAGGGGCTGTGCACACACTGCCTACAGCAAATGTCCATCTTGATTAACTACTGCAAGCCATGATGACAGAGTCTTTGGACCTATGTGCTAAGAGATGAATCAGTTGGGTCCATGAGATACAAATGTCTTTGTAAAGATGGGGTTGGTAGGTCGCATGACATGTCTGACATGTCACGATTCCCTTTTATTCCAGAAGTTTGGTCCTTAAGGGGTTAAACAGTCAAATCTTTAATCGGTAATAATAGTGGCAGTCATTTTGGGAACTGGCAAATTGTCAAAAAATTATTGCAACAACATGAAAAGTACTTTCCAAAAATAAATACCAAACATAAGGCACTCTTACCATAATAGCAATTAATCTGAACCACCAATAACGCAAGAATCATACATTTCAGCTGTACCACTTATTATTGTGAGACCACTGTTAGTCCATTTGGATCCTTCATTTGTAATCCGTCCCAGCTGCTTATATGACTCGTTGACCTCAGTACTACATGAAGCTGCAGTCCACTTCTGCAACGTGTTAATGGTGACATTATGCATCAACGTACGAAACAAAAATGACAAATATGCTGTTATGGAGTAGATGGGAAGAAACGTTCGAACATGTTCACTCCCAAACATGAGAACCAGTCTCCTTAGGGAGGTAAGATACTTATTTTAAAGATCTGCAGTTGCTTCAAATTAGAAAACTTGGCAAGTGTCAGCAAAAAGGAGTGGGATTTCTGAAGAGTATAGAAAACATCACCATTCGCAAGTTACAAATCCGCTCTCCTCTGTAGACATGATCTGCTGCAAAGTGTCACAGTTACTGGAACATTTTGCAGGACCTAAAACAAATTCGTAGACTTTCCTCAGCCAGATAAATCGATGGGAAAGCTAGGAAGCAAGAATTTTCATGGAATACTGTCTCAGTTTATTCCAACATAAGGTAAGATTCTGTTATTTAATTTATACGTTCTCATAAAGTGTAGCAAATAGCTGGGAATTATCATCAAACATTAACATCAAATTGCATTCTCGCGTATTGTGTTCTCAGAAGAATTTTATGTTTTTAGCCCTCAACTCGTACAGTTAATTATATATTCTTATTAATTGAGGTGTGAGGTAGAATGAGAACAAGGGATGTTAAAAGAATTCTGGCAATGCATGTTTTGGCACCGGAGAGACTGCAGCTACATACATCTATCCCCACATCCAAAGAACAGAAAGACAACAGCACACGCTTATGGGTTTATTTACTAAACACATAAAATGTAGTGAATTATAAAAAAGAATTGCTAATTTTAGGCTGAACTGGAGATTTTTTTATTTTTTTTTACAGCCTATGTTTTGAGTTTGTTTTTTCAGTTCACTACAATTCAATATTTAGTGAATAAACCAAAT